>CAMZMU010000067.1:46993246-47204542 GCA_947311845.1 Poa pratensis
ATTTAGCTATCTATCCTTTGGTATGTCTTACATGTTTGGCAAGTTACTTTTCATATGCCTATTTAGTTAAAATTGCTAGGTTTGTAAAATATAAGGGGTGCTCATCCCACATGAATATGGTGTGTTTTGCATTCAAACGCAAATTACAAATAATGCACACATTCAGGGGGAGCCCGCTTGTCTTTTGCAAATCTTTTATCGCTAAACTTTGGGTTGTCATCAAACACCAAAAAGGGGGAGATTGAAAGGACATTTCTATCCCTATATGTTTTGATGTTTGTTGACAACACAATTAGCGGACTAATTGTGTGCTAAAAGATTTACAGGTATTGAAAGGACAAGGATGTCGCCTAGAGGGGGGGGTGAATAGGCGATTAAACTTTTTCTAGTTTAGGCTTGATAATTGCGGAATAAAACTAGGTGTTTAAATTAACAAGCCAACAACCTAAGTATACTAGGCTCACCTATGTGCACCAACAACTTATGCTAAGCAAGACAAGCAACAAGGTGATAGCAAGAAGATACTTCAAGCACGAAGGCTATCACAATGTAAAGTGCATAAGTAAAGAGCTCGGTTATAGAAATAACCGAGTCACACGGAGACGATGATGTATTCCCGAGTTCCTCCTTTTTAGGGGAGTACGTCTCGTTGGAGGGGAGTGAGGCACCATAAAGGTCGATCTCGCGCCACAAAGGCTCACCCTATTCTCCGATGAACCGCACCTCAAAGGTTTGGTTCACCTTCCACTGTCGGGATCCTTCAAGGCGGATTCCGGAGCCTTTACAACAACGATCCGGGGCTCAACCCACAAGAGGATTGGGGGCTCCCGAACAGCTATAATCTGTCACAAAGACAATCAATTAGTTCAACAAGAAGCTAGGTTTTCCAAATGGAAATCCTAGCAAAGGGTCCCTCAAGTGAATGAGGGGGAAATGAAAATCTGCTTGGTGAAGATGTAGATCTAGGCCTTCTCCTTCAATCCTCCAAAGATCAACGAGTTTGGGTGGAGGGATTGAGAGATCTATGTGTTTCTTGAGCTGCAACAATGGTGTTCTTGAAGTTTGGGCGAGCTCCTTGATCCAAGGTAGGTGGAGGGGGTTAAATACCCCTTCCCGAAATGTAACCGTTGCAGGCAGCAGGAAGGCCGGCCTGTGGGCCGGCCTGGCGTGTTGCCAGGGAGGCCGGCCTGTGGCCTGGCCTGGGCCGGCCTGCCACCCGAACCGCCCGGCCTGGAGCCCGGCCTGGGCCGGCCTGGGGGCCGGCCTGCCTCCCGAGCACGCCGGCCTGGGCCGGCCTGTGGGCCGGCCTTGCACCCGAGACCGCCGGCCTGTGGGCCGGCCTGACAGGGTTTTCCGCACGGCGATTTCTTCCACCTTTTCGAGTTGCTATAAAACTTAATAGTTCCTGAAATCACTTAGCAACACATATTAGATAATTCCTAGTGTTGTTGCCTAACACACAAAACTAAGGGAAACATAAAATATGTTCTTTCAAACTCCCCTTTTGGTGTTAGATGACAACACTAGGATTTGCAAACTAGCAAATCCTGAAATGCAATAACTTTCTCGTTCGAACTCCAAACGGGATGAAACCAACGAGGTTGGTTAGATAACGACGAAAGCTTGACGGATAAACCGATAATAAAGAGAGTAAAGTTACACACATGGGAAGGTGTGGAACTTTCCTCACGGATAAACCGATAATATTTCCAACAAGAAAACGCAACAAGTTTTCCATCCGGACTCCGTTTTCTATGATCTTGGGCTTGCTCCGAAGATAATCACAAGCATTACAAGATCATGCATATACACATCATAGTCCATCATGTGAGGAGGAAACCACAAGGAGAGAGTTTGACCTCTCTAGAAAAGATAAGCCGGTAAAACCTCCAATATCAAAAACGCAACAAGATATACATATGAAATCCGTTTTTGATGAACTAGAGCTTGGTATGGAGATGAACACAAGTTCTAAATTCTCACATGGATAAAAGCCAAATAAGAACCAAGAAAGATGATATGCCAAATATGCAAAGGTTTGAGCTCTCCGCAAAGATGCGATCAAGTTACTCACTTGAGAGCCCCTCTTGATAGAATGCCCTATCAAGATCATACATTTGCCTTGCGCATTCCACTTGAGCTAGATGATGACGATCTTGATCTCTTCAAGTGGGCCACCTTTCTTGATTGTGCTTGCTAGCACATGCTTGATGAAGACTTCTCTAAATACTCCCCCATACACCATTATGGGAGAGCCTCGCTTAGCTCCGTCTTCATGTATCCACTTGCGCTTCATATTCTTGTCTTGATATAGATGATGGCTTGGAGATAAACATGAATGTTCACTCAATCTTCTTTTCCAAGCCATGCTTGCACTAAGCTCAACTAGATGACCATTCTTCATATAAACCCATGAATATAGCATTGATCATCATGTAATCTTCTAGAGTCCAACATATGAACTCCAATCTTTTCCTATGGACAAGATCTACAAGTATACCTCAATGCAAACATTAGTCCATAAGGATCGTCATTAATTACCAAAACCATGCATGGGGAAACACATGCCCTTTCAGGTATATCTTATGTATATTAACATATGATGGCGGGATGCCTCCTCTATAAGCGTCAAGCGAGAAGTTAATAGTTTTTCTAGGTTTTTACCTTGTAGGTATACCGTACTATCAAGAGGGGATCTGTTGTGGAGGTTTGGGCGGAATCAATCCTGTCTACATATTTTGCACAAACCAAATATGCACTCCACAGCCATCCCATTCCCTGAAATCCAGTGTGTTTGGCACACTTTTCTGTGCTCCGGTAGTACCGGATGAAATGGCCCGGTAGTACCGAGCTCGCTCGGTAGTACTGGACCTGGTACCGAGCCAGGTACCGGCGAATGCCAAATGCTACTGGACTCCGGGAAATTTCTAAGCGGTAGTACCGGACTTTTGTCCGGTAGTACCGATCCTACGCCCTCCGGTAGTACCGGACGTGGTACCGGGCCAGGTACCGGCGAACATCAAATGCTACTGGTCTCCGGGAAATTTCTATGCGGTAGTACCGGACTTTTGTCCGGTAGTACCGAGCCTGCGCCTCCGGTAGTACCGGTGGAAACTCCGGTAGTACCGGGCGCTCGCTTCGCCTGGTCAATGGGTCTGTTGACTGCTGCTTTCTGCCGTCCGGTAGTACTGGGCCTTTTGGTCCGGTACTACCGCTCGAACGCAGAAAGCTGGCCAACGACTATTTTTTGTGTGGAGCTATATATACTAGTCTTCTTCTCCAAAGAAGCCAGACTTTGAAAATTCTCTCTCCACCATTGTTGCAAAGCTTCAACCTCCAAGATCTCCCTCTCCATCGGTCCAAACACCTTCATACTTTGAGGAGTGAAGGAGGAGTTCTTGATCTATACTTCCACCAAAGCAATTTCGATTCCCCCCATTAATCCTTAGCGGATCTTGTTACCTCTTGGGTTCGTTGAACCCTAGACAGAAGTTGTGTTCTTCGTGGCTTTGGGAGCCGCGGGGAAAAGCCAAGAGCCTCCAATTGAGTTGTGGATGCGTGCCTTGGCCTTGTGATTCTTGTGGCTTTGGGAGCCGCGGGATTCGGTGGGAGCCTCCAATTCGGTTGTGGAGTGTGCCTCATCCTTGTAAAGGTTTTTTGCCGACCTCGAGGGCATCATATAGTGGCTCGTGGATCTCCTCATTGGAGGATAACATGAGGGAGATACGGTGTGCCATATCAAGGCTATTCGGGGCTCACTTGTGACCCCGCACCGCTCCAACGAAGACGTAGCTTCCATTAGGAAGTGAACTTCGGGAATTATCTTCGCGTCACCGTGTGGTTATCTCTTATCATTCTTTTACTTGTATTGCTAGCTCAACTTATTTAGAATATCTTGCTAGCTTGTTTATTGCTTATCATATAGGATTGTTCACCTAGTTGCATATCTAGAGAACTTATATTTGAGCAATTCCTGAATTTGAACAAAAGAAAAAGAAAATTTGTAGTTGCCTATTCACCCCCCCCCCCTCTAGTCAACCTACTCGATCCTTCACTCTAGCAGTTCAATGTGAGCTTAAAATGGTTGTGCAACAATGGCAAGGTGCCACGAGCGGTGGCATGGAGAGGTTTGGCTGCTACATTTACCCCCATAACAAAGTTCATTTGCGCTGTGCCGCTCACATGCGTGTAATAAATAACCCATAGGTTGCCTCAACTAGCCGGCTAGCCCCTTCTTCGTTCGGTTCAAACTTCTTATTAATCAAGCGAACATAAATCTTGAATAAAATATTATTGGTATGAGACTACTGATACATTCGATCCGAATTTCGGATGTTGTATGTAGCTTTTTCCCTAAGAGATCTTAGGTTTATCGAATCTGTGAAGTAGATGCTTGGCAAGGTATTAATAACAAGTCTAAGAAAGATAAATAAGTTTTGTTTACCGGACCAATCTCGTTCTGAAAGGGCTTTGTATCAATGGTTTAAAATATGACAGGGCTTAAGGTTTCACCTGCAGCAGTGCATTTATGTATGAGATAATAAAGATAAAATGAAGCTCTATTAGTAATAAATAATTCATATGATAACATAGATATATATGAGCAATGTGTTTTAAGTCACCACTGTCTCATATGACACAAGCACAAATGGATACATTTGTCCACTTCGGCCTTGCTCGTCTTGCGGGGTTGCCTCAGTTATTAAGATTAAACAGACAAAACCATCAAGTTCAAGGACATCACTTTTGTTCTCCAAAGGATCACATCCGGCTATTGTACTCCCCTTACTCTCACTAGGTTTCACGCAAGTCTTCTGCTTTCCCCTGCTCTCACGTCCACCTTGATCACTCTTCGGGGTCTTGGGTATCTGACAAGTCCTAGAAGCGAGGTTTTGACAACAGACATATATTTGAATCATATAGAACTCTTTAAACTAATTCCCATTGATTAGATTGCACATAGCTGCTAGGTTAGACCTCAGCCCCTAACCCGAGTGGACTACTCACACATCACGATCATATCAGCAATAGAAAACATTGTATAACATAGTACTTAAAGATTTATAGTTCTTACATGTTGCCAGTAGCGATGATATCTGTAAGGACCCCTCAGATTTACCAGTCCGAGGTGCCCACGTTATGTAAACCGATCACGATCCCAATGATCAGTGCATCGCGATCACATAACCAACATGGTATGCAGAGTTACATCATCCAACTCGATTAGTACAAGACTTACATAAATGATGGTCACATGACCAAGCCTGCAACCATCGTCACGCAGGACGGAATTTAACTATGATATAGCGGAAGTTTTCGGCTAGCGTCGGCCCTCGTCACAACCGGACGCATTCCCACAGAGCAGTTGACCGGTGACACTCAGTTGGCGTAGTCGTCGGCGTACTCCTCCTCCTCGTCGTACATCTCCTCGTTGTAATCTGGACGTTTGAATATCCAGGGACACAGCCATATTTGTACATTTACGTACTCGCAAAACCACCACCAGGCTTAAGTTCTCATGGTAATGCAATAAAAGCGTTTTCGAAAACTGGGATAGCTGCTATATATGACTATAGGGCTTAATTTTCGCAAAACGATGCTTTTAGACATAGAGAATACAACATCTCTATATCTTTGTTGAAAAAGGCATTTGGAGATATAATTCTCCTTCTTTTAGAAATGGCAGAAACCATTTCCACGTTCGAAAACACTTTTGTAAAACTTTTTCAAAACTCTGGGATAGGGATGCCCCCTTTTTCCTTTCCGGGTTCCGACTGGTTGACTCCCCGAGACCAACCATCTTCTCCCAAATTCCGTACCTCCCAGGTACCTCCTTGATGCCTCCTTTCTCCTTTGCCGAAAACAGTTTCTTTTTAAAACATAAAATGCCCATACGCCTAGATCGGGGGCCTTTCCAACCGTCCATGACCGAGGACTCGGCTATTCGAATAGATTTACACTCTGCAGAGGTGGTACACTTTCACCACAAGATTCGGATGGTCTGCCGTGGATCAACCACGGACTGTACAGAGACAGCATGCACACATCAGACGGCCGATCCTAACTTCCACTATGTCAGTGCTAGTATAAGAATATCCTCTTCGAGTGGGTTTGTTCTCCCCGGCACCGAGTGAGCTAGCCGTATCGATCCGGTTTCCCCTAGTCTCACACCGCCATGACAGGAGACCCACCGTTGCTTCCCGGTGGCACACGCAGTCCACACTTTGTATGCCCATATCCAGCATTCGGTTCCGGGGACTCTAACCCCTTCTAGCCAATTGAGGAGTATTCGAATACTAACACCAACAAGCTTCCGCTAAGCCCCGTGCCCATTTTGAGGTAATGTGGTTGTACGGGTTAATTGTTCGGGCGGCCGCTAGGGCAGTACTTTGTTTTTCAAAACATCTCCACCTCCGACTGCTCCCAGCAGCTCGGGTTTTCACAACTCTCCGAATGCTCCCAGCACTTCGGGTTTTCATAAACTCTCCGAATGCTCCCAACACTTCGGGTTTTCATAAACACCTCCATTTGCTCCCAGCAACATGGGTTTTGTAAAATACTTCCTCGCCGATCGCTCCCAGCGACTCGGGTTTTTCCTCGGGAAAACATTTTACCAAAGACCAGGCTCCCATCCTATAGTTTTGAGATAAGGATGTAAGGATATACTACTAGAAAATATAATTTTCTTGATAGCGCCTTCAGTAGAAGGCTTCTCAAGTAAAGATCTATTTTTATAAACCTATTATATACTAGTAGATATCTTTGGCCCAAACAATATTTGATAAAATAGTTTTGGGTGACAAAGTGCCACAGAAGGAATAAAACATGCATTATTTTATTTTGAAAACAAAACATGCTTTAATGAAATAATGGGATTTAAGTAGGGTATGGTGAGGTGGCTTGCCTTGATCCATGGATTGTCCCTGCTGCTGACAATCAACGAACTCCTCACAATACTCCTCAGTCAGAAATCCCTCCTCGCGAGTTTCTATCGTCGCAAAGATAAAGGTACAATCAACACATAGCAGGACGATCCTATCAACACAACATGTAACTAACAAGAAAGGCAAGCAACACAAACACACTTTATACAATCAGTAACTAAGCAAACTTCCAATGAAAGAAGTTTACTTTTATTTCTTAATTAAGTGGTTAAACAAACAAGCATGACTAAACCATCTTTTATATACTTAGGCATTATTAGCACTTTACAACTAACTTCATTTTAGTTTTACTTAAGCACTAACAGTACTAACATAAAAAAAAGAGTAACAAAATTTCAAGAGCTACAGTACCATAACAACAACAACAAACAATACTAGCACATTTTATAAAAGAGGTAATTCAATTTTAGTTTATTTCTTTTCTAGACAGAAAACACTACTTGTAGTGATTAAATCACCTAGGCTGTTCTGTTGATCAAACTTTTATGAAAAGCTAGGTACATGTTCTCTATATGTATTAGAAACTACTGCAATTGGATTTAGTCCAAATTTTAGTTCACAGAAAATTAATTAAATGCTAGAAAACCCTACTGGTCTAAATTACAAACACATGCCAATTCAAAACTAAGCATCACAAACACATGGGGTTAATTTCTACTGAATGATACTGTCCTAAGCATTCCAAAACAATTGGATTCACTCAATTTGGATTAACAAAACTCAAGTTATTGATAAAACAGTGTTTTAGACCAGTGACAGAAAAACATTTTTCATGGATACACAAATTAATATTTTTGAGATCTGTAAGTTGGACATGGTTCTAGACTCATTGCTGTACCACTGTGATTTTTGGTTTGCACAAATTACAAGTTTAACTATTTTATTTTGAATTAAACTAACAGACCAGAATCTGCTATTTAGAGAAAAGAATAGATCTCCTAAAAAAAAACAGAAACTGGGCCAGATCTGGAGCTGGGCCGAGTCAACGAGCTTGGCCGGCCCAAGACGGTGCTGGTTCATCTTCTTCCCTGGGCAAACAGCACGCAAATAGGGCAGAGAAAAACTCGATGTTGGGCTCGGGTTTTCTCACCATGGGGCTGCTGGAAGCCGAAGGGGAGGCTGCAGGACGGAAGAGGAGGTCTAGGGCATCTCGGAAAGGTCTTGGAACTTGCCGGCGTGCTCTGGTTCGTCGATGGCGTCGAGGATGTCCGCGTCGGGCACGGCGTGGCAGCGTCGACTCCGGCGTCTCTGCGAATAAACCAAGATGTCTCAGAGGTTGCGCAAGGACAGGGAAGCTAGGGAATGCAGAGGTAGGGAGAATAGGAGGTCGACATCCGTGGCGAACTTGCTCGCAAGCTCACGAGTTCGAGAGGAGAGAACTCGCGTTTCCACGGCTACATAGGGCGAGAGAGGAGTCCTTCTTGCTCGGGGTGGATGAGTAGATATGTGCGAGCCGAAATGGCAAGGAGAGAGTGAGGGATAGGGGCTGTGGCTTCATATCCGAGCGGGTGCTCGGTCTACGGTGGACGTCGTGCACGGACGGGGATGGAGAGAGCACGAGAGAGTGATTGGGCGAGCTGGTCGGTGTCTGGGAGGTGGGCGGTGGTGCATAGCGTCGAGGGCAGCCACTGGCTCGTCTCTTAGACAGAGTGATGAGGTAGAGAGAGTGCTGCTCCTCTCCATGGGTTCCCGAGGTGGACGTGCTTGGTTAGGACAGCACGGTCGTCATGCCTGCCCGGGATTTCGGGCATAGGGTGCAGTATGGGTGCAGAGCACCTTGGCGAGGTGGGCATGGCCGTGGTGCAGCACACACGCGAGACCAAGTTCGGGTGTGAACGGTGGACATGGCTCGGCCTGGCCGTTCTTCTCAACGTGACAGGCTCCGGGTGCATCTAGGTTCGGTCCAAGGTGTAGGGGTTTGAGTGCAGTTGGTTGGACAGCTTTTTGTTGACGTTTAAACGAGATTCGAACGGATTTTCGAATGAGCCAAAACGGATTCAGAAAACGAGTTTCAGAAAATTCAGACTTAGGATTTTTTTATTCAGAAAACGAGTTTGAGGCCACCATAACAAGTCCTAGAAAACTGACATTGTGTGGCCAAAGTTGCAAAAGAATTGATGGTCCTAATGTGCTCTAAATTTTTATATAAAGACAGGGACTCGTAGTACATACTCCATAGTTTGAGAAACATATTTTATATCAATTAAATAAAATGATTTGAGCACTGGTTCATGCTGGTTATAACTGAACGTTTTAACAGCTTCCAGCACTTGTTGTTATGGTGGCCTCAAAACCATCAAGGACAAGAGGTCCTATGACAAAAAGGATTAAGGAGAAATGTGCAATGGTGGAGTACTATCTATGTAGATCACAGAGGTCACAAATAAAATTATGAAGAAGGAAGTTTGGATGGTGTTGCAAGAGGACAAAAAGAGAATAAAATAACAGATTCAGAAAGTTCAGAGTGAGGACTTGGTGAAAATTTTAAGTCCAGAAAAGTATTATTTTGGTGTTAACAAAACCATCATAAAATAAGGATGTTTAAGGCACGACAGGCTCAAACAAAAACTTAAGTTGATAGACAAGATATAGCAGAGGAGATTCCTGTAGGTGCATTTCTAGATTGACAGAAAGTAAAAGAATGGTGAGGCTCCAAAGTTGCTATCTTTTAACAGAAATAAAGATAGTTTCAGAGAAGGTTTTGCAAAGTTTTCTTGAAGATTTAAAATAACACCCGCAAATATTTTTGAATAAAAGGGTCACATATGACCATAGGAATGTTGGGTAATTTCGCTAAAAAGTTTGGAAATACTTTTATTCACAAAATATTTAAAAATCCATTATGGTCTTTTGGTAAGTAAATTATTATAAATAAGAAAAAGCTTCCAAAACAAATATTTTTGAATTGAGATGAGAGGGGATATAATATGGATCATATAAGTGATTTTTAATAAATAACTCCATTGAAAAGTATTTGAGATTCTTTTGTAAAAGCAAGGAAAACAAGAGGCTTTTTAGTAGAGACCATAATTTGGAGAGAAAAGGGGTTTATCGGCCAAGGAAAGAACATTGGCCATAGTAGATGTGAAACACAAGCCATGAGGATGGGAGAAGAAGATTTGGTCAAAGATTTGCATAGCCTCCAAAGTTAAAAGATTTTTAATAGGTAGGAAGATGTCTTAAGATAGGATTTGAATCTGATCCTTTTTATATAGTCCTATTATTTGTAGGTTTCAAATTATTTAGGTCCACTCACAACCAAAAACACCAAGTATATACATTCCAAGATAAACATAGAAAATGATCACCCTCTAGCAAGTCACAACAAGCCAATAAGTTTCACTCAAACAATTGTGTTTACAAACAAATTTCCCAAGTGTTTTTGTGAGTTGGTGATCAAGCAAGATCATGACATTATCACCAAGAGGTAGGGTTTAAGTAGGTTGTGCTCACAAGGTTACTAATAGGTGTTAACAAACACAACCAACAAAGTGCCCAAAGTCAAACAAAGCAATGGGAAGTGAATCACAAGCATTAGTGAAGCATTTAAAAAAAAAGTTTTTGTTGCCCCTGATTTTTGGCTACCTAACAACTGGGTTATTCTGGCTTCCCAAAAGTGGGGCGTTACAATATCTAAATTACATGTAGAGTATGGATATGGAGATGTCAAATGACTACAGTATGGAGATGGTAGTGGAGTGGTGATGGTCGCAATACTTCATGGACGGATGAAGAATGGGCGGCTCTTCTGGTGGTTGTCCCCTCTACTTCTTATAGTGGTTGCCGACGGAATTAGGTTTTGGGGGTCTTCTGTTGCAAATTCCACCAGGACCCCTTCGTGAAAGTTGACTGTATTGACGGTGCCGATCCAACGGACACTGGTATGGCGGCTGATACGAGCGTGTGCGGCTGTACCGGTGCTCGTTAAATCTTGTTTCGCCTGATTTTATCTTCTATATTTTTGGCAACTCCCAATAAGATAATTCTTCTAATAAATGCATGATATTCGTGGGAATTCCATCCTTAAATGCAAGAAAATAATTCACAAGGAGTTTTACAATATAAATTACACATTAATGATTAGTGGCAGGTATAGAGTGATATCATCATTTCATGTCAAATATACGGTTTAAACATGGATAAAGATGCACATGATTTACACGCATCAACTACGAGCACGCAGTACTATGAAGTGATATTATTAAGGACACGGTTTTCGGGTCACGGGTGCAGATGCACCCTTTGTGTAAACATTTTTAAAAACTTTTCAAAATGTCAAAAAAAAGCTAACAAAAAATCCGATATACATAAGAACATTTTGTGTTAGCACAAAAAGTTTCACGGAGAAAAGACAGTTTTGTGATCTGTGCAAAAAAGACAAAAAAATATCTCGTACAAGGTCATTTTGGAGCGTCCGAATTTGTCTTTTTTGTACAGGTCACAAAAAATGTCTTTTCTTCGCGAAACTTTTTGTACTAACATAAAATGTCTCGAAGTATATCTGAATTTTTATTTTGAATTTTTTGACATTTTGAAAATTGTTTTTTGAGCAATCCGCACCCATGACCCAACATGGATTTCCGTATTATTAAGGTAATCTATATTTTATAAAGCAAAACACCCACTAACATATATTAATGTTTTTTGTATCTCAACATACAAGTTATTCACATCCTCCATCATTTTAGCCAATCTACTGCCTATGTCATTTTCACTAATATTTAATAATCACTCATGCAATCTACACATTATCCATTACCCATATCATCCAATTGTTCAAATTAATAATTTATAATATACACTTATCTCATGTGTATTAAATTTAGCATCTCGACTATGATGGACTGAATTTTGCATATTTCTTTAGATAACATAATGTATCATACCTCATATCATACCTCTTATACTATTTTGTTTACACATTCCGCTGCAACTCGCGGGGTGTCCTTCTAGTTGTAATGTAAGAAGACGCATACATCTATGGTAAACTAGTCACTAAATTAAGGACATGATGTTTTGACTCGTAGGTGTAGATGTACCCATTACGAAAAATAATTTTATAATATTTTTAAAGTGTAAAAAAATCTAAATAAAAATACCAGGTGTACATCCAAACATTCTTTATCCACGCACAAAAATTCGTTAGAAAAAGATATTTTTTGTCTTTTTACACATGCCACAAAAAGTCATTTTTTCACGAAACGTTTTGTGTGGACATATAACATATCATTTCAAAATGCCATTTTGTGTGTTCATACAAAAAAAATATTTGAATTATATCATTTCAAAATGCCATTTTTAAGTAGTGGGTGCATCTACACCTATGAGCAAAAGATGATTTCCCCTCAATTAAGCCCTATATGCCTCATTGTTGTTCGCTGAAGAAGGGGAGGGACATATCGTAGTCTGTCCTCTAAGGCTCTCGGTACCGTGTCATACATACTCCTCCGTCCCTAAATAAGTCTACTTTTTAAGCTTGTCCTAAATCAAAATTTGTTAAATTTGACCCAACTTATAGAAAAACACAACAATATTTACAACATCAAACTAATATCACTACATGCGTATTGTAATATAGTTACGTAGTATATTATTTTCATATCGTCAAGTTTGATACCTTTTTTTTATGAAGTTGATCTTTTTTTTTTTTAACTTAGAACAAAACTAGAGTACACTTAAGATCGGAGGGAGTAGGAGGGATATCCCTACCTAGATCTGTTACACCGATTTGCTTTTCAAAACTACGCATACTTGGAATATAAACCGACCACACATGCTGCTTTTTGTTCGGCTACTAGTATGACACGTACTCCCTCCGTTCGTTTTTTATCTACATTCTAGTCCAAGATTTTGTTCGGGAATACTCTACATTCTGAATGGGGCCTGCACCGGTAATTAAAAGGAGCACGCGGTACTCGAGTACTTCCTCTGTTCAGGATTATAAGGGTGGAGTGCCAAAAAACACGTCAATTAAGATAAGTATTAACTCTTTCTTAAAAATCGCTTTGATTATTTAACTAATGTGCATGCATTGGCTAGTTGGATTTGAGTCATTAATTTCCCTAGAAAAATGGAAACATGATGACATGTGCATAGTGTCACATCCCAAATATAGAAACTAAGAAAAACATAGTTTCACAAGAACCAAATTTCAGAACCAACAAAAACTTTTTGAAATGTTTCACTGATGATTGTGTTTTACTTCCCATTGCTGTGTTTGACCTTGTGTGGTCTTGTCTATTTTGTTGAATTTGTTGTGCTGTTTGCTTGTGTGGGAAATTAATCAAGTTCTGCTTGAACATTATTTAGAACACACATGACAACAAATTTGGAATGTGACTTGAATAAGAACAAACCCTCTAAAAATTATTCACACCTAAGTTAAAATCCTAAATTAAGGGAAGTGATCTTATTAAAATTCCCTCTCTGACTATTCCTCTATGTTATGAAAACAATTATATTTTCTTTATCAAAATTCTAGGAATGAGATGAAATAATAATCATCTCAACTTCATACCACTCTCTCCTCAAGTAAATATACTTTTCCATTTAAAGCAAACTCCTCAAACTATTCAATAAATGGAAATTAAGATCGTGAATTAAAGAAATGGTCTTAATAAATAATTTTCTCTACTTAACTATCTAATTCCTTCAAATAAATACTTTCTTATGAAAATAAAAGACTATTTGAAGTTAATATATTTATCAAGGAAGTTCCAAGAGTTCAAAAATAATATTTGAACTTGCTTCAAAATTAAAAAGGAAAATCATTTGGAAATTAGCAAAATTGCCATAATGAAACACTATGAACAAATGTTGTTCAAAACATTTTATTTCTCAACACCAATTTTTGTGGAGCTTCTACATGTATATGGGAGGCTACATGAATTTTCTCAGAATTTTTTTAAATGTTTAAGTGCCTCAATTAAATCACTGAAAGGCTACTGGTTTTAAAAGGAATAAAAGAAAATCAGGAAAGGACCTAGTTGTGAGAGGGAAAGTTCTGCCAGGGGGCGTTCTGCAAAAATGTCGTCTTCTCTGTAGCAGCCCGTGGTCGACGCCGCGGTGTCGTCCTCCTGCTCATCGCACGCCGCCAGGCCCCCCCCCCTCCGCTCTCCTGCGGCATCGAAGAAGATAAGAAGCACCCCACGCCGCTCCTCTGCCTCCCCGTCCTCACTTGCCCCCTCTCGCTCTCTCCCCACTTCTCTCTGCTCCTCACCGCGGGCGAACCCTAGCCATGACGCCGTCGCGCATCACCGGCGCTTGAAGCCTCCCCGGCCAAATCGAAGATCACCAGGAGGTTCGCCGCGTCGTCCTCTCCGTTCCCGCCCGCGGAATCGAGCTGGGAAGCCCTGGATCGCCGTAGCCGTCCGCATCCCCTTCTTCTCCGGCCGCCGCACTGCCAGGAAGTTTGTGGGTGACACAGACCGCCATTCGTCGCCATTTTTGAGCCTCTTGTCTCCCCTCGTCGCGCTCTATCTCATGGACCTCACCCTTTCTTCTTAGGACGCCGGAGACGCCGTCGCCGTCCTCGCCGGAGCTCCAGCGCTCCTCGCCTCTGTTCGTGTCGACGAAGAAGAAGCAGGCCCCGTAGCGCTTCGCCCGCGCTCATGGGCCTCTGGCTGGGCCGCAGTCTGCGCCGCAAGGCACGGATCTGGGCAGATCTGGCCCATCTGTGTTTTTTTTTTTCCAGTAGATCTATTATATGCTTTTATTTCCTGCTATTTTTACAGTGTAGCTTTAATTCATTTGTGATAAATCTGTGATAGCAATTTGATTGATTCAAATTTTGTTGTGTTCCTATGAGTTTTCTTAAACATGCAGAGCTGGTGGCTTGCCAAAATATATTTTTAATTATTGTCTATACTAAAACTTGTAAAAAGTATCTTTTCTACTAATTATTAAATATCTAGAGTTTTAGAAATCCAAATATTGCAAACTAAATTTCTCTGGATAGGTTGAAGTGATACCTTTCTAGATGTGTTGGTCTTGTGTGCAAAAGAAACCTAAAACAAAAGTTCTATTCATTCTTAAAAACACATCAGTAGCTCTTTGATGATTTTTGTAGATTTTTAGGAGTTGAATTTTGGAATGAATCCAATTGGTCTATCTTCTATATGTGTAGGAGAACATATCCCTAAATTGGTTTGAATTTAGGAGTCATTGATTGTCTGTGGTGCTAATTATAAGGTTTAGGCCTTTTCTGCCTATTTTTGTTAAGCCTTTATTAATTGTTGTGTTATAACTTTATGGTTATAGATGTGTTTCCTAGCATGTGTAAGGTGGTAATCCACTGTTATGGTGTGCCTCCTTAATCTTGCTAGCATGTTAGGAGAGCTATTTGTGAATCATGTGTTGTTAGGGTTTTATTCCCTATATAACTTTGCCTCTAGTAATTGAGAATTGCTATGCTTATTTATTTTTAATGTGGGAATATTGTGTGTGATTAATATGAATGCCTTGCTGGTTAATGCTTGTTGTGGTACTATTGCTTGCATGTTATTATTGTTTAGCAGGTTATAATATGTTAGTACTGTTAGTGGAATTTGTTAGGCAAATTGGTATGGGTAATATGTTTGCATGGTTTGATGAACTTGATGGACTTGAGTTGAGTACTAGCTTAAATATCTTGTTAGTGTCTCCACCTTAACTTGGTGAGATATTTTGAATTACCAAGATTAATTGGTAGTTCAACTTTGTCTGAAGTATTTCCTGATTAAAGAAAAGTGGTGGTTAAGTACCTTTAGTAGAAGATGTCTTGGTGCTCTATGTTTTTAGCATGTGTTTGGTGTTATACTCCAGTGAGTATAATGCCCTTGTAAATGTAGATCTTACTTTGTTGCTTGATTAAAATAGTGCTATGTTGTGGTTTGTTCCTTGTTTGTAGACCACTTGTGGTTTGGTTGCTCATTGAGTGTTGTTTTATTTTCATGTTGCGACGCTAGAGGTAAACGCTACCGGAGTGGTATTTGGAAAGGATTTATCGAGAAAGGATGGGAATTATTTCTTTGATCAGTGAGAAGAAGCCCTGGAACATTATGCTGGAATCAGGCAAGCTACTCTCTGAGCTTGCACCTAAATATATATGCATCTACCTTGATCCAATGATTTACTCTTAAAGGCAATGGTTTACAAAACCTTTTCAAAAAGTATATGGAAATTATTTTGCCACCCTATGTAGTAGTTTATATAAAACTTTAGGATGGGAAACAATGTGGTTATTCAAAACTCCTTTAAAAAGACTTGTGTGGTTGTGGAATACCGAGATGTCGGTGTGAAAGTAAAGAAGTGGAGAAGGGTGATGTTTATGAAAAATGCACATTGTGTCCTAGTACTATGACAACCAATCTTACCCTGTGCGACCACATCTACCCACATATGGGAAAGGGCATAGTCATATAATTTGCTCATATTAGTATGGGATGCCTCAACAACGAGGATGACCTCGTTCCATGAGGGGATGGTTTGGTGACCTACCCCTGACCTGGGTCCTAACACGTTGGAGGGAGGATTGAAGGGTTCGCTCGCCGGGCAGAACTGCGAGTCCTCACACTTAGGGTTTCTGTTGGGAAATTAGCCTGAGTGTCGATGGAAGTTTCGTAGCGGCAGGGTCCTATACTAGCATGAGCAAAGGAGAGGCTATGGTCGGTGGCTCAACTTCGCATACACCATGTATGGCGGGACGTGGCTGACACGATGAGTTACCGGATGGGTGTGGGCTAAAAGCGTGCTACCTCTGCAGAGGGTTAAAACTATTCGAATAGCCGAGTCCTCGGATATGGACAATTGGGAGGCTGTCCTAAGACTATGTGCAAGTTTTAAAATGATTTGAGTTTGAAAGGGAAATGAAGTGGAGGAAGTGTTCCAAAACTATACCAATGAGTTGGTATGAGGTTGTTGGAGGAAATTGGACTATGGTGAGCCATGGTCAGGAACGAGGAGGAGTTTTGGAGAAACAGATAAAAAGAGGATTTTCCGGGGGAAAATGTTTGTAAAAGAGATTCCTTACCTTCTTCAACAAAGATGGATTTTCAGGAAAAAGTTTTATAAGAGAATTCTTACAAAGATAGATTTATGGGAAAAAGTTCTAAAAGCCTTCTTTTCTTTTCAACAAAGATATAGAGATGTCTTCTCAAAATAAAGAGTTTTGTTATAATAAAAATGATGCTATTGCATGCTCTTGTCGGGGGTAGTTTTGCGAGTACGTAAATGTACTCATGGCTGTGTCCCTGGATATTCCAATGTCCAGAGCTCAAGAAGGAGTATGCTGAAGATCGAGAGTTTGTCGACGTCAATGCGAACTAGGGCGCTTCCCAGTCAGCTGCCTGTGTGGTTGTGGCAAATGACTTGGGCTCCACGCTGTTTGATGATTTCCGCTGCAAGTACCTGTTGAAGTTATGACTTCAATCAAGTAAGTACTTTTATTCGGTATTTTGGATGTTCTTTTGATACCAGTTTGATTGTGCTCAGCGACAGACTGATCATGGGATCGCTGATGTTGTAGGCACAAGGGTATTTCGGACAGCTAGTCCGGTCCCCACAGACTTGGTATCAGAGCCATCCTGACTGTAACAGACCTTAGTTAGCATGGACGTTAGTTAGGAAAGAAATATTTTGTTAAAAATATATTGCTACCAAAAATATACTTTTATCTAAGGAAGTCCAAAAATAACTTCCACTCTTCTCACCTTCTCAAATATTTCTGAGTCTTACCACTCTATTTAAGATTTTCCAAGGAATTCTCTAACCCCTCTTACCCGTTCAAAATACTTGACGATGAACCCAAGTGAGACCTAATTAGCTAGCACCTACAAGAAGAAGCTTCCATCTCGAATACTCAACATTTAACATCAAGGCGTTCGATCTGCAAATACCAAGACCGTCAGTATCAACGAAGCAGGAGACCTCCGAAGACGTCAGCTCAACAACAACAATTCTACCAAGTTGCAACTTCGACGATCCCAATTTCTCCAGTTGAAGACTAAGGCGATAAAATGAAGATTTCAGCAACCATGTTTGACCCAGACCCATAGGATCGATAGGATAAGCTCAATTGTTTTACTTGAGCTACCCCACCTACGATATTAGACGCCGTTGGTACTAAATGTACCTTGTGTGTTGTTTGTTGTGTGCTCCTTGCTTGTGAGTACTCTGCTTATGTGTTGTTTGTTGTGAGTTCTCTGTTGTGTGTTGTTTTTCTTGTGTGTTCACAATCACGCCTTGATGGCAACACAAAGTAACCCAAAATTCTCTTTTTATAAAACTCCTTTTGTCACCCAACAAAAACTAATTTTGACCTCTTCGCCACAGTTGCACTTTGTTGCAGATGTAACCCGCTTAGGAAAATCTTTTCAAGATATTTCCTCTTATCTAAACTGCCTCCCGATAAGAACTGACAGTTTTGCAAGATACAAAAGAACCCCGATCTTTAACCAATAGCCTGAGATTTTTGCAACCTAACCGGCAAATCAGATAATGGCCTTCAAGCACCATCTGGAGCAAGTGCGTCAAGATCTCGAAGGAAACTGCAATTTTACGCCAACCTCGTGAAGACACGAGCCTTACCCGCAAAATTAACTTGTGAAATTACAAGAATACTACACTAACTTATCGTATCTAACTTTAGATTAACATCTGACTAAGTACGATAGTACTAACTAATCTTCTAGGACTGCAAGCCTTGACAAGAGACGAGGACATAAGGAGACTCATTTAGAATCGGTAACTAGGAGAACTCAAGGAGTGTATAAGAGTTGCTATGAAGATTCGAGCTCAGAGACCGTAAGAAGGAGGAACTGCGACAAGAGACTTTGAGAGAGATTTCTTAAGTTGGCAAAGAAGTAATAAATACCAGACTATCCTTGAGTATTTGGAAACTCTATATCAGAATCTACTATTATAAATCTCTCTAGAAATAGTGTGATATTCCAATGTTCGTGTTATATAGAAGTAGTTTGGTAACAAGCCTCATGAACTTGTTAACAAATCACTTTTGTATGCTCAAACAATTGAGTGTCATATACAAATAAACGGAACATCAGATAAACCAGTACATCTCAGCCTCTGAATATGAAAAGTATTTGATGACAAGACTAGCTACCTTGTTAACAAATTCTTCTTGTATGACTAAGGCAATTCGATGTCATAAAGGACCCCACTTACACAACTAACTAATGGAAAGCTTGCTGGACTAGTGGATGTCTTCACCGCAGGGTGAGACAAAGATGTTGAACTTAAATCAAGGACAATAATAATTTTCTTAAACCAAGTGTATACCTTAGGATACCAAGTTCTAAGTGAGAAAGTCACATGGATTTATAGTGTTTCCCCAAGGATACCCAAAAAAAAAAAAACAACTGGTGCGAAGGTTCCCACTAAATTTTTCTAGGGACCATTAAGAGGTGCCAGTGGACGACTCAAAACTAGTTGGTAGAAAGGAGACTTTAGGAAGATATAAGAGTGTTGGACTATAAGATTATTAGTCAGCAGGACCCCTTGAGAATCTAGTGATGAGATCAGAATTTGGTGGATGATGTTGGAGTTCAGAATAGAAGTGAAAACTTGGAGTGGATCGATAAATTAATTGGGATTGGACAGATGATATATTTGATTAATACTCTGGGGCTAACCAGTTGTGGTCCCCAACCATTGGTGGTTATCTGGAGCTAGAAGACGTGACCCTTGATTTAAGATTTAGAAATAAAGGTGAAAGTTATTGGATTTTTAGGAAGCACTTGCTGATAAAATGATGTTTGGATTGGTTAGAAGCAAGTAAATTAAGAGAATACTCCGGAGTTGGAATGTTTAGGGTGATTCTAGCGCAAGTGACCTTGTACTAAATTCTTATGGAATTATAGGAAGTGGTCAAAGATGAGTTAGCAAATGAGTAGATCGTTGTATGCAAGAAATAATTGGTGGAGGATAAGTGAATGTTTATCGGATTCTAGGAATCAATATGACTTGGTCTAGTAGCAAGACATTTAGGTGACAGTAGTTTTCAGAGCTTGTCACGCTCTGTTTGGATTATTCTTAGAAAGATCGTTTATCTTTGATTAAGAGATCAAGGCCCGAAAGTGTGAGATAAATCTGAATTTGGTTAGAAAGTGGGCAAATTCTTGATGGTATGATCACATGATTGTTGGATGCTTTATTTAGCTTTGATGATATGATCGTGGGAAGATGGCAACCTGAAGGAGTCAGATAATTTGAGATATGCCTATCTGGGGAATGAATTAATCAAGAAATAATTGGTGGACCACTATGATTTTTTGTATAGAATATAATGGGGACTATGCCTAAAAAGTTTGATGGATATCCGATAGATTGAACTAATATGATAAAGAGTTTATGCACGAAGAAGATGTTGGTGGATTAATAACTTTAGCTTGGGCAAAAGCCATGATTCAATTAACTAGTTGATAATAGTGGCATTACCAGAGATGTTGGAATGATATTTTGAAGACTCGAGAATTAGAGGCCTATGTAAAGTTGGTTGTTTGGATCTTAGGTATAATAAGTTTGATGTTCAGAGTATAGCACCCAACTCCCTTGAAAACTAACTTAAGCACCTCAACCAGAAAGTTTTCCCGGAAACCCTAACTATTCTGGTGCACTCTAACTTACTCGTGAAGACCCAGAACCAAAGAAGTCTTTCAGGACCAGCCTTTTTCCGCCAAGCCGAAGGAAGAAAAGCGTGAAGAAGATCTACCGGAAGTCACTAAGAAAATCAAACAACGGAAACACCTGCTGTTGGCAACATCGACCACCAAGCAAGTCCAGACGCCCTTAGAAGTTATAACATCCCTCTACTAACTAGAACCCGGAGAGAGTCAAGTACTCAAACTTGACGCATCCGGAGACCGACACGTCCCCATCTGCGACCCCGTAAGGCGACAATATCAGGAAGTGATATCTGCACCAACCCCAGGCACTAAGGAATGACACCCAAGACAAGATTTTCAAGCTACCCAAGAAGAACAATGCCTCCAAGTCAACCCCAGATGCAACCCTCATCATGACCGTTCAAAAACCCCTTTTTAAGGGGGAAGACCTTCAATAGGTATACAAGAACGTAGTAATAATTAATTCCTTGCGCCTTAACCTTATAGTATCTGGAAACAACCAACCCAGACTATCCATCAAAGTCGATCGTCAAGTCAACCCTATCTTCAAGGATCTGAACTCATCAAAGGAGTTTATCGACAAAGAAAGCCTCGCATCATCAAGTTGTCAAGATCTCATAGGGCAACCTCATTGAAGAAGCAACGACCTCAGAAGTATAGCCAACCCAAAAACCGTGCCCTCGTACTTCCCTGTTACCGCCGGGCAAATCTCGAGGACGAGATTTATTGTAAGGGGGGAAGAGTTGTCACATCCCAAATATAGAAACTAAGAAAAACATAGTTTCACAAGAACCAAATTTCAGAACCAACAAAAACTTTTTGAAATGTTTCACTGATGATTGTGTTTTACTTCCCATTGCTGTGTTTGACCTTGTGTGGTCTTGTCTGTTTGTTGAATTTGTTGTGCTGTTTGCTTGTGTGGGAAATTAATCAAGTTCTGCTTGAACATTATTTAGAACACACATGACAACAAATTTGGAATGTGACTTGAATAAGAACAAACCCTCTAAAAATTATTCACACCTAAGTTAAAATCCTAAATTAAGGGAAGTGATCTTATTAAAATTCCCTCTCTGACTATTCCTCTATGTTATGAAAACAATTATATTTTCTTTATCAAAATTCTAGGAATGAGATGAAATAATAATCATCTCAACTCCATACCACTCTCTCCTCAAGTAAATATACTTTTCCATTTAAAGCAAACTCCTCAAACTATTCAATAAATGGAAATTAAGATCGTGAATTAAAGAAATGGTCTTAATAAATAATTTTCTCTACTTAACTATCTAATTCCTTCAAATAAATACTTTCTTATGAAAATAAAAGACTATTTGAAGTTAATATATTTATCAAGGAAGTTCCAAGAGTTCAAAAATAATATTTGAACTTGCTTCAAAATTAAAAAGGAAAATCATTTGGAAATTAGCAAAATTGCCATAATGAAACACTATGAACAAATGTTGTTCAAAACATTTTATTTCTCAACACCAATTTTTGTGGAGCTTCTACATGTATATGGGAGGCTACATGAATTTTCTCAGAATTTTTTTTAAATGTTTAAGTGCCTCAATTAAATCACTGAAAGGCTACTGGTTTTAAAAGGAATAAAAGAAAATCAGGAAAGGACCTAGTTGTGAGAGGGAAAGTTCTGCCAGGGGGCGTTCTGCAAAAATGTCGTCTTCTCTGTAGCAGCCCGTGGTCGACGCCGCGGTGTCGTCCTCCCGCTCATCGCACGCCGCCCAGGCCCCCCCCCCCCTCTCGCTCTCCTGCGGCATCGAAGAAGATAAGAAGCACCCCACGCCGCTCCTCTGCCTCCCCGTCCTCACTTGCCCCCTCTCGCTCTCTCCCCACTTCTCTCTGCTCCTCACCGCGGGCGAACACTAGCCATGACGCCGTCGCGCATCACCGGCGCTTGAAGCCTCCCCGGCCAAATCGAAGATCACCAGGAGGTTCGCCGCGTCGTCCTCTCCGTTCCCGCCCGCGAATCGAGCTGGGAAGCCCTGGATCGCCGTAGCCGTCCGCATCCCCTTCTTCTCCGGCCGCCGCACTGCCAGGAAGTTTGTGGGTGACACAGACCGCCATTCGTCGCCATTTTTGGGCCTCTTGTCTCCCCTCGTCGCGCTCTATCTCATGGACCTCACCCTTTCTTCTTAGGACGCCGGAGACGCCGTCGCCGTCCTCGCCGGAGCTCCAGCGCTCCTCGCCTCTGTTCGTGTCGACGAAGAAGAAGCAGGCCCCGTAGCGCTTCGCCCGCGCTCATGGGCCTCTGGCTGGGCCGCAGTCTGCGCCGCAAGGCACGGATCTGGGCAGATCTGGCCCATCTGTGTTTTTTTTTTTCCAGTAGATCTATTATATGCTTTTATTTCCTGCTATTTTTACAGTGTAGCTTTAATTCATTTGTGATAAATCTGTGATAGCAATTTGATTGATTCAAATTTTGTTGTGTTCCTATGAGTTTTCTTAAACATGCAGAGCTGGTGGCTTGCCAAAATATATTTTTAATTATTGTCTATACTAAAACTTGTAAAAAGTATCTTTTCTACTAATTATTAAATATCTAGAGTTTTAGAAATCCAAATATTGCAAACTAAATTTCTCTGGATAGGTTGAAGTGATACCTTTCTAGATGTGTTGGTCTTGTGTGCAAAAGAAACCTAAAACAAAAGTTCTATTCATTCTTAAAAACACATCAGTAGCTCTTTGATGATTTTTGTAGATTTTTAGGAGTTGAATTTTGGAATGAATCCAATTGGTCTATCTTCTATATGTGTAGGAGAACATATCCCTAAATTGGTTTGAATTTAGGAGTCATTGATTGTCTGTGGTGCTAATTATAAGGTTTAGGCCTTTTCTGCCTATTTTTGTTAAGCCTTTATTAATTGTTGTGTTATAACTTTATGGTTATAGATGTGTTTCCTAGCATGTGTAAGGTGGTAATCCACTGTTATGGTGTGCCTCCTTAATCTTGCTAGCATGTTAGGAGAGCTATTTGTGAATCATGTGTTGTTAGGGTTTTATTCCCTATATAACTTTGCCTCTAGTAATTGAGAATTGCTATGCTTATTTATTTTTAATGTGGGAATATTGTGTGTGATTAATATGAATGCCTTGCTGGTTAATGCTTGTTGTGGTACTATTGCTTGCATGTTATTATTGTTTAGCAGGTTATAATATGTTAGTACTGTTAGTGGAATTTGTTAGGCAAATTGGTATGGGTAATATGTTTGCATGGTTTGATGAACTTGATGGACTTGAGTTGAGTACTAGCTTAAATATCTTGTTAGTGTCTCCACCTTAACTTGGTGAGATATTTTGAATTACCAAGATTAATTGGTAGTTCAACTTTGTCTGAAGTATTTCCTGATTAAAGAAAAGTGGTGGTTAAGTACCTTTAGTAGAAGATGTCTTGGTGCTCTATGTTTTTAGCATGTGTTTGGTGTTATACTCCAGTGAGTATAATGCCCTTGTAAATGTAGATCTTACTTTGTTGCTTGATTAAAATAGTGCTATGTTGTGGTTTGTTCCTTGTTTGTAGACCACTTGTGGTTTGGTTGCTCATTGAGTGTTGTTTTATTTTCATGTTGCGACGCTAGAGGTAAACGCTACCGGAGTGGTATTTGGAAAGGATTTATCGAGAAAGGATGGGAATTATTTCTTTGATCAGTGAGAAGAAGCCCTGGAACATTATGCTGGAATCAGGCAAGCTACTCTCTGAGCTTGCACCTAAATATATATGCATCTACCTTGATCCAATGATTTACTCTTAAAGGCAATGGTTTACAAAACCTTTTCAAAAAGTATATGGAAATTATTTTGCCACCCTATGTAGTAGTTTATATAAAACTTTAGGATGGGAAACAATGTGGTTATTCAAAACTCCTTTAAAAAGACTTGTGTGGTTGTGGAATACCGAGATGTCGGTGTGAAAGTAAAGAAGTGGAGAAGGGTGATGTTTATGAAAAATGCACATTGTGTCCTAGTACTATGACAACCAATCTTACCCTGTGCGACCACATCTACCCACATATGGGAAAGGGCATAGTCATATAATTTGCTCATATTAGTATGGGATGCCTCAACAACGAGGATGACCTCGTTCCATGAGGGGATGGTTTGGTGACCTACCCCTGACCTGGGTCCTAACACGTTGGAGGGAGGATTGAAGGGTTCGCTCGCCGGGCAGAACTGCGAGTCCTCACACTTAGGGTTTCTGTTGGGAAATTAGCCTGAGTGTCGATGGAAGTTTCGTAGCGGCAGGGTCCTATACTAGCATGAGCAAAGGAGAGGCTATGGTCGGTGGCTCAACTTCGCATACACCATGTATGGCGGGACGTGGCTGACACGATGAGTTACCGGATGGGTGTGGGCTAAAAGCGTGCTACCTCTGCAGAGGGTTAAAACTATTCGAATAGCCGAGTCCTCGGATATGGACAATTGGGAGGCTGTCCTAAGACTATGTGCAAGTTTTAAAATGATTTGAGTTTGAAAGGGAAATGAAGTGGAGGAAGTGTTCCAAAACTATACCAATGAGTTGGTATGAGGTTGTTGGAGGAAATTGGACTATGGTGAGCCATGGTCAGGAACGAGGAGGAGTTTTGGAGAAACAGATAAAAAGAGGATTTTCCGGGGGAAATGTTTGTAAAAGAGATTCCTTACCTTCTTCAACAAAGATGGATTTTCAGGAAAAAGTTTTATAAGAGAATTCTTACAAAGATAGATTTATGGGAAAAAGTTCTAAAAGCCTTCTTTTCTTTTCAACAAAGATATAGAGATGTCTTCTCAAAATAAAGAGTTTTGTTATAATAAAAATGATGCTATTGCATGCTCTTGTCGGGGGTAGTTTTGCGAGTACGTAAATGTACTCATGGCTGTGTCCCTGGATATTCCAATGTCCAGAGCTCAAGAAGGAGTATGCTGAAGATCGAGAGTTTGTCGACGTCAATGCGAACTAGGGCGCTTCCCAGTCAGCTGCCTGTGTGGTTGTGGCAAATGACTTGGGCTCCACGCTGTTTGATGATTTCCGCTGCAAGTACCTGTTGAAGTTATGACTTCAATCAAGTAAGTACTTTTATTCGGTATTTTTGGATGTTCTTTTGATACCAGTTTGATTGTGCTCAGCGACAGACTGATCATGGGATCGCTGATGTTGTAGGCACAAGGGTATTTCGGACAGCTAGTCCGGGGTCCCCACACATAGCTTGGGAGGGAATTAAGAACCGTGCATGCTCAAAAGTTTATAAATAATTGAGACTTCATCCTCATAATTTAGAACTATCTAAAAACCCTTTCCAGCCTAATAGTTCAGAACGGAGGAAGTAGCCCTATTTTCTTGATTCGTTTGAGTAGTAAATATTGGGAGTGGCGGAGCTATTCACATGTTAGGGGGCCGTCCCCCCCCCCCCCCCCAGTCCAAGAAATTTTTGGTTAAAACCCATATTGGCGTTGAGCGCCCAAGTCGCGGAACCTCGCCGGAGACGGCGGAGACCCTTAACGTGCCAAGAACAACCGCGGGTGGCAGGGAGGCACGTGCGGCGTGGAGAGAGTCTAGGGTGGCAGAGGAGGTGGAGGCGGCGGCGAGAGGTGAGATCGATAGGTTTGGGTGTAACCCAACATACAAGCAACACACCCGAGTGCGTCATTTCAGAGCCCTAGTTCGCTAGAGCATTCTTTCTTTCAAAAATACAATTTAAAATATAGTTAATTGCGCCTATCTGTTAATTTCTCACCCCCAGGAGAACGCACACACGCACACTTTACCTCTACGAGCAACTCCGAGAGACTAGCTGGTAGATCGGGTTTTGAAATTGATGAAGTAACGACAAACACCTCGCTATCGACGGTAACGTCGCCTCACACTGAATAATATTCTCTTTTAATGAGAAACACCATCGTTAAGGCTGGGTTTAGATTCTGATGGGTTGGGGGTACAACCACCCTCCTAACCATCCAACTACATGTTGGTTTACGACGCGAAGCGCAAGCACATGGAGCGTGGTCGGTATATATGAAGGTTTTTTAGGGGTAATGACACCTTTTATTACTCAATAAGCATTTGTACAATCGCGGTATCAGGGGAGTCTATCAGCCACACTTGGCGACCATGATCTAAGAGAGCAAGGATCTAGCTAGGTTATGAGCATGGATGTTGAAACTTCTCTACTCATGGTTGAAGCTGGCATCTTCAAAAAGAGCCTTTCGCTGATAGATTCACATGGGATGGAGTAGTAGCTGCACCTGCTCAAATTTTGGATAGAATTGATAACCTCCAAGCAGTCCAAGGCAATTTGCAGACGTTGTACATGTAAATATGCTGCTAATGCTAATCCCCCCCCCCCCCCCCCCCCCCCCCCCCGACATGCAATGGCTTCGAGC
Organism: Poa pratensis; assembly: GCA_947311845.1. Lineage (NCBI taxonomy): Eukaryota > Viridiplantae > Streptophyta > Magnoliopsida > Poales > Poaceae > Poa > Poa pratensis. The sequence continues at coordinate 47,020,188 of CAMZMU010000067.1, forward strand.
GTGGCTGGGTCAGAGATGTCAGGGATCGCTAACACTGTATCTCATTAATAGAAAAGCAAGATACATGAAAAAACACATGTGAAAATTAAAAACACAAACTAGGGAAAAAGGTTTCTTAAAAACTTTGCAGGTAAAACCGCAAAAGATTGGAATATTACAACGGAAAGTGCTTTTGACTCCTGAGCACGTGTGCTCATGCTATTTTAATTTTTTTGAAAAATCGTATTTCCAAGTTTTAAAAAATTCTGAAAAAAAGTTCGATGTAGCCAATGGTGTATCCTATAAACAAGACAAATATCAGTTTCAAATAATTTATATTATGGGCTACACAAAAATAAAAAATCTCGAAAAATTAGAGACTGGAAAATACTTATACTCAAATACACACGTTTGTCTTTTTTGTGTAGTACAAAATACAAAGTATTTAATATTTATTTTTTTGCACGTTGGTGGGATACACCATTGTCTACATCCTTGTTTGTTTTCAATTATTTTGAAACTGGTAAATATGGTTTTGGATTTTTTTTTAAACAGCAAGAGTACTGTATCTTGTGACCGGCCCAGTCTGAGCGAGATTCGAGAAGGCCCAACTAGTCGTCCAAGAGCAGCGGCACGCACAGGACGACAGTTATCCAATCTACTCGCAGTAATGATTCATGTTCCGCATATGATTCATCTCCATCGATTCTGATCACAGATCACATGAAACCAGTAGAGGACTACCGAAAGAGACATGAGTAAGCAACTGTCAGGACCTCTGGACAACACACCCGTCCGATCTGGAATCTACAACTCTACAGCGGAGTCATGGAGCATGTATGGGGATTTCCACCTCGTTGAGGCGCTCGAGGAACCTGATGCACCATTTCATAGTGCGTTAACCCATGAGAACGAAGGTGACCATCCTGACGATCCTTCGATGTAAGGCGATAAGCTTGCGCTCCAGCTCCGTACCCACCTTGAAGCGACGGCTTGCCATCAGGGACATCGAGCACAGCGCCTTGAGTTGCGGAGCCCTTGCCTTGAAGACACAGAGATGAGCATCCTTTGTTTTAGTCTTCGTCTTGACGGGCGCCTCCTCCAGCTCCGACTTGGCCAGTGCCGCTTCCAACCTCTTTGTCGCCGCCGACGATAGTGAGCAGGAGGTTGACATGGGTCACCATTGCGACTTCACCCCTTCATGGTATCAGGCACAATAGGAACCCAAAGAACATGTCAGCGTCGAATTACATGCTCCGAGTCAACTCGCTCACCGCTGTCATCATTGGCACATGCATGGTGACCCATGTCAACCTATAATCTCCATTTGTTTATACTAAAATCTTATTTTAATTCCCAAACTTATTCTGGACCCATGGCGAATTAAAATAAATTTGTTTATACTAAAATCGTATACTTATTTGTGAATTATTTTTATCAAAACTATAATCTTAACGACTACATAGTTCTTATATTTAACCACAATTGAGTGTCTAATGTTAATTATATCATTTTTTGTTACACTATTCCAATGTCTAACAATAAAAAGTTTTGCCATGAGAAAAAAAAAAACCTTTTGTTTAAAAAAAAAATCTCCATTTTTCATATTTGCATAACTTATAGTGTTTATTTTATGTGTGTATACACGCGTGTTAAGTCTATTTATTATCCTTAATATCATGTTAGAGATCTCTAAATCATCCAATGAATAAATATATTAATAGTGGTTTCTCGTGTACGACTATTAAGCACAATTATATAAACTTATAGAGTATAAATTGAAATATCGGTAATAGTCTTGCAAGTTGGGTTTGGTGATAAGTTGAAATTACACGAATGCTTTGTCCTATTGAAATATAATCGATCGCAATAATCAACTTGTCTATTTTACATATGAGGACATTATATGATATGTGCTAATCTGTAGTTTTGATAATAATTAATTACAATCCATATTTGTATTGAGTTATACTTGAAAGGTTCGTACATAGATCATATGTTGGATGCCAAGAAGAGAGTAAATGGAGCTGGTGGAACTTATTCGGTGGGTGAACTTAAGGTAGAGGACTCTCTACCAGTCTACCTTCTGGGGCTGGTTTTTACTTGCAGCAAATTTATACCCAGGCAAGCCCCTGTCCACGAACAACGCGTCATAGAAGATTGCAGTCGAGGCAATGTCCGAGATGATCGTCTGGCACCTATCCTCTTCCCCGCTGAGCAGCACATTAGCCTGGCTGAGGGACAGAAGCATATTGTGTCTAGGTGTTCTTGTGCAGTCCCTGAAAGCTGATCAGTCATTCAGTTAGCAAAGCCCGTTTTGCATTTGCGAGGCGACAGAGCTGGCGAACCCGATCTACAGCAGAAGTGTAGAGAATTGGGTAAGACATGAGATGGCGTTAGAATCTCTTCCCACGAGAAAGGGGCGCTTCCTAAGCACCGAAGGTCCTGCTGCTGGTGGGTAGCCAGGGTAATGTTGTGTGTCCAGGATCGTTGCTCAGCAAAGATTTTTTTGTAGAACATCTTGATGGGGTTTTTCTCAAGCCTGGAAGAGCTCTTCGTCCTGGTACCTGAAGAACTTAATTTTGTTCTTTTTTTCTGAACCGGATATGTGGACATGGTGTGGGGAAAATCTTGTGTTCTCGTCACCCATGCCCAGGGACAGGGTGCACACCACTTTATATTTTCTCCCTTGGTTTCCAGTGTTGGGAGATTGCCGTTAAAAATTTCGTAGCGTTTCCTCTGACAGAGCTTCCTGAAGCTGAACTCAAGCGTGAGCATTGTCTGACAGTAGAGTATCATTGGAGTGTTTGTCGCAGCCGTAACTGACCACGGCCTGTGATTATTAATCCTTGTAGCAATCATCCCGAGCCAGTTTAAGGGTACACCAACTCGGGTGTGTCAGGATCGTAGAAATGCCAGATCTTGATATCTTCCTTTTTTGGGTGGTTCACAATTGTATCCCCTGTTCACAGAAGCGATGCAGATGATGATTTCAAAGTTGAAGGTACATATAGACTTGTCTTGCCGGGCATAGATTCCGGGCATCTTCCTAGGCTAGCTGCTGCAGCGCTTTCTTCTTCCACGAACGAGTCAAACAGATGAGTCAAATCAAAATTTATATGCACATTCTTCATATCGATCCGCGCGTCAATTTTTTAGAAATAAAGGGCTCCCCAGGTTCCATTATTCATGCAACCACAATTGTCATACAGTTTTGTAGCTCCTTATTACATTCATCCAAAACATGAGAAACCTCCGAGGCGCAAGCACAAAGTGAAAAACAAAGAGTTAAACGCGTCAGAAGTCACGAAGTTGCCACCGATGAGCGTTTTGGTCACCAACTGGGAAAACGTCAAGTTTTGGTCACGAAGTTGCATGGATGAGCGAATTGGTCACTCGATGACGTGGCAGTTTGTTTTTTTTACAAAAAACACCCTATAATTTTTTTCTTTTAACTGTTAGGTCCTTTTTCGAGCCAATGCAGGCCCGGGCGGAGGCGGGGGAGTCGGGGAGCGCATCCACATCGGCGGAGGCGACGGTGGCGCCGGCGGCTACCAAATCTCGGGCGCGGAACGGCGCGGGTAGGCAGAGCCGCGCGTCCGCTTGGACCGCGCGCGGCGCACCACCAACGCCAACGCGAGCACGTGGTCGGCGGGCGGGGCATGGGCTCCAGCCGCTCCGGCGGGGCCTCCCCGAAGCCGACGAAGGCGGCCACAGCGCCGATGGGGCACTCCATCTAGCCGGCAGAGTCCCCGCCCAGGTCGCCGCCGCGGTTCCTGGTTGGGCATCGGGTCACCCGTGAACGACGTGCTGAGCTCGCTCCAGCACCTCCGTCTGGACCCGTCCGGCGGTTCGTTCTTGGCCGTCCGCCCCCGCCGGCGCGCGGCTCCTGCCGCAGGACACGAACATCGCCGCCGCCGCCGCCAGGCTTTGGCTTGCCCCGCCACCGTGCTGGAGCCGGCCTGCATTGGCTCGAAAAAGGACCTAACAATTAAAAGAAAAAAAATTATAGGGTGTTTTTTGTAAAAAAACAAACTGCCACGTCACCGAGTGACCAATTCGCTCATCCATGCAACTTCGTGACCAAAACTTGACGTTTTCCCAGTTGGTGACCAAAACGCTCATCGGTGGCAACTTCGTGACTTCTGACGCGTTTAACTCAAAAACAAACTACAGCCTATTCAAACGTACAGATTCAGTGAGAGCTTCACAGGCCTTCGCTTGCTCCCACTTCTGCCTCGCTCCCGGCACCATGTTCAGAAGGATCTCTGTCACGCCCAGGCAATTCTGAGCAGCTCCCCACTCTTGACGTTTAGCTTCTGAAGATTCTGATCCAACAAGCTGGAGTGTCGATCGAGGCAAAGTATCTTCCACGTTTTGATGAACGCATGGATCCTTCTGAGAAATTCCTTCACACCTGACAATCTTAAACCCTGAAAGCACATTTCCTTTCTTATGTTCCAAATGCACCACAAAGTAGCAGTAGAAAACATATTGATAACTGAATTCCTATTTTCACTGATCCACCATCTAGAAATAGATTCAAAATCAGATCCAATATGAATCTCCAACACCTCAGAAATTGTGTTCCATACGTTTTTAGCCACAACACAATCACAGAAAAGATGATGTGCAGTTTCTGTTTCAGAACAGAACAAACATGTCTTATCCTCTACATGTCTACGCTTACTCAAATTAACTCTGGTTGAGATTTTATCATTTGCTAAAAGCCATAGGAACACATGCATTCTAGGGGGAACATGTAAATTCCAAACCGCAGGGGTGTGCACAGGCAACACCCCACGATTATTAATAATCCCATAGAAAGACTTCACCGAATACTGCCCTGATGGGTGAAACATCCAAACAGGGTTGTCATCATCCTCAGAGAGTTGATATGATTCAATCAAAGCCACTAGCTCAAGCCACATATCAAAAACTCTCTGAGGCACCACTCTCCTGAAAGTAATTTTCAGTTCTATTCCGTCCCACACATCAGAAACCACAACACACCGTTCATTAGCAATAATATATAACTCCCAGAATAAAGTAGCTAAAGAGCAGTGGCCTATCCAAATATCTTCCCAAAAAAGAATTTTACGACCATTACCCAATTTCCATCTATATCCAATTCTCGCTGCCGAGGCTGCCCACATGATCCCTTTCCAAAAAAGGAGAACACTGGCTAGGATTAGCTCTCAGCAAGTTCGGATGTAAATCATACTTATAATCTACTATTTGTCTCCAGATTTTGTGTTGGTCCAGGTGGTATCGCCTGATCCAAGACGCTAAAAGACATAGATTGAAATCACTCAAGTTTTGAATTCCCAAACCCCCATATTCTTTTTTCTGACAAATAGTCTCCCAATTAACCAAATGGTATTTAGGAGCCGCATCTGAGTCTTTCCAAAAGAAACGAGACATTTGAGAATTTACAGCTTTAATAGCCCACTTAGGAAATTTTATAAGATAAAGCAGATACATAGGAATGCTTATGCAATAACACTAGCCTGGCTCTGTAGGAAAGCAGTTTCCCCATCCAGCCAGTTATGCGTTTAATAATTTTGTCAATAATAGGCTGCAAATCTTCTCTCCTTAATCTAGTATAATGCAAAGGCACACCAAGGTATGTAAAAGGGAACTTTCCAATTTTACATCCAAAGATCTGAGCAAAAATGTTAACCTCATCATCCTCGACATTAATGGGAACAAGATCACTTTTATGATAATTCACGCGCATTCCTGACATTTGTTCAAAACAAGTCAGGATAAATTTAAGGTTTCGTGCCATATCTACATCCTTTTCTAAAAATAGGATGGTATCATCAGCGTATTGAAGGCTGATAATACCACCAGGGATGACAGGACAAAGGAGCCCACGAATCAAACCATGAGAAGCAGCTTTAGCTAGCATTTTAGTAAACACATCACCCACTAAGTTAAATAAAATGGGGGATAGAGGGTCTCCCTGCTTAAGACCCTTGCCAGCAACAAAATAACTGCTGTTAACATCATTAATTCTAACACAGAAGGACCCCCCAGTTAAAATAGATTTAATTCTAGCTCTCCACAAGGGACCAAACCCTCTGGACTCTAACATCTTATCGAGGAAATCCCAGTCTATGCGATCATAGGCTTTTTCGTAGTCTAGTTTCAAAACCAGACCCGACTGCTTTTTAGAATGAACTTCATGAATTACTTCATGAGCCGCCACAACACTTTCCAAAATAAACCTGTTTTTAATGAAAGCAGTTTGGTTTTTAGAGATAATTCTATCTAGCAGGAGCAATCCTGTTTGTCATAGCTTTAGTAATTATCTTAAGGCTACAATTCCCCAAACTAATAGGTCTGAACTTTTTCAAAAGGTGATAATATAGTAGTTTAGTCTGGCTACATCCAGTGTACCATTTTCAAAATCCCTGACCAAGGCCATAAAATCGTTTTTAATAACAGGCCAAAAAGTCTGATAAAACAGAAATGAAAAGCCATCAGGCCCGGGTGCTCCAGCAGCATAAGAACCCAAGATAGCTTCAAATATTTCCTTTTACGAAAACGGGGCATCCAAGAGCAGAGCCTCCTCATTAGTGAGGATATCTTGAGGATCCCAGAAGTTAGGTCCTAGAGAAATATCTGGTTTTCCTTCCTTAGCAAACATTTTTTTATAAAACTCAACAACCAGTTTTAACATCTCACTCGTCTCCTCAACTGGTCCACAAGGACCATCAAGGACCGCAATTTTTGTCGTTCTTCTTCGCTGGTTAGCAGTAACATGGAAGAAAGAAGTATTTCTATCCCCTTCTAAAATATTCCGATCCCTCGATCTCTGCCAGGTTTTTGTTTCCTCATTTTTCAGTATATCATCTAGCTCAAACTTAATTTGTTCCATTCTCTCTTTCTCAGCAGGATCGAGTTGATTCTTTTCTGAAAAGACATCAAGAATGTCAAACTCTTGCATAAGAGCCGACTTCTTTCTCTTGCTGGCTGATTCTATGTTAATGCTCCACCCTTTGGTATGACTCCTAAGAAGCCTAAGTTTAAACTGCCAAATGTCAATCGCTGAAACGCAATCACACCTAGTGTTCCAAACTTTTGTAACCAGTGGAGAAAACTCCTCCTTAGCCAACCACCACTTCTCAAAACGATATAGTCTGGGAGGAGGGCGTATTCCCTCACCAGTACCTAGAAGTAAAGGTGTGTGGTCGCTGACAGCACGCGATAAAGCCACAACGGTAGATAAAGGGAATTTTTGTTACCAGTCAACTGAGACAAAAATTCTATCTAACATTGCCAAAATAGATCCTCTTGATTATTACCCCACGTGTATAAACGGTTAAAAGTTCTGATTTCAAGTAAAGACCATTTATTCACCTAGTCATTAAAGAGGAAAGACCATTGGTTATTTATATTACCATTACTTTTCTCTTTTGCAAACCGAACCAAATTAAAATCAGCCCCAATTAAGATGGGCAGAGTGTTCTTCTCCAGAATATCATGCGATTCAGCGAAAAAATCTAATTTAAAGTCAGCATAAGCCGGACCATAAATCACAATAAGGTTCCAAGTAAAACCATCCTTCTTATTGATTAAAATCAAAGAAAGACTGTATTTACCAGGAGTGTGCAAAATGATCTCAAACAAGTCATCTCTACAACCTACTAAGATTCCGCCAGCAGAACCTTTCGCAGGAAGTGAGCACCAATTAAAATTATGTGACCCAGCCACAAACGTTAGAAAGGAACTATCAATAGTTTCTTTCTTAGTCTCCTGAATCCCAATAAACTCCAAATTATGATTAGAAATCAAATCCGCTACAGCTTGTTTACGACCTGGGCGACCCAAGCCTCTAATATTTAGTATGGCGCCTATCATTTTTCTTTTTGTTTTTCCTACTAGTTACAAGGGACCAATCATCTGCATCTAAGAGTTCTTGATCGTCAGGCAACTGACGAGAAGAAGCTACTACATGATTCTCATCACTCAAAGGGACATCAATGTCACCTACCACATTTAAGTCATTTGGAAGAACAACATTAGGATTTTTATTTGCATACTCAATATTCCTAACTAGTTCATTGTCAACCAAGTTTTGGATTATATCGACCTTATCAATCATATTACCACCAACAGTAATATCAATGACATCAGAAATATCCGCCAAAACATCAGAACTTAAGATGGCAAAGGAGTTACCTTTGAAACTTGGAGGAATCTCCAAATTTCTTCTCTTCTGGTATTCTTTAGCGTTTTCCAGCATATTCTGTTGATCATGCTTTCTGGTATTCATTCTTTTCGTCGCTTGGACTGGACCCCATTTGTTCTTCTTAGTTGGCTGCGCTGCTGGCTTGTCAGTTGTAGTAGCAATTTGTTCCGGACAGGGAAAATATTTTTCCTGTCAGAGCCCAATTTCTCAATGATTTCCTGCGGCAGAACTTCATAGTCCTCCTCTTCTTCACCATCCACACTATCCGTCTCCATGTCTTCATCAGAATCATCGATGTTGAAGCTTTCTAGCACACGCGAGCAGTATGCTTCATTAGCAGAACACTCCAATTGCTCCAAAGCTTCAATTTCAACAACCTCTGCAGATGGTGTACCCAAATCCCATACCGAGTCATCCAGCTTATCATACTGTGCTTTAGTAGGCAGTGACCTCAGACTGCTTGGGGAATCAATTTTCCGTTCCTCTTCCAAGAAACCACCATGCCAACTAATACAATTAGACTCCAGCAATAGTAGACGATCATCATCAAGCTCAAGCTCTTCCCACGAGTCTGGGACCTGTAGGCGAGTCCTATTACTTCCAGCAACAGTAACATCAATATCACCAACTCTGAAAGGAAGTTCTCCCAGACTTCCATCCTCTTGCATGTTTAGATTAGTTTCTCCCAAATCCTCCAAATCATCAAAACCTATGGAATCAACCATTTCAGCCCCTGGATCATTGGGTGAATCATCATCTTCATCAATTTGATCTACTCCTTCAACATCAAATTTGATCATATAGAATTTCTGCGCAAATTCCATGATTCTCTCCTTAGGAACCTTCACTGGATCCCTACAAGCCACCTGAAGCCTGATTTCTGCATAGAAGCTCTTGAAGAAAGAACTCCAATCAACATCCATAAGAATCCCGATTGTTGATATAACTCTTGCAAACGTTTTCCAGGCACAATCTTTTGGAGGGAAACCAGTAATCTTAATCCACACCACTGGCAATTCAGCAAGGGGAGAGCCATCTCCATCCCATTCAGAAATTTTGATGTTCACTCCTTCCTTCTCTAGGCCAAAAGCTGGAAATTCAATGAGCTCTGAAATGCTTTTCCAAGGTGGGAATCTGACCCAAAAACTTTTTATCTTCGAGTTTCCTGATTTGCCATGGCCACCTCTTATGTTTGCAGAAAATGGAAGACAAGTTCTGCTCGAGTTCCAGCACATTGATGTCTCCTTTCTTCACCTCAACCGTAGCAACATTCTTAAAGTTCAACCACTTGGTTTCCTCTTCTGTGGGGCATTCCACATGGTAAAAACCTAGACCACTGCTAGCACTACCAAAGTACTCAGCATTGGGATCTGCCTTGAACCAATCAGGACATAAGTGCACTGGGTGCTCAGCAGAGTTACAGATAAAACATAGCTTCGGCTGAATGCAGTTCCCAACAAAGTGTCCCGGCTCCCCACAATTGAAACACACCAATTTGAAGTATCTTGAATCCAAAACCTGCTCAACAGGTGGAGCAACCACAGGCGGCAATTGTGCTTCAGCAACTTGTTGTACTGGAATCTGTTGAACCCGAGGTATAGCAACAACTGGACGAGGTTGAAACTGAGGGATTGCAGCATGACGATGGTTATTGTTATTGAACCTATTGTACCCATAATTCTGACGGTTCCCTCTCTGATGCTGGAATCGCTGATTCTGCCCAACCTGACCCTGCTGATTCTGACCCCCCAGGCCTTGTTGATTCTGCGGGACAGGAATTTGACCTTGTGGACGAACAGGCGGCGGTTGAATCTGGGCTTGCGGAACAGGCTGGACCTGATTAACCACCGGTTGAGGTTGCGACTGACCGAGCGGAGGTTGTAGAGGAGGGCGTGGTTGCTGGCGCCCCCGTCCCCGTCCCATACCACCTCCGGCCATGATTCCCTTTGAAAGTGCATGTGTTGCCCCATGTGTGGTTTTGGTAATTAATGACAATCTCTACTATGGACTAATGGTTGGATTGAGCTATCCTTGTAGGGCTTGTCCATTGGTAATGCTTGAACACCATGTGTTGGTATCAAGATTAAGAGAAGAAGATGAAGTGCAAGTTCAATATGATCCGTCTCGGAAGATATCATTTGAAGTGCAAGTTCAAGCATGTGCTAGAAAGCGCAATCAAGAAAGGTGGTCCACTTGAAGAGATAAAGATCGTCATCATCTAGCTCAAGTGGAATGCGCAAGGCAAAGGTATGATCTTGATAGGGTTTCTATTTTACCGGTCTCATGTTGTTAGTGGGAGACCGGGTTATAGGTTAGACGGCGTACTATCAAGAGGGGCTCTCAAGTGAGTAACTTGATCGCATCTTTGTGGAGAGCTCAAACCTTTGCATACTTGGCATATCATCTTTCTTGGTTCTTATTTGGCTTTTCTCCTTGTTGGGTTTTGGTGCTTGTCGTGATCTTCGTGACAAACCCAAGTTCTTCGAAAACGGTTTCTGTTGGGAAAACTTGTTGAGTTTTCGTGTTGGAAATATTAGCGGTTTATCCTTGAGGAAAGTTCCACACCTTCCCATGGGTGGTAACTTTACTCTCGTTATGGTTCTTAATATTTTGTAGGAAAGTTCTTGTCGTTATCTTTCCAACCTCGTTGGTTTCACCTGATTTGGAGTTCGAACGAGAAAGTTATTGCATTTCAGATTTTGCCGGTTTGTCTGTTTTAGAGAGGTTTTACCTTTCTACATTTGGTTTCCTCCTCACATGATGGACTATTATGTTTCTCTGCATAATCTTGAAGAGCTCTTCGTTGCGATTCCAACGAGCCCAAGATCAACGAAATCGGAGTCCGGATGAAAAAGTTATGGGTGTTGCATTTTCGAGTTCTGGGTGGCCAGCCCTCAGGCCGGCTCCCAGGCCGGCTGTCTCGGGCTGCTGCCCGGCCCCCAGGCCGGCCCATGCCGGCTCCCAGGCCGGGCGCCTCGGCTGGCTGGCCGGCCCCTAGGCCGGCCCAGGACGGCTCCCAGGCCAGGTGCCTCGGCAGGCTGGCCGGCCCCCAGGCCGGCCTGGCCGGCTCCCAGGCCGGCCTCTCTGCACTGCCCAACGGTTGGATTTTTGAGGGGACCTATATAAGGGGCTTTCTTCCCCAATGGTTTTCTACCCTCTTGAGTACGTTTTTCCCTCTCTCTCTCCTCCATTGTTGACCTTTAGAAAAGCTTGCCTTCCTCTCAATGCCTCCCATGATTCTTGCATAGCTTTGAGTGATTTGAAAGAGGAGATCTAGATCTACATTTCCACCAATCAATCTCTCCTCTAAGTGAGGGGAATCTAGTAGATCTTGATCTTGGAGTTCTTGGTGTTTCTCCTACTTTGTTCTTCCTCTCTTCTCCCCCCATAAGCATTAGTTGCTTTTGGTGGGATTTGAGAGTGAAGGATTTGAGCACTTGTGCTCTTGTCATTGCTTTGTGCATCGGTTTGTGCTCTCCACGAGGATTCGTTAAAGTTGAAAGCTTGAGAACTTGTTACTCTTGGGTTTTTGGACCCTATACGCCTTTGTGGTGGTTGAGACCTTTGTGGTCATTTGTAGCTGTTCGGAAGCCCCCAAACCTATTGTGGGTTGTGCCCCGGATCGTTGTTGTAAAGGCTCCAGCATCCGCCTTGAAGGATCCCGATAGTGGAAGGTGAACCAAACCTTTGTGATGCGGTTCATCGGAGAAGAAGGTGAAACCTTTGTGGCGTTGAGATCGACCTTTGTGGTGCCTCACACCTCTCCAACGAGACGTACTCACCTAAAAAGGAGGAACTCGGAAATACATCCCCGTCTCCGCGTACCTCGGTTATTTCTATACCCGAGCTATTTACTTATGCACTTTACATTGTGATAGCCTTCGTGGTTGAAGTATTTCATATTGCTATCACCTTGTTGCTTGTCTTGCTTAGCATAAGTTGTTGATGCACATAGGTGAGCCTAGTACACTTAGGTTGTTGGTTTGTTAATTTAAACACCTAGTTTTATTCCGCAATTATCAAGTCTAAACCGGAAAAGTTTAAACCTGTGGAAGAAGGAGGGCGGCGTGGCGGCGCAGCAGGGATAGCCCAGAGCTGACCAAAAAACTCCTCCACGTAGTCGGCATCTCCAAAACCTTCCGGATGTGCTAACCCTAGCTTGAGATTCGTGGAAACCACATGCATGGCCACGATCTCGCCAGGTGTAGCAACTCCATGGGTCAATGGCGATCGAGATCGACCGAGGCTGACAGTTGGGGCCCCAGAATTTGAAATCCCCTCCTCCTCCCGCCGAGCGACTGGGGATTGAAGAGGCGGAAATTGAGCTTGATCTCCCGGCCATGGCGAGGGAGACACGACGCCCCTGGATCGAGCCGGATCAGAGACAATCGGCGTTGATCCATGGCCCTCGAGCGATGGAGTACAGACTCCAATAGGACGATCCGACGGTGCGATCCCTCCCCTCGTGGACGGAGCCTGCGCATCGTAACCCCTAGTGGCTATCACCTCCCTCGTCGCCGGCGCATGGCGCGGGATGCGGCCAGGGAAATGGCGGCGAGGTGAGCGGGGTGCGGGCGGAGAGGGGAGAAACGACACGCCATCCTCTGCCTTGATCTTGTTCTTTGCTCGAACAATGGTGGAAGTCGATTATATGCTGGTTCTTTCAGATTCTCCGTTGCATATTGGTTACATACCATTAGTTCTTGGCCATTTCTCGACAAAGACCATATCAATCCGTACGTCAATCAAGCCCGTGAGTTTTGTTACATCGATCGATTCGATTGGTTCCCCGTTCAATTTGAAGATCGATTCTAAATCACTACTTGTCTACTACCAATATCCGAACAGTTCGTCCGTCGGTCAGCAGGGGACGCCGAGGAAGTCGAGGGCGGACCTGGCCATGATCCCGGCGAACTCCCGGAAGCTAATCACGCCATCCCCGTCAGCATCCGCGTCCCGCATCATGGTCCTCAGCTCGTCGAACGTGAGCGGCTGGCCCAGCTTGGCCATGGACCGCGCCAGCTCGGCGGCGGAGATGTACCCGTTACCGTCGCGGTCGAAGGCGCGGAAGACCTCGAGCAGCTGCGCCTGGTCGACGAGCCGGTGCGCGTGCGCGGTGAGCACGGGCGCGATGGCGGCCGCCAGCTCGTCGAACTCCACGGTGCCGCTGCCGTCGGCGTCGATGGCCAGGAGCAGCGCGCGGGAGTCCTCGCCCGTTGGGTGGAGGCCTAGGGAGCGGAGGAGCGCGGCGAGCTCGAGCTGGGTGAGCGAGCCGTCGCTGTCGAGGTCGAAGCGGGCGAAGAGCGCGCGCAGCTGCTTCAGCTGGCTACCGCGGAGGGCCGGGGACGGCGGAGATGTACCCGTTGCCGGTGACTGCGTCTTCGTCATCGTGCTGGATGGAGAGTTGGTCGGCGTTGTGGTGGGAGATGGATGGGATCGGAGGAGGAGGAGGAGACGGGGACGGGTGGGTTTGGTGGGGGTGGGAGACTTTGTATATTTATGGAGCGGGGAGAGAGATTACCGTACCGGCGGGAAGAAGAAGACGCGTCGCGGCGGTGACCGGGTCGGTGGGTGCATGCACGGCAGAAATGGAAAGGAGAGGAGACTGCCGGCGGGTACGCCCTGCGCGTGAAAATAACAGAAGGATTCTTTGGTTTCTTGGCTGGTTGCGCCATGCCGGTAGTAATCTCTTTTTATTTTTATTTTTAGGCCAGCTTGTAACTAACATGGAGCTGAGGACGGTGAGTGCAGTTGGTGTGATCGAGGGTTGCCTGATTAGCTAAAGCTTACACACACAAAAAAATACTCTCTCCGTTTTTTAATATAAGATGTTTTAGGTGTTGTACATGTTGTCTAGATATATACTAAAGTGAGTGAACATACACACTTAATCATGTGTATATACATTTGTGTACACATGCATGTGGATAAATGCTAAAACATCTTATATTAAAAAACGGAGGGAGTACTCTCTCACATCCACAAAAAATGTCGCTAGATAGGAACGAACTTGTGCCTTCAACGTGTATTTTATCCGACACTTTAATCGAATCGGAGGGAGTATTACGTACTCTCAACGGGGCAAATGCCTTCTGCATGAGTATGGTTTTTGGTCGCGTGGCAATGTCCAGGATCATGCGCGTGCGCATCTGATCCTCTGTGGGCTAACACATCTAACTCATCGAAACAGATTTGCATCCCGCTTTATAAATAAAACAACAACTAGCATATCCACCAGACACTTACATTGATGTAATGTAACCGATGTAACTCGTAGCTACTTTGACCGTAAGTACAAGTGTAAGATAGCCTAACTTCTATGGAGAAGGAATTGATATGCCCCAGTTTATCCGAAAGTCATTTTACCTCACGAGTTCAGTTTATCTCACTATTTTATAAAATTTAAAAATATATTTAAAAGTTTCAAAAAAGTCTGAAAAAACTGTATGTTTTCAACGATGTATATTATAAGTGTGCAAAAGCACAATGCAATTTTTTTTATATTATGGGCAACATAAAAATGACAAAAGTAGGAAATTGAAACCATACATTGTTCGGTGTACTCAGATAATGTACATTCGTCATTTTTATGTAGCTCAAAATATAAAGTATTTTGCATTAAGATTTTGCATGCTTTTAGGATATATCATTCAATACATGCATGATTGTTTTCAGATTCTTTTAAATATACTTTTAATTTTTTAAATAGCGAGATCACTGGGTCACATACTCACATGGGCACGACCTCGCTATCCTCCTCGCCAGCGCCTTCTTCGGCCTCCTCGCCACCGCAGAGATCACGCCCTCGCCGTTCTGTGTCGTACCTTGTTCGTCTTCTACGAGATCACGCGCGAGCGCCGCCGTGAAGAGGTGCTCCTTAACCAGCATCATGTCGCCGCCGCTTAGGACGTCGCCGCTGCGTGCAGGCATGGAGGAGCGCGTGCACCTCGTCGTGCCTGATGTGCTCGTAGCTGGCGAGCCGGGCGGCTCCGAAGAGCTCTGAGAGGCAGCCGCGGCGCCATTGCTGCGCGGCCTCGTGAATCTAGAGCAGCGCCGTCTCCGGCGACGAGCGCACCACCACAGCGCCCCATAAAGCTTGAAAATTGTTGCGGGCCACGATCCAAACGCTGGCGTGTGGCGGCTGGCAGTCATCGCCCAAGGTCGTGTTCGAGTTTTGCCTAATCGCGTTTTCACAAAAATGAGTAATAGTTGTTTTGCCAACACGCACTTTCCTGCTTTTGTGGAAACCTAGTTTTGCCTATTCCCGTTTTAGTTCGTGCAACCAAACATGATTTTAGTTAGTTAGACGGTTGTTAGAGTTTACGGAAAACTAGTTTGGCCAAAAGTCCATATCCAAACAAGGCCTACAGGAAGGACTTCACAACTTTCCTGCAACTTATAGAATATGGCATGCGAATGAATAATAGATTTAAAAAAGAGCAATATCAGCCTTACACTCGTTTTATGGGCCTCACGACCGGTGCGGCTTCATAAATACTCTGAAGCACTAGCGGAGCTTCGTAGAAGTCAGGCGGCCATTGAAAGTGCATGTGTTGCCCCATGTGTGGTTTTGTTAATTAATGACAATCCTTATGGACTAATGTTTGCATTGAGATATACTTGTAGATCTTGTCCATTGGAAAAGGTTGGAGTTCATGTGTTGGACTCTAGAAGATTACATGATGATCAATGCTCTATTCAAGGGTTTATTGAAGAATGGTCATATGTAGAGAAGATGAAGTGCAAGTTCAAGAGAAGCATCTTGAAGAAATCATATGCTTGAAGCTTGCCACCCATTTGGAGATAATGGTCAAGTGAAGATGTTCCTAAGAGTGGCACTCCCATCTTGGTGTATGAGGGAGCAACATTTGAATCTTCACCAAGCAAAGCGCAATCAAGAAAGGTGTTCCAACTTGAGAGAGCAAGATCGTCATCATCGAGCTCAAGTGGAATGCGCAAGGCAAAGGTATGATCTTGATAGGTTTTCTATTTTACCGGTCTCATGTTGTTAGTGGGAGACCGGGTTTTAGGATAGACGGCGTACTATCAAGAGGGGTTCTCAAGTGAGTAACTTGATCGCATCTTGTGGAGAGCTCATACCTTTGCATACTTGGCATATCATCTTTCTTGGTTCTTATTTGGCTTTTCTCCTTGTTGGGTTTTGGTGCTTGTCGTGATCTTCATGACAAGCCCAAGTTCTTCGAAAACGGATTTCTTATGGAAAACTTGTTGCGTTTTCGTGTTGGAAATATTATCGGTCCACCTTCGAGATAGGGTCTACACCTCTCCATGTGTGGTATCCCCTCTAGATAGGGTCCACACCTCTCCATGTGTGGTATCCCCTCTATATTTTGTGGCAAAGCTCTCGTCGTTACCTTTCCAACGCAATTGGATTCGCCTGTTTTGGAGTTCATACGAGAAAGTTATTGCATTTCAGGTTTTGCAGTTTCACTGCTTTCAGGCCGTAGTCTCCGGTCTTCTGGACCGGAGTCTCCGGTCCTTAGTTTTCCTCTGAGAGTGTTTTTCTTGTTCAGCCCCTGGTGGGGGCCGGAGTTTCCGGCCCAAGGGGCCAGAGTATCCGCCCCATGCCGGAGTTTCCGGTCCCAGGGGCCGGAGTTTCTGCCTGTGCTTTTCTCGTCTGGAAATGGTTCACCCCCTGGTGGGGGCCGGAGTTTCCGTCCCCAGGGGGCCGGAGTTTCCGCCCCGGACCGGAGTTTCCGGTCACTAGGGCCGGAAACTCCGGTGTGATATCTGGCTGCAACGGCTAGTTTTCCTGGGAGGGGTATAAATACCCCTCCACCTTCCTCCAGCCAGCAAGCTCAGCCCAGCAACCTTTGCTTTCTCTCTCCTCCATTGTTGCAAGCTCATTTCCTTGATATCTCCCAATCCCTCCACCCAAACTCTTTGATCTTTGGAGGATTGAAGGAGAAGACCTAGATCTACATTTCCACCAATCAATATCTCCTCTAAGTGAGGGGAACCTAGTGGATCTAGTTCTTGGAGTTCTTGAGTGGTTCTCCTCTTTGTTCTTCCTCTCTTATTCCCCCATAAGCATTTGTTGCTTTGTTGGAATTTGAGAGTGAGGATTTGAGCACTTGTGCTCTTGCCTTTTGCATTTGGTGCATCGCTCTCCACGAGGATTCGTGGAAGTTGAAAGCTTGTGAACTTGTTACTCTTGGGTCTTCGGGCCCTAGACGCCTTTGTGGTGGTTGGACCCTTGTGTGGTCACTTGAAGCCGTTCGGGAGCCCCCAATCCATTGTGGGTTGTGCCTCGGATTGTTGTTGAAAGCCGTTCGGGAGCCCCCAATCCCATTGTGGGTTGTGCCCGGATTGTTGTTGAAAGGCTCCGGATTCCGCCTCGAAGGAATACCGATAGTGGAAGGTGAACCAAACCTTTGTGGTGCGGTTCATCGGAGAAGAGGGTGAAACCTTTGTGGTTGTTGAACCGTTGTGTCGGTTCACACCTCTCCAACGAGACGTACTCCCTTTCAAGGAGGAACTCG
Source organism: Poa pratensis (assembly GCA_947311845.1). Lineage (NCBI taxonomy): Eukaryota > Viridiplantae > Streptophyta > Magnoliopsida > Poales > Poaceae > Poa > Poa pratensis. Next base: position 47,037,870 of record CAMZMU010000067.1, read on the forward strand.
GGAATACATCCTCGTCTCCGCGTGCTTCGGTTATTTCTATACCCGAGCTTTTACTTATGCACTTTACATTGTGATAGCCTTCGTGCTTGAAGTATTCTATATTGCTATCACCTTGTTGCTTGTCTTGCTTAGCATAAGTTGTTGGTGCACATAGGTGAGCCTAGTTTATTTAGGTTGTTGGCTTGTTAATTTAAACACCTAGTTTTATTCCGCAATTAGCAAGCCTAAACCGGAAAAGTTTTAATCGCCTATTCACCCCCCCCTCTAGGCGACATCATTGTCCTTTCAATTGGTATCAGAGCCTGGGCTCTCTTTTTGGGCTTTACCGCCTAGAGAGTAAAAGATGTCGTTTAGGAATTAGTGCACGATCCCACTTTCATATTCGATGGCACAAATTATGATGTTTGGAAAATTCGCATGCTTAATCTTTTTAGGGCCATGGGTCCAAATTATATTAAGAGGATTGTGGATGTGGGTTTTTCTCCTCCAAAGGATTCTCAAGAATTATCTTTAGAGGATGAGGAAAACTCTCATCTCGAGACTCTAGTTTCTAATGGTCTTATATGTGTTTTGAGCGATGTAGTTCTTGCGTCAATCATGCCTTTTCGGAACGCTCATGAGCTTTGGACCAAGCTTCAAGATATATATGAAGTGTCCAAAATTATTGAGGATGATTGTTCTCCTTCCACTCCGGCCGTGATGAGTTCACAACTTCTTCCACTTCACCAACATGTGATTTGTCACAAGGTAATGATATGGTGAGTGGTGATAGAAATTGCATTGGTGATGGTGAACTTACTATTGATTATACTTCTTCTCTATCACATTGCAATGTTCTATCTTTGGACTTAAACTCTTCTAGCACTCCAAATGTCATACATGCTAGAGTTGATAGTCCTTGCATATCATGTAATAGTTGTTTAACTAAATCTCATGATGATATGCTTCATATGTCTTGTTGCCATGAAAACAATGCTTCCATATCCTCTAGTACTTGCATGACTAACAATGTAGAGGAATCCCAACATTTGTTGGAACAAGACATGGACCTAAATGGTGCTTCAAGTAATTCTTCATCTCTTCATCTTAATCATGTTTGCCTTATGGCTAAGGATTCCGAGGTGTCTCCCACCTCAAATCCAAATTGTGATGATGAGGATGAGGATTCTCATGAAGAAGGTTTTGATTTTGAATCCTTAACCAAGATGGGTGAGATGGTACTTGGTGCTCTCCCCAAAGGTAGTAAAGCTATCCCTCCTCTATGTGAAATCATTGATTATGTTACTAAGAGTAGGGAATTTATTGAGGATTTGGAAAGTCAATTTGATGAGAAATGTCAAATTGAGAGGGATGACTCTATTACTATAGCTTCCTTGAAAGCTTCTCTTGAAGAAGAAGAACTTAGGTCTTCTCTTGAAGAGAGACTTGAATCTCTTGATGAGTCTAATGATCTTATTATTGCTAAAATCATTAAGGAAAGAGATCATGCCCTTGCTAAATATAAAGTGCTTAAAAAGGAAAAAGTTGAATTTGGTGTTGGCAATGCTAGACTAAGTGAGGACATAGAGAGACTTGACAAAGCTCACAAGGCTTTAGAAAGTGAACACTCTCTCCTTATCAAGTCTCATGATCAACTCCAAACTCAACTATCTAAGAATGATAAGCTTGCCAAATTGTCTCTTCTTTCTAATATTAATGATGCTTGTGCTACTAACTCCACTTCTTGTGAAGCATCTATTTTGAAGGAGAATGTTGAGCTAAGGGCTCAACTTGAGTTGCTATCTAGCAAGTATGGGAAATTGGAAGAAAGTCATGAAAAGCTTTCTAGCTCTAATGATGATCTTCTAGCATCCCATGCTAGGCTAAAGTTAGCTCATGAGGCTATTATGTCAAAGGTAACATCTTGTGAGCCTCATGTGGAAATTGGCACAACTTCTTCTAAATGCTTTATTGCCATGTGCTAGTCCTAGTGATTCATCCACTCACAATGTTGCTACATCTTGTGATGAATTACTTTCCATTGCCTTGTTGCTCTAACAATGAAGCTTCTACTTCCTCTAGTGTTTTTGTTGATACTAACCATGTAGAGGAACTAAATGAGCTCAAGGCCCAAGTCACTTCTTTGAAGAAAGACTTGGAAAAGCGTCATGTTGGGAAGTCCACACTTGACAATATGTTGAGTGTTCAAAGACGCCCCAATGACAAGAGTGGACTTGGATTCAACTCCAATAACAAGAACAAGTCCAAGTCAACAAGAAGAACAAGGGCCAAGAACAAGTTAAAGATTCGGCCAAGATTGTTTGCTTCAAGTGCAAAGTTGAAGGGCACCATGTTAGATCTTGCCCTTTGAAGAAGAAGGCTCTTAGTGAGAAGCAACAAGGGAAGAAGCCTCAAGTTCAAACTCAAGTTCCTCAAGTTGAAGAACAACCTCTTCCCAAGAAGAATCACTACCCTCCTCAAGTCAAGATTCCAACCAAGAAGAGAGGAGGAAGTCGATGTTGCTACCTATGCCGTGAGAAGGGTCACCTTGCTTCTTCATGCACAAATGGTACCTTATCCAACCCCATTATATTGATGATGTTTATTCTCTTCGGAAGGATAAGGTTGGCAATGTGTTTGCCAAATATGTTGGGACTCAAAGTGGTGTCAAGAAAAGAACCATTTGGGTTGCCAAGCCTATTGTGACTAACCTCTTAGGACCCAACTTGGTTGGGGACCAACAAGCTAAAACTTGATCAATAGGTGTTGTTGGAGGTCATTGGAGACTTGGCTACATCATGAAGAATTAAGGGATCTTCATCAATTATATTCTCTCAAGCCAAGTCATTTGGATTATATTGTTCTACCTCATATCCAATGTTTCCTCCTTGCGGTAACTTTTATTTAAATCATATATACATTGAAAGTTGCTTGCACCCTTGCATGTGTTTGGTTTTGTACCTTGCTAGTGTTTGTATGTGTTGTGCTCTCTACTTACTTATCTTGAGAAATCAAGTATGTGTATGTTGGTTTGCACACCATTTACTTGTTGAGCCTTATTGCTTTTATTTGATATATTACCTTGTTGGCTCTCTTTTGAGAGATTAATGGACCATTCCATTTTGGAGAGTGATATGCTTCGTGCACTTCACAAACCAAAAATGTGTGTACATGAGGAATACCACTTAGTGATGATATATCAATCTTATCTATTCTCTATGTGGTATGTCATGCTCATGAGAAATTCAAATTCTATTATGTCCATTAATTTCTCGAGTTGGTTTTGTTTGCCTCTTGCTTTAAAAGAAAATGGATTATCACATTATGGGGGAGTAATAAGCTATGTGCATATTACAAGCCTAGAAAATGTGAATATGTGAGGTGTTGCCACCTAGAATTGATATTGTCATTATCCTTTTCCTTGTGGCATGTTGCTCAAACAAGTTCCATATTTGATCATTTGCTTCTTGTCTCTTTTCGTTTGGATCTTGTTTGTGATGGAATTTCTTGATATGGCTTTCCCTAAATATGTTCTCATATATCTCTTTGGGAAACCAATTGCTTCAAGCTACTCCTTGGAGTTGCTTTGCATTATTGCGTGATTTTTGAAGCTATCAAGAATTTCTATCTATCTAAGCATGGCTTTTAATTCCTATCCTTTGCCATATGCTTATGTTTTGTGAATATGATCTTGAATATATCTTTGCAATCCACCACCGAGAAATATCTCCATACATTACTTGTCTTGACAAGTGATAATCATATTTGTGGTAAATATATTGATCATATTCACTTTGGCTCTTGCTTTGAATTGCCTTATTTGATTGCCAAGGATTTGTTTTGATCTAACTCTCATTTGTCTTCCTTGTATCTTTTGGATCCTTTATTGCTCTACTTGAAATTTGTTTTGTGCTTTCTTGAGTTGGGAAAAGCAATGAACCAATTCTTGTGCATTGACATTCAAAAGTCATACTTCTTGATAATGCACTATTCTTTGGGAAGCTATCCTACTTTGAGTAAAACACCGTTCTTTAAATTGGTATTGCAATTTCTTGCCTTTCTTGAACATGACTAGTGTTTGAATATATATATATATATATATATATATATATAGGACTCCTATAATATACTCCCAGGGTACATACTCCCACCCTTAGTGGATAAGGATTAACGGTATTAGAGATAAATCAACTAACAACCATCGATTATTTCAGCCCAGATAAATATATAGATTAAAAAGTTGCATCTCGCATGCGCCTGGAAAGTAGGAACGAGCATATCCTATCCAAATTTTGAACCGGCTAAATATATTGACAGCGTACGCTGCTCCAGTTTTAGACTACCGAAGCTTGGATACTTGTTCTTTTTTACATACGTGTGAAAGGAGTATGTCATGCTCAAGATGTATAATTACACGTGTGTTCAAGTGAAGTAGCAACATGTGTATATGTGGTATGTGTGAGAACTAATTAAAGAGTATCCCCATATAAAATATTGTAAGTATATGTCGCCATTGTTGGCAATATATGCTGTTAAAAAAATGGCATGATTATTTACTGTAATTTGAAGTGGTATATACTCCTTTTTAAGGGTATATACTGTCTTTTTCTATAAGTATATACTGCCTTTTAAAGTGGTATGTACTCCAACTTTCTTCAATTGCTATATACTGCTTTTCGAAGTATATACTGCCTTTTAAGGGTATATACTGCCTTTTTCAATAAGTATATACTACCTTTTAAATTGGTATGTACTCCAACTTTTTCAATAGGTATGTGTCAGAACCAAGGAGTACTTTTTTCAAAGGAGTAATATACCTTTCTTTCAAAGAAGTATGTATATTCTTTTCAAAGGAGTATATACCTTTCTTTCAAAGAAGTTATACCTACTATTTCCGATGAAGTATGTTCAACAAAAATAGGAGTATATGTCCATTACATTAGCAAAACGATTGATGATACATACTGATGTTTATTGAGCATATACTTCATTTGTAGATGGAGTATATACCAGATCCAAAGAGGTATATACTGCCAAAAAAAAGAAGTATACGAAGGTACTAGCTACTCCCTCCGTTCGGAAAAGGATGTCACAAAAATGAAATCATTTTTGTGACATCCTTTTCCGAACGGAGGGAGTAGTACATAATGGATCAACGCCACATGCCGTCTCCATCGTCGAGCCGAGGTTGTCTCCATCGTCGAGTCGTCGCCGATGGCCGCATGTCGTTTCAACGCCGGCGGTTGCATCTGTCATCTACGTCATCGAGCCGCTGGCCGCCTATAGTTGCCGTCGACTGTTGCATGTCATCTCCGTCGTCGAGCTGCCCCTGGCCACATGTGTCTCCGTCGTCGTGACGCCCCAGGCCGCATGTCATCTCCTCATCGAGCCGCCGGCCGCTTGCCGCCGTCGCCATCGTCGGCCGCAAGTCGTCTCCGGCGTAGAGCCGCTGCTGGCCGCATGTCGTTTCCATCATTGAGTGGACTTTCAGCATCGGCAGAACAAAACACCATGGTCGCGTGTTGCGGGCGTCATGTCCTGCGTTGGAGGCATACATGCATGCATACAATCGAGACTAATAAGATGGAGTCATCACTGGTACCACGTGAGTTTGCATGGATTGTATGACTGCTCATACCTGTGCGTGTGAACTAATAGATCGCTGCCGATCTACATCCCGATGGGTAGATTGGAGCAAGAACAATCTGCAGCTCATTGCATCCGAAGCGGCTTGGGCAGTTGCATTCGCACAAGCCTGTCCGGTCCGCCCCAACGATCACCCGCGCCGGCACCTCGTCTTCGTCGCCGGCTCGCCGCGCGGCCGCCGGTCTTCGTTGCCAAGCGGACACCGGCCGCATGCGTCTCGTCTTCGTTGCCGAGCGGCCGCAGGCCACATGCATCTAATCTCCATCACCGTGATGCCGCCGGAAATTACGCTGGGCTACCGCTGGGCTGGTATTTATGAGGGCAAATGAAGGCGTCCCTAATCTTCCTATTATCACGGAACAAGCGTTATCCAAGGAGTCATCGGTTGGTAGTTTATTATTATTAATTAAGCATTTTGGTGGTGGGAGTACCTACTCTTAGGTGTATATACACCTAAGAGTAGGTACTCCCACTATATATATATATATGTGGAAAGTGATGATCTCATTTGTGTGCATTTTGTATTCAAATGCAAAATCTTAAATAATGTACACATCTTGTGGGAGCAATCCTATAGGTTTTTGAACATTAGTTCTCTTCATTTGATATTTGATCCCGATGACGTGTCTCCTTGGAAGACAAACATTTTTCGTCTTGGTACTTTGTGCCATCATGAAAAGTGTAGAGGTTTGGTTTATTCCTGGATGGTATTTTCTTCAATTGGTATTTTCTTCAATTGGTATTTTCTTCAATTGATATGTTCATCATTTGGTATCTTGATTTCATTGGTATCTTTTCAAAGTGGTATCTTCACTCATGTGTTGATTTGGATATTTGATATAATTTGGACACTTTGTTTTCTTGTCACACTTGTTGGCTTACTTTCGTTGATCCAATATATAGGATAAACTTCATCAAATCCTAAATGACTAAGATGTGCATGAAATTCAATTTCATATCTATATGCACATAGTTATGTGGAGTTTGTCCTATGTATTGTAGTTGCTCTAACTACTTTGGACCCAATGAGTTTGGGCACCATTTTGTACTTGAATTTGTTTTAGGTACATTGGAGATGCATTGGAAGCTTGTCTCACCTACAAGGAAGGTGTTGTCACCATGTGCTTATTGGAGCCAAGCTCGGATGATCATGAGCTCCTATCTTCTACATCACCAATGCTATCTCGGTAACAAGTATCTACCTCATGCATACTTTTCTAGCTCTCAACCTTGTGTAGGTTGTTTCATGGTATGAATCTCTTTGGTTGCAATTCTTTTGATTCTTGCAAAACGTCTTTATTGCAAATGTGAGTTAGCCGGGATGATTACATATCAAAGGGAATATATATATAATCATTTTCATGATTCACCAATCCCAATTATGTCAATCTAGCACTTTCTACTTAAAGTCTCTCATGTGCAACTTTGATGTTTCTTCAAAATTATTTGCCTTTCGTGATACTTGTTATCTTACTCAGAGCATCCCGTTTATCACCTTTATCCTTTGTGGATAGTTTTTGATGCTATGATGAGTATGTGTTGGAAGTTCATCTATATCCCTTTATGATAAAATTGAGCTTTGTGCTATGCTTTTAAGCAAAAATCTTATTGGTATATTTATGACTTCCTCTTTGATATCATGACCTTTACCTTTGTACCTATTTTGTGTGTATATGTTTATTTGTGGACTTATATCTTCGTGATTGGGGTCTACTTAGAAACTTATACACATAAGAATAGTTACATCTTTATTTGGTATTCCAATTCTTTAGTGACCACCCTTTGTTCCTTTTTGATTCTTTGTTGGTTTCTAAATGGCACAAGCTTTGTTTTTATTTCTTATGCGTTTGCATCTTAATAAGCTTGGTTGGTGTTCAAAATTTCTAAGAGGGAGTGAGGATTCCATGTTATGCACACCATATTGAAATGCAAATCCTACATTGTGCACGTACCTTGGGGAGTTCCCTCTTGATTTTGAGAACACTTTTTCGGATCCTTTGATTGGTTACTTGTTTTGTCGAAGTATCTTTCAGTTTGATTTTATTTTGCAATCTTTGAATCCTCAATATAGTTTGATCTCCCTCCATCTATTCTTCATTGGATATGTGCATTTGATTTCACTCACATTATGAGAAATGCACACCTTATGGGGAGCTCTTATTATATTGGCCTTCTTACTTTTCACCCATTTCGGCAATCGATGCCAATGGGGAGAAGTTTAGAGGGTTTAAGGGAATTTGGTTTATGCTTTAGTTTCGTTCTTAAGCATTTGCCTTTCTTGCTCTTGCATACTTGCTCTTTGTGTTGCATGGTTGCTTAATTCATTATATAAACCCTCGTAAAAGGGATTGTCATCAATTACCAAAATGGGGGAGATTGAAAGTGCATGTGTTGCCCCATGTGTGGTTTTGGTAATTAATGACAATCCTTATGGACTAATGTTTGCATTGAGATATACTTGTAGATCTTGTCCATTGGAAAAGGTTGGAGTTCATGTGTTGGACTCTAGAAGATTATATGATGATCAATGCTCTATTCAAGGGTTTATTGAAGAATGGTCATATGTAGAGAAGATGAAGTGCAAGTTCAAGAGAAGCATCTTGAAGAAATCATATGCTTGAAGCTTGCCACCCATTTGGAGATAATGGTCAAGTGAAGATGTTCCTAAGAGTGGCACTCCCATCTTGGTGTATGGGGAGCAACATTTGAATCTTCACCAAGCAAAGCGCAATCAAGAAAGGTGTTCCAACTTGAGAGAGCAAGATCGTCATCATCGAGCTCAAGTGGAATGCGCAAGGCAAAGGTATGATCTTGATAGGTTTTCTATTTTACCGGTCTCATGTTGTTAGTGGGAGACCGGGTTTTAGGATAGACGGCGTACTATCAAGAGGGGTTCTCAAGTGAGTAACTTGATCGCATCTTTGTGGAGAGCTCATACCTTTGCATACTTGGCATATCATCTTTCTTGGTTCTTATTTGGCTTTTCTCCTTGTTGGGTTTTGGTGCTTGTCGTGATCTTCATGACAAGCCCAAGTTCTTCGAAAACGGATTTCTTATGGAAAACTTGTTGCGTTTTCGTGTTGGAAATATTATCGGTCCACCTACGAGATAGGGTCCACACCTCTCCATGTGTGGTATCCCCTCTAGATAGGGTCCACACCTCTCCATGTGTGGTATCCCCTCTATATTTTGTGGCAAAGCTCTCGTCGTTACCTTTCCAACGCAATTGGATTCACCTGTTTTGGAGTTCATACGAGAAAGTTATTGCATTTCAGGTTTTGCAGTTTCACTGCTTTCAGGCCGGAGTCTCCGGTCCTTGGTTTTCCTCGGAGAGTGTTTTTCTTGTTCAGCCCCTGGTGTGGGCCGGAGTATCCGCCCCAGGCCGGAGTTTCCGGTCCCAGGGGCCGGAGTTTCTGCCTGTGCTTTTCTCGTCTGGAAATGGTTCACCCCCTGGTGGGGCCGGAGTTTCCGCCCCGGACCGGAGTTTCCGGTCACTAGGGCCGGAAACTCCGGTGTGATATCTGGCTGCAACGGCTAGTTTTTCTGGGAGGGTATAAATACCCCTCCACCTTCCTCCAGCCAGCAAGCTCAGCCCAGCAACCTTTGCTTTCTCTCTCCTCCATTGTTGCAAGCTCATTTCCTTGATATCTCCCAATCCCTCCACCCAAACTTTTTGATCTTTGGAGGATTGAAGGAGAAGACCTAGATCTACATTTCCACCAATCAATATCTCCTCTAAGTGAGGGGAACATAGTGGATCTAGTTCTTGGAGTTCTTGAGTGGTTCTCCTCTTTGTTTTTCCTCTCTTATTCCCCATAAGCATTTGTTGCTTTGTTGGAATTTGAGAGTGGAGGACTTGAGCACTTGTGCTCTTGCCTTTTGCATTTGATGCATCGGTGTGCTCTCCACGAGGATTCGTGGAAGTTGAAATCTTATGAACTTGTTACTCTTGGGTCTTCGGGCCCTAGACGCCTTTGTGGTGGTTGGACCCTTGTGTGGTCTCTTGAAGCCGTTCGGGAGCCCCCAATCCCTTTGTGGGTTGTGCCTCGGATTGTTGTTGAAAGCCGTTCGGGAGCCCCCAATCCTATTGTGGGTTGTGCCCCGGATTGTTGTTGAAAGGCTCCGGATTCCGCCTCGAAGGAATACCGATAGTGGAAGGTGAACCAAACCTTTGTGGTGCGGTTCATCGGAGAAGAGGGTGAAACCTTTGTGGTTGTTGAACCGTTGTGTCGGTTCACACCTCTCCAACGAGACGTACTCCCTTTCAAGGAGGAACTCGGGAATACATCCTCGTCTCCGCGTGCTTCGGTTATTTCTATACCCGAGCTTTTTACTTATGCACTTTACATTGTGATAGCCTTCGTGCTTGAAGTATTCTATATTACTATCACCTTGTTGCTTGTCTTGCTTAGCATAAGTTGTTGGTGCACATAGGTGAGCCTAGTTTATTTAGGTTGTTGGCTTGTTAATTTAAACACCTAGTTTTATTCCGCAATTAGCAAGTCTAAACCGGAAAAGTTTTAATCGCCTATTCACCCCACCCCTCTAGGCGACATCATTGTCCTTTCAGCCATTGCCCCCCCCCCCCCCCCCCCCCCCCCCCCAAACTTTGGAATAGTATGTGAATAATTAATATTTCGTGTCTCCAAATATTCGTAGTTTGTCTTTCACCCACTCATAAAATTGTTGTCAAGCTCCGCCACTGTTGTCCCGGAAAGGAGTGATGGGACAAAATCGACGAAGCTCCAATGCTCTACGATAGTGAGCGATCGCAGTTTTGCGGCTAGACGGGCAGTACAGGATTGCTTCTTTTTTGTGATGTGAGTCCTGTTTTTTTTTTTGTCATAAAGGTCTGGTCTTTATTGATTGTACCTGTGCCAATGATATAACTCAATCCGCTGTCCTAGGCATTATCCAAATTTTGCTCCCACGTTTTATTGGGTGATCACTATTGATCTGGATGAAGTGAGCATTGTTGTTCTTGGATAATCTTTTATAAGTCCAGATGTTGCCAATGGTTGTGGTTGTTCACGCGGCGTCATGATGATGTGTGTTTCACGTTTTTAAATGCGTGCATCTTTGATGTAATGTTTCCATATTGAAAAATGTCGACTAATATTCACCGTTGTCACATTGTATCTAGGGGTGTGCAGGGCGGATCCGCCCCGATCCACGGTCAAAATAGGCAACATTAGTTATAATTTTCATTCTCAGATATAGTTCATTTTGAATTAAACTCTTATAATAATTATTTTTGAATCTAGGCAATGCATTTGATTGATTAAGTCGAAAAAAGTGGGACAGTTTATAGGAAAATCGGCCGAAAATCATACAAAAGAACACACCACACGCCGACCAAACCCGGCAAAAACCCTCACAAACCGCTAAGCGGCACACACAGAATACCCCACGCACACCTCTCCAAGGAGGGTCTCGCCGAGACAGCACGTAGGCGACATCGTCATCGCATCTCCCCTAGAAGGCAACGACACTACCAACCTAGCAAACGACTCCGACTTCGCCGCAAATAAGCGTCGAACCAACCCACACTGTAGAGGTCATGCGGAGCCACATGAAGATCCATGCCAGAACTCAGCCCCTGCCACAAGACAGCACAACTCCGACTCTGACAAAGAACTCAGCCCCTACCACAAGACAACACAACTCCAACTCTGACAAAGAACTACGAAGAAGAGGCGCCGGCGGTGGTGGTTCTGGTGGCGTACGATGACCGGTGACAGGTGCTCCTATTATGCTTGCAACACTATCGTAGGTCTGCGTATACCGTGTGACAGCCTTGAACCGGAGTTTCAAGCGATATGTATCTTTTTTGGCTCCCTCTACAAGACAAGAAAATGGTCCATGGACAGCCCACAGCCCACAGGAAGGAACGCGAGGGTTTCCTCTGTCAGTCGTTCGTTACACACGCTCGTAGTACCACCTAGGCACTGCATGCACCAGGTAAACCGAGGAAGATGCACAGAATCTACGCGTACATCCATCCAGTTCCAGGCATCACTATATGCCTTTCGAGCATTGAGAAGTTGTTAATGCTGGAAACATTTCGTGATCACCCGGTCCTGATTGGTCCATTGACACTGAGTGATCTCTTAAGGATGCCTATTTTCGAAAATTCTGCGACCAATCTCGGAAAGCAAAATCTGCCAGGTCAACTAAAAAAATATACTCATCGGTGTGTAAGGACTGGGGGTGCATATTTGTTGGAAAATAATCTTGCCTAATCCTTGTTAGTGTTAAGCATGTTAATTAGGTAAGTTCGAATTGTAATAGGTTTGCATGCCGAGACATGCATGGACGTTCGTAAGTGGTGTACTAGGTAGTACTAGTTGGAATCCTATGGACGAAATCCAACAATTGGTATCAGAGCGAGGTCAAAGATTTGAAGCCGCGCTTGCCCCGGGGAGGCGACCCGTACTAGCGCCTCGGGGCGGGCGATCGTCGTTCGGCGGAGCGACCGGAGGAGGCGGCAAGAAGATGTCGTCGGAAAGCCGGTGGAGGTGGATGATCATTGATGGAGCGGTGGTGCCGTGGTGCGATGCTGGGAGTCTCGTCAAGATCGTCATCCGGGAGAGATCGTCGCCGGCGAATTAGATGAGTCAAAGAGTCATGGGCGTGCGCGTTGGCACGTTCAGTCGGTGTCGTCTGTGTGAGTCGTGGTTGTGTCCAAGTGCTCCGCTCTGTGAGATCCGTTGCAGTTGAAGCACTTCACGGTCGAGGGCTGTCCGGTGCCGGAGTGTCACCGATCTTATTATGAAGAGGACTATTAGCACATCGTGACCAGACATCATCGGAGAAAAGCATTGACGAACGAAACGGTTCTTTCATTGACAAACACGAGGGGTTAGACAAAGGAATTTACATTCAGAGGGGCTACCGAGGATCACAGCCACACTAGCTTAGCTCCTTTGACCAGTTTGCTTACCTTAAAACTAAACCAAATGCAATCGACTTACGCTGAGATAAGGCGCTCCATCTGTGAGCAGAAGGAATTAACACTGCTCGCCCTCGCCGCGTGATCCAAAGGGTTCAGGGGCCCCTGTGCGGCCTGAAGCACGAGAGGCAGCCGAGACCCCTCCGCTGATCCACGGGGATCATGCCACCGCCCTTGGACGTGTCGATCGCCTCCAGCATAGACACCACCTCCGCCATCTCGGGCCGCTTGTCGGGGTTCGCATCCCAGCAGCGCTTCATCACGTTCGCAAAGGAGCTCGGGCAGCAGCGCGGTATCTCTGGCCTCAGGTTCTGGAGGTCAGAGATTGTAATATATTGTCAGGTGTCCACTATGAGTTCAGATATCAGCAGATAAAGAAACTTAAGGTAGAATGGTCAGATTTGTACCTGACGAACGACGGCGGATGTGACCTCTGAGAAGCTCAGATCTGCGTACGGCATGTCGCAGCAGTATACCTCCCATAAGCAGATCCCGTAGCTATAGACATCACACTTCCTGTTGTAAGGATTGCCATTTAGAACCTGCACATCAGATGCCGATATAAGGCATATAACATGCGAGATGGCTAGCATGCGCAAGGGGCTGTTTAATACCAAACTCTATTAGACCAGTTTGCGCTGGAACTACATACATAACGACAAGATGGAACAGAAGAGCAACTATGAGGACACACTGAGAACAGTCACCCTCCAAGAGAAGTTACCTCAGGTGCCATGTAACCGAGGGTGCCTGTTTCCCTGTCATATCACTGGGGTTTGCAGCCTCATGGCGAGCAACACCAAAATCCGCGATTTTTATGGTTCTTGTTTTGTCAAGAAGCATGTTTTCAGTCTTCACGTCGCGATGCACAATCTTCTTTGAGTGAAGATAACTTAACCTATCAAAGATTTAGATGACAGTATTCCTCTAATCAATGAGAATCATGGAAGATACTGGGAGTAAAATGTACAACAGCCAGTTTGATGAGAATGCATTAACAACTACTTACCCCCTGGCAAGGTCAAGAGCTATTTGGACCACAACTTTAAAAGCTAACTTCCTTCTCCTATTCTTGATCAGAAACGTTTTTAGTGTGCCTCCAGCAAGGTACTCCACAACAACACAGCATACATTAGTTGGCATGCCAATATTTCCATTTTCTGTCTGGATATTCAGATCTCTAGCACCCATTATAGCCCCTATAAACTGTACAGGACAATCAAAATTGTTGTTAGTGAAAAATTTCATGTTTAATAGCACGATACAAGGCAATACTTGTGAATTATCTTAATAATACAGAAATGAATATACCTATTAAAATGGCATAAATATGAAGGAGTATACTAGATAAGCTTTGTAAGATATGTTTCAAGCATTAGATGTGCCATTTCAATTCTTACATAGCAACTACACAGCATATAAAGTGCATAACAGCATGGCAATTGACAAGCGGAAAGAGGAGTGAAAACACTGATACATCTGAAATTTATATTCAGTCTGCTTTGACAAAATAAGGCTGCTATTTTAGTTTCTTATAACTTACTGGAAACTTATCAATTTACTAGAGATCTAACTTGAGGAAGCCATGCTTGTCAAAACGGAAAAACAGATTAACTAAATAAAACTGACAATAACTTGCCAAGCCAAATAGTACCTTAGTTACATTTGGATGGTCAAGCTTGTGCCAGACGGAGACTTCTTGTGAAAACGATGCTCTTATTGACGTTATTTCTTGTTCTGACCTATGACCATCCTCCCCCCAATCAAGTAGTTTCACTGAAACAGAACCAGTGTCAACCATCCATGTTTAAAAATGACAGTTACAGTTAGAGGTTTCCACTTACGTAATAAACTACCGTCCGAAATTTGGAACTAAAAGCTGTTGCTTAGTCTGGTGCCAGGACTGAGAGAGAAGAGAAACAGGCTATCTGCTACAGAAAATTTGTATTCCCTGTCCTAGGAAATGGATCCACAACAGCATACTACCTATTGCCCTGTCTAGGCTAATGGAGAATGGGATACCATGGTCTGGTATCAAAATACCCTCTCTTCCAATTCTGGTGGCAGCCTTGCAGGATAACATATGCATTTTCTTTTCAAGCTTACGCAGTTAAGATTTTTTTCGTAGGGTGCTACATTATTTCCTTTTTCTGGACAATGCTTATAAACAACATCTTGGGGTTGCAAGGGGTTGCAAGATGAAAACCCGTGTAAGGGCCAGAGAAATAGGTGAATGATTGGTGATATGCCTGACTGGCGGGCGTGAGTCTGTGTTCCTAACAGGGTGGTGTGCATGCAGAACAACAGTTCCTTAACAGAGTACTAATCACAAGTGGCGGCTAATGGGCCAGATGAGATAACTGTGTGGCCACGTCGCGCAAACTGCATCAGCGTATAAACTCAATCTGGTGAGCCAAAAAACATAGTCTAGATTGCATCACGTCATACTAAAACGCTGAGGCATTTGGCCAATTCTGAACCGAGCTTAAAACTGTGGTTGTACCCAGCCAGAAACCGCTGGCTAGCCTCTCGCTGTTCTCTTTAGCTCCAACCTCCCAACTGGATCACAGGAATAACTAGGGCAGCGATAACGACCGAGATTCACATGAGTGGAGTGAAGCCAAGGTCACACGCACCGAAAGCAGCCGGCCTATGGCTATCCAAGTTGTGATGTCACGGGGAACCAACCCCATGCCGGAAAAGCGCAGCGCCATCAACTCCCGCAACTTGCTAAAAGGAGCAAATAAAGGTTGAGCTCGAGACAGACAGCGCCGGCGCGGCGTCGCGGCCCAGTCCGCGCCGGCGCTGGCGTTTCGTCGAACACCGTGCGCGCGCGCCCATGGCTGGCCCTTCACCCGTAGAGACCGAGTGTGCGTGTGCGTGCGTGCGTGCGTGCGTGCGTGTCTGGAGTCTGGACAGACTGGACTGGACTGGAGCGGAGCGGAAGGGTGTAGAACACGGACCTGCGACGTCGAGGCCGTCGTACGTGCCGCGGTGGACGGTGCCGAAGGTGCCGCGGGCGATGACGCCCCGGACGACGAGCTTGGCGGGGTCGGCCTCCCAGGGCTCCTTGCTGCGCCTGGGCTCCCCGTCGGGCCGCTGCCCATCCTCCTTGCGCGGCTTCTCCATGGTCCAGGCGCGCGCGAGGTGGCGCTCCAGCTGCTCGTCCAGGGTCTTGAGGTCGATCTGGTCCGCCCGCACGAACCCGGCCCCGTCGCCACCCCCACCATCCCCGCCGCCGCCCTCCTTCATCTCCCGCGAACTGAGACGAGACCTCGAGCGCGAAGAAGCAACTGCAGAGTGTGGAGTGTGATGTGTGGCTGCCGCGGCTGGGGTGTGCTAGGTGGTGGCTAGGTGGAGGAGGAGCAGGGAGGGTCGGCGAGCATGTGAGCACATGGGTTGTTTTCTCTGGCTGGCTGCCGCCGGATGGCGAGGGCCGAGGCAGGCAGCGGCGGACGCAGGAAAAAATTGGAGGGTGGGCACACTCCACAAAAAGTTGGCAAATGACAAAATAAACAACAAATTGATTCATGACAATGTAGATCTTAAGCGTGCGTCTAAGAGCGCTTTTTATAACCTTATATAGACAAGGAGTCCATATTACGGAGTATAACCAACAAACTATGATCCCGCATTGGAACATAGGTCAGGAATGAAACTAGTGCCAGAGAAACACAGCAAACACGATGTTGCAGAGAAGTTGGGATTTCTCTTGTCAATACTGAGGCGGGCTAGATTATTTTCCCAAACAAGAAAGAACAAAGTACCGACTAAAAATCCTTTCGTACTAATTCAGAACTACAACCATGCCCTAACATCAATGAGGCCATGCATCTGTTCAGCCAGTAACCAACTATGTATCAGAATAGCATTTTTTTTTCGAATATAAACAGATGGAGAAAATTTGACATTTACATTACAATGGTCGAGAATTGTAATTACAAGTATGTCCATCAAGCAAAAGAAGAAAAGGCATGGGTGAGGGAATTACCTGGCCACATTGGGTTATTGTAATACTGCAGTTTGCTCGTTTTACCTGCATATGAAGCAACCAAATTAAGATAAAAGAAGTGGAGAAAAGATAGGAAGTAACAGTATTTCTGCTGGCAAGTATGAGTAGAAAGGATGATGCAATTTAGCACAAAGCAGAATATTACCACATCGTGAGCGGGGTTCGCTGAACCATCCCGACACCACGGTGGCATGGCACTTGGCCTCAGATTCAGGCGCCGCGGCCCTCGCCTTGATGCAGCAAGGAGGCAGCGGCTTCGCAGGGCCATCAACCCCACTTCCCCTTGTCCGTGATGTCCCAGTCGAACCATTTCTTGCGTCTCCACCCTCCATGGATCCTGTTCCTCTTTGAAGTTCCCAGCCTCTGAACCAAAGGAAAACCGCAAAGAGCTGAATCAATAATGAGTACCCAGGCGCACCGCAGTCCGCAGCGGCCAGATCGAGGGTGGGCAGGGCAGTACCAGCCTGGCAGGGTGCGGACTCCGGCGGAGGGCTGACGCCTGACGGCGGGCTGGGACGGCGGCGGAGAAGGCCAGATCGATGGGGGCATGGGGCGGCGACCGGCGAAGGGCGGAGACGGCGGGCAGCCGGGCAGGGCGGAGCCGGCAGCGGGGATGGGGTGGCGGCCGGCGACGGGGCCGCGAGGGAGGCCAGCAGCGGGGATGGGGTGGCGGACTGGCGGTGGCCGGTGGCCGGCGGCGGCGGAAAAGGCCGAGCTAGGTCGTCCTCGGCTCCTCGCGTGAAACGTGAATCGTGGAAGCAGCTCTGCTCCTGGCCAGTCGATGGATACCTGGGGGGTCCGATTTTTTCCCCAAATTCTGGGTGGGCCACGGCCCACCCGGCCCACCCGCTGCATCCGCCAGTGGAGGCAGGGGAGGTGTCGTGTCGCGCGGCGGGGGCCCAGCGGCGCGTGGACGGAGAGATGAGAGAGGAGAGGTGGATTGATTCTGCGGGATTTTATCCGTTTTCTTCACCGAATCACGCCGCGTTTCCCTCCCATGCCTCCATCCCTTCCATGTTGTGGCGCGCGCGGTGTATATACGGTACGCTGCCGGGAGGGTCGGGACTGGGATTCAGATAGGATTTTTTTTGTTAGAACCTGCCTGTATGATGGGGGTCAAGAAGGTGGCAGTACCTAGCCATCATTAGAGTATCAGATTTCAAACTTCAGGTTTAACACTGGTGTTTTTTTTATTTAGACGGAATATTTTTCAGTGGGAGGCGACGTTTTTATAGAGATAAGTGTGTGCACGTGTATGTGAGCGACTGCTTTTGTACTGTGTTTCACGAAAAAAATAGGACGGGTTTTGGATAGAGATTTCTGAAACAGATAGAGAGTGCAACGTATGCGCGCTCGGACACTGAGCTATAAACACGTCGCTGCTCTGAAAACGTGCGCTTAATAATAATAATCCTCCCGAAACATAAGAGAGAATGACCACCGCGACAGCCACTTGTTAATCTAGCGATTGTAGTTTCCCTAGCACGTTTTTCACTTCATCACAAATTCACTATGGTGCAGGAAAAATTATTTCTCAATAAGGAATAACTAAAAATATGATTTTCCTACCACCGTCGACCAGAAGGGTCAAGTACCAGGAAGTGCTGTTGTGCGGAACAAGAACATGTTTTCCCGTCTACTCGTCCACCTCCTCAACTGCTATATCGTCACGTGAGTTGCAGGAGATTCAAATTGATTTTAGGGTTTAATGATGGCGAATTCAGCTTCGGAGCTTGGACGTGCACAAAGACTTTTCGGCTGTCATCAACTTGTCGGGTCGGCTACAGTAGGGGAACTGTGACGACGTTGTGTCGGCGACTCGCTCTGGCGGCTGTAGTGGTCATTATGTGGACCATGACCCTTCGATGTAATTTGTGTTATGTTTGGATCTTTTGTACTTCTTGTGAAGATTTATAATTCATCAGGATCGTTCTTGCAAAAAAGGGATAAAACTTATGAGATGATTTCTTCATTATTGTTTCTGATAAAACCTGTTTTTCTTTGTTTTGGAAACACGGTGACAAAACGCGCAAATACACTTATTTCTATAAATGTATGCACACACGTACTAACCCTATGAGCATCTCCGAAAGACTGAGATGGCAAAATTTTGAGTTTGACGAAATCACCACAAGCGCGGTCAAATTGTAAATTAAATCCAGATAAATACGGGCACACATGCTAAATCATCTGACTTACCATATTTTTTGACAGGAAAACACTAAAACATATGCTAAGTGAACACACTAAAACATTGTACAATATGATCTCATTTCTAGATAACACATTGTACGTATTCTTAGCCGCACCCAGTAAGCTAGGTCGATCGATCCCCGCTAGCTCAACCCACGGGTTGGATATCGTTCCTGTGAACCTTTGGCCGATACCGATTATATATAACGTGATAACCTTCTAGCAATATCTCCCGCTGGTCCAGCACAGCACGTTGATTTGTCTCCATCGAGAAAATTGCGGCGTTAATTTGGACTTCCTCCCTCCATGACATCACGTGTGTTGTCAAAATGCGGAAGAGCGAGAGCGAGACCACAGTCCATCATGCACTAAATATTTACTTTATTTCATACATATCTGGATCGAGCTCTTTTGTGGACAAACGACAAGTTTAGTCGTCTTTATCTATTTATACTAAATATTTTTTTCCATTTCATAATTTGTTTTGTAAGATATGATGTTCTTACAGATCAAATACTTTGATATACTGGTAAATTACTATTTTCTAATTGAACTAGCAAAATTAATGATTTAAAGATACTCTAGATTAAGATACATATTTTTCATAACATCATGTTATCTATTTTCCATGAATGCATTATCTAGCGTTTAACTAAAACTGTACTTTTGGAATAATAAAATATACTTACGTTGGATGTTTAGCAAACCCCTTTGATATATTTTATTTCAGTATAAATCTTGAAAACCCTTATTACTACGGTAGGCCTATGTATGTATTTTCTTATGGTAATCTTTAAATATCTACACAACTCGGTAGATTGTTTAGAGTGTTAGAATCTAGCTTAGCAAATACTTTTTCGGAGGTTCCATGCATATAGCATAACTCTAGAATGTATCAAAAGCCAACCATGAGTTATTTGTGGCAGCCAAACATGATTTCTCAATTTGGAATTGTGAATTGGACAAATGAAACTGTTGTATTGCTGTCTAAAACATTGTACGTATTCTCAGCCCCCTTGTTTGTAGATAACACATTGTACCCAGTAAAGCTCGATCGATCTCCGCTAGCAAGCTCAGCCCACGGGTTTGGATATTTGTTCCTGTTAACGTGATAACCCTTCTAGCCAGATCTCCGCTGGTCCAGCACAGCACAGCACGTTGATTTGTCTCCATTGAGAAAAACTACGGCGTTAACTTGGACTTCATCCCTCCCTCCCTCCATGTGACATCAGGTGTGTTGTCAAAATGCGGAAGAGCGAGAGCGGGCAGTCCATCTCTATTTGCCGGAATGTTCAGTCGTCACTTCGAGGCTGACACGTAGTACCACGACGGCACTACGCCATTTGTTGACTACTGATTCAGTCTTCAGTGTATATCTGCCCATCACTACTAATTTCCAAGAGGAAAACGTCGTGTTGTGGCTTATCCCAAGGGCATTATTGCTACCGAGTACTCCCTCCGTTCCAAATTAATTGACTTTCATTTGTCCAAATGTGGATGTATCTATACTTGTAACATGTCTAGATACATCCATATATGGATAAATGGAAGTCAATTAATTTGGAACGGAGGGAGTAGTAGTTAGTAAGGAGATTAGGTCGTGTTAACGATGAGCCGGTGGATTGTTTACTCTGCTCCTCGATGGAACCAAGTGTGAAGTGGCCACCTTATATCTATCCATCCTGTCCCATATGGATCTTCCTAGGTGCCGTGGCATGTTTCATCTTCCATGGTTATCTACCCAAGATATGATGAGAGTGACATCAAACCACAAATCAAACAAAAATCTAGAGCTAGTTAAACGAAACGCAAAAAGCATCACATGCCTACCCAGATGGCCCTGGTCTCTCTTTACACGTACTACTGAATATCACGGGCAAACCATCTGATAAACTGATTAAAACGCCCCCAGTAAGAGCGCATCAAGTTGACTGCCTACATCCTCCTATTTCAATATAACTGGCGTGCATATATTTCTCAGCAACAAATTTTCTACGCTAAATGGAACGACTCTGGGAATAGAGCTACGATCTCGTGGATCTCAAACAGGTCTGAGATCTACAAGGCTTTTTCTGACGAACTCTGCTGAAGGTCCTGCGTCCATAACTACTACTGACAGAGAGGAGACACCGTCTAGAGTATGTTGCCGATGGGCCTCATCTCCACGGGCAGGTGGTCGAAGTTGCCCGAGTCCACGTCCGCCTGGAACATGGGCAGCTGCCGGGTCTTTAACATGATCGCCGGCGCCAGGTGCTGCTTGGTCGGCGTCAGCATCACGTAGTTCGCGTCGGCCTTCTCGTAGCTGCAAATTTCATCATCCAACAAATCAATTCTCTCTCGGTAGCCGATACGACATTGCAAATAGAAACATAATCCAGCAGGGACAGTACCTGGCCTTCCTGAGATCCTCGACGCGGATTCCAAAGCCGTACGATGTCGTCCCCTTCGTATGATCGTTCACGGCTGTAAACAGGAACAGATGCAGGCAAGTGTCAACTCAAAGTACTATCACGTCCACTGTCGATAATTCGAAGCAATCTTATAAATGATTTTCCTTTTTCACGTTTTATTATGGATTCAGTTTTTCTACTTCATCAGAATACATCGACCTAGAAATAGAACAACTGAACATGTATTGTAGATTTGGTTTTACTTGTATGTAAAAGTATTAAGGCAGGCTTGCACACCTGTGACGCTAAGTGTAAAGGATGGTCTCCACCATGACTTGAATGCCAGAGCTACGGACGACTTGGAAGGACCTAGCTTTCCCTGTGGAGAAGAACAGACCAGTGGTTGTCAGAAACAGATGAAGCTATATAAGACTAGTTTAAATGACCTAATTGATGAATGGGTCTACTTATAACCTTTAACATGAAGTTCTTGTTAGCCTGCCAGCTTGCAGCTAACTGAAACAAGGAGTTGTTGGTGGTGCTCTCTGTTGGTTTATTTTTATCAATCCTGACAGCAGTGTGAAAATGGAGTTAGTCAGCTGATTTCATGAAGAAACAAAGTTATGTTTATGCTTATTCTATAAGGCTTACCCTTGAGACAACTCAAGCCCCAGATCTATGTAGTTTGTGATGCCAACAACCTGATCATTTTCAAAAGGATTTTTCACCTGGTAGATTCAAACAGCATAGACAAATCTCAACAAGCTTGGATAACATGATTGAAATTAACGCAAGAAAAACATTGCACAGTAGAAGCAAACAAGGAAAAACGAGAACAAAACATACATCTCCCCATAAGGCCTTGTTTGTTACTAGGGTATTTTAGGGGATTGGTGGGGATAGTCCTCTAGTGAATTAGGTGAAACCCCAAACTTCACCCAATCCCCTAGGGGATTGGGATCCAATTCACTAGGTAGGGTAGTGTATTGGTATTGAGAAAAATGCACTAGAGTTTGGGGATTTGTGGGGGAAGGTGAGGATAAAACCTGTCCAATACACTAGAAACAAACGATGTTTTGGGATATGTGGAGATTTGGGGGTTAACAGGATAATCCCCACCAATCCCTAAAAAAACTCTAGAAACAAACAGAGCCTAATAAATTAATCATGAGAGTAATTGTGCATATAAACTCCGCCTATGTCTTCTAGGCATAGCCGGTCCCAAGCCCGGGTAAAGGAGGAGGGTTGTGATAGGCTTGGCGAGCCAACGTAAAAACTAGCCAGCCCCATGGATATGAAACTCACGAGAGTAGTACTAGGGTGGGTGACCTCCTGGGAAGTCCTCGTGAAAGGTTTCATATCTAAGGGTTGTGATAGGCTTGGCGAGCCAACGTAAAAACTAGCCAGTCCCATGGATATGAAACCCATTTGGGCGAGAGTAGTACCAGGATGGGTGACTTACTGAGAAGTCCTCGTGAAAGGGTTTCATATCTAGCCTACCCCAACTTGTTTGGGACAAAAGGCTTTGTTAAGGTTAAGGTAAGTGATTGTGCATATAGCAACTCCGCCTATGTCTTCTAGGCATAGCCGGTCCCAAGCCCGGATAAAGGAGGAGGGTTGTGATAGGCTTGGCGAGCCAACGAAAAAACTAGCCAGTCCCATGGATATGAAACCCATGAGAGTAGTACTAGGGTGGGTGGCCTCCTGGAAAGTCCTCATGAAAGGTTTCATATCTAAGGGTTGTGATAGGCTTGGCGAGCCAACGTAAAAACTAGCCAGTCCCATGGATATGAAACCCATTTGGGCGAGAGTAGTACCAGGATGGGTGACCTCCTGAGAAGTCCTCGTGACAGGGTTTCATATCTAGCCTACCCCAACTTGTTTGGGACAAAAGGCTTTGTTAAGGTTAAGGTAAGGTAAGTGATTGTGCATATAGCCTCTCTTAGTAGCAGCAATTACCAATAATAGCGTGGAATATCATCCGAATGCATTGTGACGTTCTGACATCTTCAGTTTCAGTCAAAGCATGGCGGAGTTAAGCAAATATCTTGTACACTCGTTTTTACCCCTTAAAAATAATTAGACTGGTAAAATCGACACTATTGTGTACGGATGCTGCTTTATTTGTCAGTAACGGTGTGCATGTTGTCCAAGCTAAGTAAATACTGGTGTTGGCAACAGCAAGCAAGTACCATGGACGGGTATGATTCATATGAGATTGCAAGCTTATCCTCTTCTTACTAAAACGATAGGCATTCTTGAAATAGCAATAACTCTTTTCGAATCAGCAAATTAAAAATCAAAGAGAACTGTCCTTACCCTTCTTTGAACAACCAGGTGCTGATAGAATGATGCAATAAGCTGCACATCAAGGAAAAACAAAGATGTATTGCCCATGAGACTCGGTGAAGGAAAACATAGTCAGTGTTAGAAATACCAAGGTTTTCTTTAACTAACATAATTACTGATTATTTAATCTATGCGGTTTGTTTATGACGAAATACACCATTGCTCCATATAAGAAAGAACAATAAAATGTATCAGACCAGCTGTTTCATGGTATACTGCTATGTGAAGATGGTAGACTTGTTTATTAACAAAGAAACATGTGTCATCAAGCAGCTTGTATTTACTCCTTCATTTCTAAATACTAGTCCAACTCCAACTATCTTGTGTGTAACTCTTAACATAGTTGAAATTTGCCCCCTTGGTGATGTATCACGGGAGAATTGATGGTAGAGTTCTTTGATATCTAGGTAAATATCTTTGTTACAAAGAAACATGTTTCGTCAAGCAGCATGTATTGAACTCCCACCATTTCTAAGTACTAGTTCAACGCTAACTATTGTGTGTGCACCTCTTAACAATAACAGTATTCAAAATTTCCCCTTGGTGATGTGTCGAGGGAGGTACTCATGCATATGTCCATTCTTGTGTCTAAATACACAGTTGCCCACATATATCCAGATGAACATATATAATGATGTCCAACGATCAAGATTTTCCTTAGAAAAAAGACATATAAACATGTATATAGCTACTTCTTAAATTCATATTAATTGCACGGATCAATTATCAATTATACTGTCTTGTTTATAGCCTTATCAAAAATTCCTGACAATTGCAAGCTAACTTTCCAACCGGAGAAACAGAAAAAAGTACAACAAACCTGTGTATTTCTGGCAAGCTCTAGGGAACAAATGAATGAAGGGCTAAGAGGGCTTGTTGAGCCAACACCATAACTGATTGCATAATTCCAGTTCTTCGGGTCAATACATGGCATAGGATCTTTGTTTCGACCTATTGCAGAATGGAATAAGAGCACTAAATTTAAAAACTCATAAAGGTGCATATATATAAACAGCTGAATATCCACATCTGCTTGTTTGCATGGCTGGAGAAGACAAACCAACTGCCATGAAAGCAGATACTGATTGCACATGTCATAACGTTACAGAAATTGCGTTCAGTCAATTATTAGAACAAAGGACACATATGTTGGAAAACAGAATAGGAATAGAAAATATTCAGAATTGTGAAATGCTTCTAGTCTCATGATTTCGTGATAAAAGAAGCTACATGTTATAGAGCTTGATCTAGAAGGCCACTGCATCCTTTGGTGGTGAACAAAAGGAAGCAAATGTAAATCATCAGAATTGACAACTTCAGGGAAATATACATGCATCTATACACAAGAGAATTTTAAAATCCAACGCAGAATAAAATATGAGCAGCTGCTCAAGATGAAAACCTAGTGCTGCAACTGTTTACCATGCTCCTATGTTCGACTTCAAATAGAATCCAAACCTACCATCAGTTTTACTGTAACTCAACATCATATTATAGAGATACATTATTTTTCTTTTGTATTCCAGTTTCTACCTTATACTACGGTGTTTGGATTTTACAGGCTGATGAACTTCTCCACCTCTATTTCTTGAGGATTTTTTGCTAATGATAGTAAACTGTAATTTCAGAGAATAACACTCACTAAGTGGCTTATATTGTGCTCCTGCAGTAAAACTTCCTTTTCTCCCAACCAACCATGCTCCATATGGCACCTCACCAGATACTGCAAACAGAAGTAATGCCAGCAAGTATTATTGTTTTTATTAGAATATCAGCAAATATTATAAGGAAATATGAACTGAACATAACCTTACAAAGATTGAATTCAAAGATTATAACTTGGCAATAATGCTAGCCTTTATATGGATTCAAATTATAATGGGTGTCTAATATGTTACGCATAATCTTCAAACACAATTCAACAAAGTACATGAGAAATATAAATGACACATACCAGGCATTGGCACGAAGGACACTCCAACTGATAGATTCTCTGAACCATACCTTACACCCAGGACACCATAGTCCTCAGAAGACACCCTGAAAAACATAACTTCCTCACTGACGGTTTCGAATTACATCAACTGAAATTGATAATGAAAATGTATAACATCGCATCTGGAAACATTTCTCGAAAGGTCAACAAGAATAATAACGGAAAGCTATGTAAAAACTGCTTCCATGATTTGCATTTGCAACAGATATATACTTTACCTGTTTCCCATAACTAAAGGAAGTGTCCCAAATGCACCAACATGATACTCAGGGTAGTAAGCACATGACCTCAGCTTCAACAGGCTGGATAAACAAGTATGAACCAAAATAGCATCATCTTTTCAATTTTGAAAACAAGCAATAATTAATGCAGTAATCATATTATCCATCAAACAAGAAACATACGGGTCTGAAGTCGACGCAAGAAGTTCCACAAAGGTATGGGGATCGTACAACTCTCTATAAAAAACAGGAAAACATTTCTTATGTTAGAATATAACAAAGACTGCATAAATACGAATCGCTGGTAAATTATTGAACAATTACTTCTGCCAGCGAAATAGGGCGTCTGCTTTTACTTCTGTTCCGCAATCTTTATCAGCGGCTGCAGATACCTAGTAATATTAAGGTATGCAAAAGACTTCTCTTATAATAACTAGATGTCCATCCACAAAATATACTGCATATGAATAAAAGCTATTGACACTTCAATTACACAACATATAACCATGCTATTATGTCAAGTCAAGAGTGACGGGTTAACGGTTTTGTAAACATGCACCAAGGTGGTATCGACCACTGCGGGCAATCTTAAATTAGTTACTTGTGCATAGAGTCGATGAGGCTACCCAATGAGGATTGGTTTGCATAAGAAGGTAGCATCCAGAATGGCAGTTCAATTTTATCATATGGCCGAAAACCAAAATAAATGCTATTAACATGGAGTAAAATAAAAGAACAGCTATAGGAAAGCAGCACTGAAGATCCACCGATCCTCGCTCATATCCCTATCGAACTAAGACAGAAACCGTAATACTGGAAGAACCTGATGCAGCAGAATAAACAAAATGTGGTAATGGTTAACAATGTTTCAGAGGATACATTGGCGACCAAATCAACGTGCGGATCATCCAGTGGCTTCAGCATAATCCTTGAGGTCATGCTCCCCACGTGATCGAAGTAGTCCTCGAACAGGCTGCGCCGTGGGAGCTTTCCGAACATCACCTCGTACGCCGGCACCGACATCCTGCGCGTTTAAGAGGAAAACCACTTCAGTAAATCACTTCACTCTCCGCTCCGCATGTGCTCACATATGTACATTGCTACGAAAAGCTGTACATCCGATGGTTTACAGTCAATCAACCGGCGCGGGTGGCCCGGTAGAAAAATAATCAGCGATCCACAGCTTCGTTTACGACTACGGAAGCGACGAGGCGCAATTTCACAGAAGGGAACCGCTAATCACGATCATGTAATCTAATCAAGCAATTAGTACAAAATCAGAAACCCTCGCCACTGAATCGCACTGCGCAAGGTGAGGCGTGCCCTAGCCCTTGCCCCGCCTGGAGCGAGCGAGAGGGTTCGTAGCAGATTTCGTTTGCGGGAGAGGGGAAGGTAGGAGGAGGGGAGGGAGACGGCGGAGGGACCTGGTGCGGGCGGCGATGGGCGGGTAGTCGAAGAGCGGCGGCACCAGCACCATCGGCGGCGGAGGGGGCGGCGGCTCCGGCTTGCCCCAGAGGCTGCTCCACAGGACGCCCATCGCCGGGGTGCGGCGGCGAGTCGCGCGGTGATCTGTGTTTGGGGTTGGGGAGAGAGAGGATGAACTTGGGGAAGAAGAAGGAAGAACAGTCCGTTACACACTTACACTGCCCAGCTGTTGTATTTGAAGGGCGAGATTGGATTCTTCCGTGAGCGGCGAAGCGCGACGTTGGCGTTGCATAGGGCGGTGTATACGGTGGCGTCGCACGGTGGGCCGGCCCGGTGTGATTTCGAGGAGCAATCTTATTGTCGGATCGGCTACTATGGGCCTTTCGTGAAAGATGAACGGATAGTAGTTAACACGCTTACAGATCTCAAAAAAAAAAGTTAACACGCTTACAACGGTCTATGAGTGGCAATCACTAGAAAAAAAGAAAAAAGAAAAAGGAAACCATTGCGAAAGTCACCTCGCGCATACTCTCATCGTGCCCAAGTGTCATCTTCTGCTTCGTGTGGTCCCAATGTTGTCTGCATGTACGCTAAGTGTCTCGACGATATTTTTTCTCTCGGCATACTAGTCAACTACAGTAGTTGCATTATGATGTTTTTTCGCTGGTTGATACATGTCTCAATCTTATATGATCGTTGAGATGTAAACGTTTGATACTTCAATAACTTGGCAATAAACATTATGTGCATTACTCGATGCAGAGGCTGAGTTTATATTTCCATTTCAGAAAACAATAAAGAACACACTACGCACAAGCCGCCATCACTACCGGAATCAAACTCATGGCTAAGTGTCAATTGCCGAGTGCCGCATTTGGCAAACATGCAACATTGGCGAGTGCCGTCCATAAACACTGTAAAAACCGCGCAGTCAGCATATTCAACGGTTTGCTTAAATAAAAAGCACTCGTCATACTCGTGTTGCACCCGACAAACAAAAAGCATTCAGCATACTCAGCTTTGCAGTGTCAGAACAAAAGTGTCAGTTTTGACGCAAACAAGTAAAATAAAATGTTATGCACATATAAATTGCATTTTAAAGTGCAAGCTTTGGAATTCATAATTTTCAATAGTGACAAAAGAAATTTCCAACTTTTTATCATTTTTTTCACTTGTCCGGTTGCCAAAGTGGGTTTTTTCAAGAAAACATGTTTCCGGCAACGAGCCACGCTCGACGATTGTTTGCCGAAGGCTAGTACCACTAGTTTACCGAGTGTATCCGGCACTTGGAAAAACCTGCCAGAGTCATCAAACGGCTATCTTCGTCGCTTTCTTTTCTTGAGTGCATCGATTGCCTTGTGTAAAAAAAACACTAGGTGTAGTGTTGTTTACCGAGGGGCATGTGTCAGACACTCAGCAAATATGTTGATGCCGACTAATCTTATGCCAAAAACTATATGCCGAGTGTTTTTGTCCTTTTGTCAAGTGCCACACAAACTTGACAATAAACTCAAATCCGATAGTGGTTACAAAACCCTGGAGCCGGCCTCTCCGGTTTTCAAAGCATCCGCAAAAGCACACCAGCCTCAAGGTCATGCACCCCGTTGAATTGACGACATTACCAACCAAGAGGCCATTCCGGGGAGACGAGTCCCGGACGTCTCCCTTCCCCACCGCACAGTAGTGAAGGCCGATTTGTGCTCTCCCCCGTCAGATCCACCTCGCCGCCGGTGAATCGAGGGTTTCCTCCGCCTCCGCCGACCGCTCCGGCGGCGGGAGGCTGGGGAAACCTCGATTCCCGGCGTGTACATAGTGTAGGCTTTGGTAGGGGTTCAGCCGGCATCGCCGTGGTGATGGAGGCGTGCTCGGCGGCGTTTCTGCAGGTGGCGCTCGCCATCTCCGGCGGTGAGGTTCGTCAGAGCTTCGCGGTGGAGTGCCCCTGTGCTCGCGCTCGCGGTCCTAAGTGGCCGGTGCGTGTGGCTTTCCCCTTTCCGGGTTCCGGTGCGGCGGATCCGGATTCAGTTCGTCTTGAAGCTGCGGATGGTGGAGCTCGGAGGTGGTGCCGGCGGAGGCGGTGCTGGGTGGAGGCTCCTTGGAGTTCGAGGCTCGAAGACTTCCCGTCCGCGTGGGGACTTCTTCCATTCCAGGGACAGAGAGAAGAAGCTGCGGTGGCGCGTCCTCGACACGTCCTGTCGTCGACGGCGACATCAGTTTGCAGAAGGATTGCGTTGTAATTTCGATCTTTGTGGGGTTTCCTTCTGTAATTTCTGAGCTGTAATCATCTGCTGTTTCCCGCAAAAAAAAAGGGGCCATTCCGGGAAAACCTAGAGAAACAGAAAGGACTACTCAAGCTAGAGCTAGCATTATGCTGAATGTCTTCGTCCACAATGTGAGCCACTTGGACGTAGGTTAGTAGGGGTGAGGCGCTTGTGGTTAAAGATTCGCCTGTTTCTCTCCTTCGACATGAGAAAAATTATACTGTATTGGATAAACATGCATTTTGCTAATTCGCTAGTTTAATGTGGATCCAAGTTTTAAAATAATTAATGTCGTATCATATCGTGGATGAACAAGATGGAGTTGGCCAGCTCGACGATATTGGTATTGAAATTCTATTTGCATTTTATGTCATAAAAAATATACCGATTGATTAACTTTCACAATGCCAGGAGATACGACAATAGAAACATAATACTAGTTCTTGTAAGAAATAAGAAAAATATCCTATGGATAGCTTCCACCCCTCTCTGTAAATGGTATAAGTGAACTATTGGGCTTTTTCCCATTTTCCCTGAGATGATTAGGGGTAAATCTTCCTTGTTTGTTTGAATCGGCCTCTTGGTAACTGCAATCCAATAATATTGGACAATAGTCTTATTAAGCATAACATTATAAGGAATCTATGATGAAATAAATCATCTTTTGTTCACCGGGTAGCATAGTAAAACAAATATCGGACCTGGATCCTGATCATATATCTTCGACACGAAATCCAACTCCATATGCTCGAGTGCCCTTTTGGTGATCATTTTCGACTGCAAAATATGAAAACGTTATTGAGATGTTCGATGACCTCAAACAATTCCATATGTACTGCGAAGAGTAACCATATTTTATCTTGAACTAACTATTGGCAATTTGTTATTCCTATAATGTGTATTCGTGTGGTTTACTTACAAATAAAAAATACTAATTTTTACTAACCACATTCAACCATAAAACGAGGAAAACGTGTTGAGCAAGTGATTCTAGTACTCATTATCAAGGATGTATTCTTTAGGGAAATTTAGTTTAATTGTGCTACTCAGAGTGCTAAGGCATACAAATCTCTCACTAGCCTAGCTGACGAGGGGTACAAGGAGAGCTGTGAGTGCGGGTGAGTGCCGCCCTCTCATCCGGCGAGAGGTGTGACAGCTTCGATCTGGGTCTTGTGTCTGCTCGCCCGGTAGAGCTCAAGGAGAGCTGTTTTCTTCGCGCACTCGACAAGGTAGCCTGCTTTTTGCGTTCTTCGAGTGTTGCTCTGATCTGCTGCAGTCGAAATGATTCCTGCCAGTTGAAGTACTGGAAAGTCAGCATCTCCTCCCGTGTTGCGTCTGCTGGCATCATTGTGCACTCCTTGATAACTTTATCTGTTTTTGCTGCCATCTCAGCAGTAATTGTGAGATTTGTGACTCCGTCCGGCATAGTAACCGTGCACGGGAACTCTGTAGGCCTGCGACTGGACGCAACATCAGATGATTATGTGGCGAAGGCAACGTAGACTTGCTGGGGTATCACCCGAGAGTGTGTATGTGTTTTCGAATCCCGTCATGTACTCGACGTCGTCATCAAGGCTCATGTCGGAGTCGATATGCCCATCGAGTGGTCCGTCTGGACGGATCTCGCTGTCGATGCCTTCATCGCCTATGCTCATCTCGGCGTCAGCGAAGTTGTTATGAATCTTGAAGTCGAGGTTGTTGTTGGTGCAGATCTCGGAGTCGACGTTGTTGTCGATATGAGTTTCGGGCTCATCGAAGTCATTGAGGGAGATCCCGCATTCGGAACTATCCTCGAGTCGGAGATTAAGCTCGGGATCGTTTGTGCGGTATGCTGATTCGGCCTCCTCTCCTTGGAGTTCTTCAATGAGCTCGTTGATCTCTCGAGTCGACATGGTTGTTGCAGACGAGTAAGCTTGGAGGAGCGATGATGGTATGGACGCAGTTGATGGATCCGCAGTCGAAGGAGTCGCGACCGATGGAGCCTGACTCGAGATCGGAGAAGGCCTCCTGGAATTCTGGCAAGTGTGGCTCGAAATCCATCAGAGGATCTGATGCGCTTTTTGCAGGTGAAGCTGCCGTGCTGCCGTTTGTCGAGTGAGTCGGCGAGTTGCCGTGTGCTGCCCGAGTCGGCGAGTTCTGGTTTGTTGATGCAGCCGGCGAGTTGCCGTTTATAGATCCGATCGGCGAGTCGCCGTTTTCCGATGGAACCGAAGAAACCGTGAGTCCAGCACTATTATTTCCCACAGACGGCGCCAATTGACGAGGGGTACACTCATCAAATCTCATGGTTAAGAACCTAGGGTTGAGATTATGGAGAGAGAACGTGGTAGTACTGGTAGTTTCGTCGGCTGCCAAGCAGAGGCAAAGATTTACCCAGGTTCAGGCCCCTCGGGTGGAGGTAAAGACCCTACTTCCTGCTTGTCTGTTATTGATTGTGTGAGATTATGCGGTTACAAGGAGGTTCCGGCGAGATGTCGATCTCGCTAGAGCTTTGGTGGTTTGAGTATGGCTTGGTCCTAGATCGGCACCCCTCCCAGCCTTTAAATAAGCTGGGTCTCGGGAGTTCATAACCGACCTAGTTTACACGTAAGGAAAGACTAAACCGACTATGCCTATGACTAATCTTGGAGGATACTCCATCTTCTTAGGCCTCTGATCTTCTTAAGACTGGATTATGTTTTTGGAAATAGTAAGCTAATGGTCCATTTTTTAGAAAAATATGAGCATTCTTTCCTACCTCAGAAGGAAATGAAGAGGGAAACAAGCATACGTGCATACATGTCATGTTTCACTGTGATGGATCATTGAATCCTTTATTCTGAGTGAGAGCATCTCCAAGCATGTCCCTCAAATCCGCCCCAAACGCCCGGGCGGACAGCCCGGATGGCATTTGGGCCAAAATCCTTGACCCAACCAGCTCCCCTATAGTCAGCCCAAACGTCCGGGCTGTCCGGCACACCCCAAAGGCAGCCCATATGTAGGGCGGGTTTGGGGCCGCCCGGACGCGCCCGGACGCGTCCGCCACGTCGGATCTGTCAAGGCGGGCCTACCCAACTTTCCCCTCAAATCGGCCGGAATTCCCCTTCCACCACCGCTCCGTCCAGTTTTGCCCGCCCACTGTTCTCCGCCGCCGCCCCCGTCCGACCGCGCCGCCGCCCCCGAAGGCACAGACTCCGTGCCCAAGTCCGGGGCAACCGCCGGAGCCCTTTGGGAGCCGCCGGAGCCCGTTTTGACATAGTTTTCAGTACGTTTTGCATCGGCGGACATCCACCTCGCTCTCAAAGTGTTTGTTGAAACGCCGGAGCCGGATTTTTGAGAAATTTTTCATGCATGTAGGCATGAATTCTTCGTCCGATGAGGACCATGATTACTCGGCCGTCGATGACTTCATTTACAAGGAGTTCGTCGAAGGGTCGAGTGATGAAGACAAGCTTGACGTGAAGGTTTTTGGGCCAAGATATCTGCGAGAACCTAATGCTGAGGATACCGCAAGGCTACTTGCACTACTCCCAAAAGAAAAGCATTTGCAGCTGCGCAGGAATCAGTTAGGAAAGATGTGGAGAGGGCATTTGGTGTGTTGCAGGCTCGTTGGGGCATAGTTCGTGGAGCGGCTATGATGTGGGATCCGGAGGTTCTATGGCAGGTCATGACTTGTTGTGTAATTTTGCACAACATGATTGTGGAGGATGAGGGAGAAGGGGCTGCTCGCCTTGACTTTGAGAAGCCCGGAGAACATGTCCACCTACCTGAACAAGAAGCAGATTATGTCTTGCAATTCCTTGAGATGCGTCGACAACTTCGTGATCAAGTTGTGCACACCCAACTACTCACAGATCTGGTGGAACACATGTATGTCTTCATGGGGAGGGACTGATTTGTCCGGCTACTTTTATTTGTTTAAGTACAATTATTAATTGTAATAACATGGTGTGAACTTTTTTAAAACATCAAAACTATCTCTATGATGGACGTTGCATGGCTTGCATGGATTTGAGCGTCAATTTTTGTGCATTGTGGTTGTAGGAGCCCAATTTTGGGGTTCGTCCGGTCGGTGTCCGCGGACGCGTCCGGGCGCGTCCGGGCGCAGTTTGGGGGGCGGATTTGAGGGCTCCGCTTGGAGATGCTCTGAGAACCAGAGAATTTAACAAAGAAGAACATATTGTGCATGTAGAAACTTGTACGCTCTATTCCTTGTGTTTAAAATAAGAAGTGAAAGTTTAATTTATGTTTCAGGCATGCATCATACAGTTATTATTGTACTTATAATCTTGTCGAAAGTCCATAGCGTGCTAACAATGCTAGTCTCTTATAGGGTGATAAGGAAACCACAACAAACCTGTGTACTTCTAACAAGCTCTATAGAGCAAAAATGTGTGAAGGGCTGAGTAGGCTAGTTGATCCTGTGCCATAACTGATTGCATAATTCCAGTTCTTCAAATCACTAAAAGGCTTAGGATTCTTGCTTTCACCTTCTGGACCTGCTGAAATATTATAAACACAAAATGAGAACTAAATTCTTGATGCCCAAACTAGAGATAAGCTGGAAGATATGTGATCGAGGCTCTTTTGCTTATATTTTCCACTTGGCTTCGCTAGTGACTGAGGCTAAGAACATATAGGAAATATTCAATATACACACACCTTTGTATATTTTGAAGGCAATTTATAACTACATATGTGAATAGTTAAGGGCCTTGATGACGGTCATTAATGTTCATGTTGAGTAAACCATAGTTTTCATGATGGTAAGCCAAGATTTAATAAGTAATAACACTCACTGAGTGGCTTATTGTATTGTACCCCTGCACTTAATCTTCCTTTCCTCGTAACCAACCATGCACCATAGGGCACCTCTCCGGATGCTACAAAGAGAAGTGACATCAGTATATCAGGGCATGTAATTAGAGGTATATGCCAGTTAAATTAATAAAATCTACGATGAACATCTACTTAATTGGGTAAAAATTCTTTTTATTCTTCAACCATATTTCGAAGTTCCAACTAGAATTACAAATATTGAAGTAGCATACAAGCAAATGGCAGGAAGGACGCTCCAACCGACAGATTCTTGGAACCATATCTCAAACCCATTACACCATAATCTTCTTTGCCCTCCCCCTGCAGGCCAGAAAACTCAACTTTATTAGTAAATTTTCTTATGGTGTGCAATCCTACATAGAATCGATACCATGAAAACGTTTTACCGAATCACGATTTTTCTTCATAAGATGAACTAACAATCGAGCTAGCGTAAATTAAGCTATACAAGCAGCCTACCTGTTTGCCATAAGCAAGGGGAACGTTCCAAAGGCGCCGACACCGTACTTTGTATCGTAAGCGCATGTATTCAACTGCAACAAGCTGCACGAACAAATCACAATTAATCCAAATCAGCACTATCGATATACTCACACATAAAACTAAAATTAAATTTTCTTTGATTAATTTGGCCCTAGATAGAAAGGCTGATCCAGCGAGAAACAATTTACAGTTTTGCAGTCGACGCCAGCAAGTCCACATATGTGTGAGGATTATCCAAATTCCTGCCAAACGGAAAGAATATAAGAAATACATTTTGTGTTTAGAGTACAGCAAGGGGTTCATGCATCATGTCACGAATAACAGGAGATATATGCAGGTTTAGTAAAGCATGTGAAAGTAAACCACCTCTGCCACCGAAACATGGCCTCCCCCTCACCAGCTGCAGACATCTAGTGAATTTCAAGTTAGGGAAAAACAGTTTGCTTCTCTTTCGGTAACTCAGGAACTATATAGATACATATATTAGCTGAAACAAACAAGCATGATGTTTTCTAGAATAGATGGATACGGCCGCGCTGAGTTGAACGGTGGGGTCTTCCGGCGTCTTCAAGACAATGCCGGCGTCGATGCTGCCCGGCTGATGGAAGTAGTCGTCGAACAGGCTGCGGCGCTGGAGCTTCCCGAACAGGATCTCGTACGCCGGCACCGACATCCTGCAGCAAAATACTCAACAAGTTAGCGGCAACCAGGCGGACGGGTGCTATATATGTAGAAGAGTAGTAATTCACATGAAAGTAGCTAGGACGACGGAGAGGAGATGGCCGGACCTGGCGCAGGCGGCGGTGGGGTTTGGGAAGTCAGAGAGAGGCGGCACCACGCGATCCATCGGCCGCGGCTTCTTCGATGAATCTGCCATCGATCCTTCCTGCTCGATCGATTGAAAGATGTTCGCTGCGGATGACGGTCGAGCTCAAGCTAGCTAGACGGTTTGGGGGTAGGGGGGTTTTCTGTCTTCGTCTTTGTTCGCGGCTGCTATTTATACGTCCCCATTCTTTCTTGCTAGTCAAGGATTTAATTAAGGAATCCTATGATCATCATCGTGATTACAATGGCAAGTTTGTGTACAGATTTATCGTGCTGCGTTCTGACATGTTTGTCGATGATAATAATTCGTATATTTCCCATCCATTCCCTAGCATGTATGAATTTTCCATAAATTATCATAATGAGTCAATGAGATGATATGCAAATCTAGCATGTTCTTGAGAAAAAATCCATAAATTGTGAAAACTTGAAAATGTGATTTTTCTTTACCTAAAGGAGGATAACACTAACCTCTCCACCCCGAGGTTCAAATCCTCATGGACCCAGACTTGGGTTCTTATTATTTAATAATATAAAATACATGTCGTAGGGGTTCCCCTTGCGCATGCTTTTTAAAAAATGCATTAATTATTTTTCTATCGCAACATGCAAACTGTCCACATCAGGTCATGCACACCGGGCAAGACAGGAATGCCTCATCGCCGATGACGAACTACTCACAACGTAGAGGAGGATGCAACCTTCACGGTTCATGATTTTAACCAAGTCGAAAAGACCTCATCCCCCGTGACGACCTACACATGTCGTAGAGGGCACCAATTACCATATATGGTCTAACAGTCACAAAAGGGCACACTGCTCTGTCAGGTCGAAGGCTTGTCGTGTAGGAGACTCCCCCTTGTCAAAAGACCTTCCGATGCCACAAAAGTAAACAGATTTTGAGATTAGCCTCTTACATTATACCAACCATTTTAGGATGAGGACTACGTCGAGACCTACTATCTAGGTCCAAGACACCCTCGAAGGCCTTTCATCCGACAGATCGAGCAAGACACCCAAGATCTCTCATCCAGGTTGCTATCATTTATAGACCTAACATCCGGGTCATCAGAGTTATCAAGCCCATCAAACAAGGTTCATACATGAGCAAGGCAACTTTATCGACTTATCCGAACCGAACGCCGTCCGTCTTATTAAAGGCACCGGTTGGGGGTTTTCGGAGATAAGTGGTCTTAGCCATATTGACTTACACCACTTCTAGGCAACAACATGTTACGTCACCCTTTTGTTTGCTACTTAGGTCTTACGGACAATATGTTCTCACATTGTGGTGCCCTAACCATGTCTTCATGTACATCGTTTACCCATGCACATATATGGACACAAAACCATTTATTTACAATAGATATAGTTACAATATTTTTTAGAACTTTTGATAAAAATACTACAAACTGGATATGTACTGATGTTTATCCCAACATCATTTTATACAACAACACAAATGTTGAAACATACGTGAACTGAACTGACTGTGTATGAATTTAAGATACATCTGCAACTGCCAACATATCCTGGAGGACAATGCGTGTCGCGATTGGGATTCTCACCGAGTGAGTGTTGCCATCTAACCATGACAAGCTTCCGAATGTGTACCCAGCTTGGACTCTCCGCTTAGCCGTGAATGTCACCTCAAATGTCATGCTTCTGCTACCAGATTTGGTGAATTCGAGAACAGATGGCTCCACAGACACGGCCACCCCTGTTGGTGCCTCAACCATTGCCCGATAAGTTGCCTCCTTTGGCCCGACGTTTGTGACAGTACGTCGAACTACGATAGTGTCTTTGAGTTCCGGCAGGGCAATGGATGGGAGGTTGAGCTGGTACAATTGTCCCATGTATGTCCCACAATCAGAGAATTGTTCTGTGCAGTTCAAGAACATGCTGAAATCCTTTGTATCTATGTCATAAACCAGGCCAGGGTCGACTGCCCTATCTGGATCCATGTGACCGCCGCCGAAGTCGAAGGGGTCGGCCAATTTTCGTGGGACTCCATCTGCTTCTATTGGTGCACCGAAACCGTCAGTCACGGACGCTGCGAGAAATTGAGATGGTCACTGTTCCGTAGCGACTTTTTAGAAATTAATACTTAGTGTGGTATACAATATGTTTTCATACCTGTCGTGATGATGGCAGACTTGATCATGGCTGGCGACCAATCAGGATGCACCGACTTGAGCAGCGCCGTGACTGCCGAGACATGAGGACATGCCATGGACGTCCCAGACTTGAAGACGTAGGAATCACCCTGGGCTGCCAAGATGCTAACTCCAGGTGCAGCTACATCAGGCTGTTTCAAAATATATTTTGTTTTGAAGATTAGAGAAGTTAGCTGATGCCGCTGCAAGTACCACATTGCATGTTTACATATGTCACTGTGCCAAGGTTTGTTTCGGGGAAGAATTTGGTACCTTGAGCAATGCAGGGAACGTGGCGCTCGGGCCTCTAGACGAGAACGAGGCGATTCTCGGGGATAGCACCCCGTTTCCGACAACGGTCACTGCCGGCGACACTTTGATCACTGGCTTTCTGCATGACATAGAACAGAAGTGAGCCTCCTTTTCAAACCCCTTTCCCGTCCTGTACGTTTCAGATGGTGTATGCGTGTGCTAACATACAGAAACTCATATATTCTCACCTCGCGCTGCCCTGGTAGAAAACTATTCTGCGCGCGATTTCAAAGTCCACCAAAACGCAGGGCAGAATGTCGGCGCACTGGGCCAATACGTGGAGCAAGTTTTCAGTGTATTGTGCGAAGACGAGACCCTTTGCACCAGCCTTCACCACCTGGCTAAGTACTTGACTAATGGTTAGCCGAGGCAGCGTTCCCAGGCTGGTCTCATCTACCGGTGCATAGTATATGACGATTTTACCGGTGAAGTTGGTCGTCGAGTCATCCAAGGCACTACATGTAAATGCCAGTAATTTCACATAACCAAGTCAGCAGGATTGATCCAACAAAATATAGAGATGTCAATCAAACCTGTTAAGTAGTACTAGTATTACTGCTTTATTTCATTACCTCATCCAAACTAGTTCCTGGAAATCGCTACTGTTTGCAGAGTAAAATGATTGCCCCTGCATAAATCAGAAGATATAGAAGAGTGTTACAAAGGCACAGCGCACTAGCTAGGTGGTAGACATAAAGATTGCTTTTAAGTAAGTAACTCTAACGCACCACAATCTTCTCCTTGTTCCCGAGTGACAGTAGAGTCGGGAAAGATCGATCGATGGTGCTAGCGGCCACCGTTGTGACCCACGGCACGGCGTTGAGCACCGTCTGCGGCACAGGGCCTTCGTTCCCAGCAGCAAACACGACCGAGATACCACGCTGTACAGCATGGAGCGTCAAGAGG
This sequence comes from Poa pratensis, assembly GCA_947311845.1. NCBI lineage: Eukaryota > Viridiplantae > Streptophyta > Magnoliopsida > Poales > Poaceae > Poa > Poa pratensis. The sequence goes on from CAMZMU010000067.1 coordinate 47,076,791, forward strand.
GTCTCACTAGGCCCTCCAAGTGAGAGTGACAGGACGTCTACGCCGTCATGGATGGCGTCGTCGATGGCCTTGAGGATCCCTGCGTCATTACCTCCTTTGGCCCACAACGCCTTGTAGATTGCCAGCCTAGCGCGCGGCGCCCCGCCGCGCGCCACGCCGGAGCCAAGATTGTTGTAGCTCGCATTCCATACCTGGGAACCGGCGATAGTGGAGGCTACGTGTGTGCCGTGGCCGGCCATGTCCCTCGCCGACATGTAGTCGCCCTTGAGGTCCTCGGGGTCAACACCTTTGGAGTACCAGCGTGCGCCGATGATCTTTCTGTTGCAGTGCGTGACGTTGAACTCCACACCGGGCTGGCATATGCCCTTCCACCTCGCCGGCACAGGGCCGTACCCGGCTTCGTCAAAACTCCGCGATTCAGGCCATATGCCTGGTCGAGCCAAAACATGTCCATGAGCAACTAACTTTTCTTTGCTTTCATTCTTAGATGCACGTATGGGTGGATGGATATTTCCGCTTGAATTGAATTATTGTGGTTGCGAACCTGTATCAATCACCCCGATGATGACATTTTCCCCGTACTTAGCTTTCTGGAGCAGGCGAGATTGTTGTGGTGGTTGGTAGTAGTGCATACCAAGGAAGTCCCAGCTCTGAGTGGTGTGCATTTTGTGGTAAGTGCTGGGCTTCACGCTTACAACTTCATGGAAATCTACATTCGTCACAAGTTTATCAGATTCTATATATCGATCATGCAACTTAGTGCATGCCAAGTGTTTCTTTCGAAAAGTTCAGAAAGTGCCAAGTTAGGTTGATTGTTACGTACCTGTAAGCATCTCAGCTTGTGATTCGGTAAGCATCGCTGAAAATCCAGAAAATCCGTGTCTGTAACTGTAAACTATGGACTTCAAGGCTTCCTCCTTGCTGTTGCACAAGTAAATATGAACAAAGCAGAACAAAAAAATTGAGTGTCGTTCCGGAGACTTTGTTTGACAGTCAACAACTCAACATATGTCAGCTACAAGCCTACAACACCAACTAGTACGTAGTACCTTCCGAGAACAGAGGTGAGTACGTCATGGTGTGACGCGGTAACAACGGTAGGATCATCATGCTTCTTCTCCCCCATATACACAATATAGAGCTGAGATTTCGATGCAAAAAAGTCGTCAAGAAACAGCATCAGAACAAGACCGATAAACTATACAAAGTTATTCAGATTTCATCAAACATCCCGAGAGCACAAATATTTAGATTCGAAGAATATTGGCTTGAGTTTGAGGAGTTCAAGGAAATAGTGGAAAAACATTGGCAGCACACAGGTATATACAAAAATGCTGCACAGGACCTTACAGCCAGATTTAAATCTCTCAGGCATGGTATCAAGAAATGGAGTAAAACTGTGTCCAAGCTTTCAATTATTATTGAGAACTGCAACTATGTGCTGGCTATGATTGACGGGTTGGAGGACCAGAGACCATTATCTATCCCAGAAAAAAACTTCAGAGCGGCTTTGAAAACACATTTATACAAGATGCTTGAAGCAAAAAGACTTTATTGGAGACAAAGAGCTAACATAAGATGGGCAAAATTAGGTGATGAAAATACTAATTTTTTTCACGCCATTGCAACTAGAAATTATAGATGCAATAAGATTGCAGAAATGAAGAGTGAAGATGGTACATCTGTCACGGATCATGACCAAAAAGCTGCAATTTTATGGACAGCTTTCAACAACAGGCTGGGTAAAACAGAGAACTCATCTATGGAATTTGACTTAGGCAGCATGATTATTCCACAGAATCTTGACGAGCTTGAAATTCCTTTTTCCAATGAGGAGATTGATGATGTAATTAAATATATGCCACTGGACAAATCACCAGGACCCGATGGTTTCAATGGTTTATTCATCAAAAAGTTTTGGTACTTAATCAAGCAGCAGTTCTATAGCCTGTGTAACTCTTTCCACTCGGGGAATTTGGATTTGAGCAGCATTAACACAGCTTTCATCACCCTGATCCCTAAAGTCCAAAATCCAGAAACAGCATCTGATTTTAGGCCTATATCTTTGATCAGTATAGGTCTGAAAATTCTTACTAAGCTCCTAGCTAACAGGGTCCAGAAGGTAATCATACCACTCATCTCGAAAAACCAATATGGGTTTATAAAGAATAAATCTATCCATGATTGTATTTCTTGGGCATTTGAGTACCTCCATATCTGCCACCAATCCAAAAGGGAAATAATTATTCTGAAGTTGGATTTCGAGAAGGCTTTCGATATGGTTGAACATAGTGCTATCTTATTAATGCTCAAGCACATGGGTTTTGGTGATATTTTTATTGGATGGATTAGAAATATTCTGCAGACTGCTACCACCTCTGTCATCCTAAATGGAGTTCCTGGCAAATCTATAAGATGTAGAAGGGGAGTGAGGCAGGGAGACCCACTGTCTCCCTTATTGTTTGTGACCACTGCAGAATTATTGCAAATTGTGATTAATGAAGCATGGCAACAGGGAATCATCAGTCTGCCTCTGGAAAGTAGTTACGGACAAAAATATCCTATTGCAGTATGCCGACGATACACTACTTATCATACCTGCTGATCAAACTCAGATTGGCAACCTGAAGAACATTTTGCAGGCGTTCACCAACTCAACAGGCCTTAAAATTAATTATCATAAATCGTCAATGGTACCTATCAATACATCAGCTGAAATAACAGAGGAACTTGCACAGTTGTTTGGATGTAAAATAGAAGCGATGCCATTTACATACCTGGGGCTCCCTATGGGAACAACTCGACCAAAAGTTGAAGATCTGATGCCCATGATATATAAAGTTGATAAGAGACTATCTGGCATATCTAACTTGCTATCGCACTGCTCAAGACTAGTGGTTATCAAGTCTGTGATTTCGGCGATGCCCAACCACATTATGTGTGCGCTGAAGGTGCATTTTACGCATACAGATCATATGGAGAAATCAATGAGAACTTTTCTTTGGCATGGTAAAGACATTGATAGAAAAGGACAATGCTTGATAAAGTGGGAAAAGGTATGTCTTCCGAAAAATGCTGGTGGGATTGGAGTCATGAACTTAAGAGAGCAGAATAAGGCATTGCTAATCAAAAACCTCTTCAAGTTCTACAACCAGCATGATATTCCGTGGGTAAATCTTATATGGCAGGCACACTATGGAAACAATGCTATCCCTGTTAGTCAGGGAAGAAAGGGGTCCTTTTGGTGGAGGAATTGTCTTACATTCTTGATGATTTCAAGAACATCACCACTTGCACGCCAGCAATAGGAGACAGTATATATCTATGGCAGGATAAATGGCATGGTGAGCCCCTGTATACTCAATTCCCTGAATTGCACTCATTTGCCAAGGATAAATGGATCACGGTTAAAAAAGCTAAATCCATGATAAATTCTGAGATATACAATATGTTTTTCTTGCCTCTTTCACTGGTTGCCTATGACCAATACAATCAAGTTCTGGATCTGTTGAATAATATACAGAATACTGGAAAGGACATGTGGAAGCTGCCATGGAATGATACTAAATATAGCACTAGAAAGGTATATTTGGAGCTGAATAAATATCCAGAGGCACCTACCATTTTTAAATGGATCTGGAAATCTCCATGCCTTCCAAAACACAAATTTTTCTTCTGGTTGATGATCCAAGACAGAATTAATACGAGAGACCTGCTTACTAGAAAAAACTTTCATGTGGAGAGTACTGACTGTGTATTATGTGATGTTTCTACTCCAGAGACGATGCAGCATTTATTCTTCTCATGCAGTTTCAGTGAGGAATTCTGGGATAAACTGGGAGTATCGTGGAACACTAGTATGGATTTAAATCAGATGTTTCTGGATACCAAAGCCAGATCGAACAACAATTTCTTCAAGACATCAATGATCGCTGGATGCTGGAGTATCTGGAACCACAGAAACAAACTAATTTTTGATAATGATGTGAGGAACCTGGATGTATGTTTCAGTTCCTTCAAAACCTCGATGGAGAGCATCAGGCATAGGGTTAAGCCCAGCCTGAAGGAAGGCATGCAAGATTGGCTAGACTTTTTGTAATTTTCATGTATTTTGAACTTGGAACTTTGGTTCGGTGACACTGCATGTAAATATTCTTTTAATTTCCTGTTTTTTGAACTTTGAACTTTGGTTCGGTGACACTGCATGTAAATATTCTATTTAATGAGAAAATGAGAAAATGACGCAGTGGGGGTCTTCCCCACTGTCTTTCGCGTCAAAAAAAAAAAAAAAAAGTCTTCTGAACAAAAAAAGAAGCATCTTACTTTGCTCGACGCATCAGCTGAAAGAGGCAACACTGTTAGCAGTAGCAGAACGCAACAGAATCCTATTCTCAGTCCCATGTCTGATTTCGAGAAGTGTGTTCTGTTCTTGTGCTGTGTCGTTTGTGTGTATGGTATGAATGTCTATATAGCATCCTCCATGCAGGGGCAAGATCAGTTCAAAGGGGCACGTGTTGTTAGGTGACACACGTCCGAAAGAAAGACCAAATCAATGTCATTAGAGGAAGCACCGTGCATTTCTATAAACAAAGAAAGAAACTTCAAAGAAAGACCAGATCAATGTAAATAGAGGAAGCCTCCGTGCCTGTTCGTGCAACCAAGAAGCAAGAAATCTCTACTCCCAAGATGAGTAGTACACTAGGACTCCCTCCGTCCTAGTCCACAGGACATAATCCCAAAACGATTTGTCCCATAACCTCCCACCTCCTAACCACAATTGTATTTAATTTCATCTCAATTAGTGGCTAGTTGCTTCCCCACCAATGCATGCATATTTTAGCCCCAATGAAATATCACCTTGGGACAAGATATTCGAAAATCCCTGAGTACGGGGACAGAGGGAGTACTACTATTACTGCATTTAGGGGTAAAATCCCGCTTCTAAATTTCCCATGATTAAATGACCGGACATTTGGGATCCATTAATCACTTTTTGGCGCCAGTGAGGGCGACTATACTCCCATCTACGGAGACAATAGACTCAGGGAGCGCATGGTTGTGCTGTTCTCTTGTGGAACTGAAGTAGAGGAGGCGCTCGATAGTTCCGTCTGTATACAAGTAAAGATTGATTTCACTTTTTACCCCTTACATGTACTTCCTTTCATTGGTAGCATATCTGAGAACCTCACATCGTCCGTCTTTGCCTCTTGGGCGACTCGGGGGTGACCCTACCACCCCGGCTGCCAGCCACCCCTCCCCTGCCTCCCACCCACGCTACCGCCGGAGGAGGTTGTCCGACGACGAACGGTGGCGGCAGGGCGCCGCTGTCTATTTCTTTTAAATAAGCCTGCCAGTTTTCCCCGACGACTTCGCTTCTGATCTAACGACGACTGACTACGTAACATCAGTATGAAAGAAAGACTCAGTCAATGCACCTACAGGGAGCACAACGCCTCATATTTCTTTTTTTGAAACGGAGGCAAAAGATTTGTCTTTTATATTGATATTGGAGAAGCAAACATGATAGGCCGAAGTCAAAATAAAAAGAAACATACATGTCAGGGCCTACTAAACAAGAAAAAAGCATCCCCGCGAAAATCCAGATCATCCTACTCCGCCCAGACTCTTATTTCAGCAAAGAAACAACTTGCTTTGAAAACAACTAATAGTTTCAAATAGGATAATATCAAAATATGACTTAAATCTGTCGACTAATTTCAGGACACATGTGAGAAAGAAAGACGCGGTCAATATCCTTAGAGACAGCACTGTTTCTACATTCAGCAAATTAAGAAGCAACTTGCTTTGAAAACAACCAATGGTGCCAAACCTGATATAAATATAGTAGGAAGCAATTTAAATCTACCGACTTATTTCGTAACACATGTGTGAAAGAAAGACTCAACCAATGTCCGTACAGGAAGCACAATGCCTCGTCTTTTCAGTGAAGAGGCAACTTGCTTTGAAACAACTGACAGTGCCTAACAGGATATATAACTATGAAAAACGACTTAACTCCGCCTACTGATTTTTGGAATCGATCAATGCCGAGGAAGCACCCTTCCTTTGATCTGGTCCTCCATGATAAAGAAAAACTAATAATAGCAAGCCGGATATACACGTGGAAGGCCATTAATTCATCTAAACCTACCAACTGATTTTATAACACACGTGGGGAAGAGACCCGGTCAATGTCAAGCACCATACATTTTCTTTCAAATAAATGATTTATTTTTTCTTTTGAGGAAGAATCAACTTGGTTTCATTTGTCCGTTCGCAATTAAAGAACTAACTAGGTGGAAAAGCGTGTCTCCTGCCGCGTTGTTAACCTGCCGCATGAGGTTGTAGTCTTCTCAGCAATCTGAACACCAAAGCTAGTTTCAGTTGACGCTGACAAGTGACAAACACTTACACTATAGCTATAGTTTCAATTGACGTTGGCGAGCCTTTGGTCGCTCCTCCTCTCTAGCGCATCACCAATTTGTTTTATGCCGACCACCAGGGAGTCTCATCTGGCAACCTGAAAAGGAGACACTAAATTTAAAGCAGGTACACAATTGCACCTGGTAACAACAGCACTCAAGGCTGCTGGTTCCTTCCATTTCTTGTCACACGGCAATCAGGCATGGAGCTTTGATTTTTCTGTATAGCTTAGATTTCTATATATTACCTGCACATATACATGTTTATATATATCTCTAAATGGCCTCATGTAGTTTCTTGTATTGCTAGGAGCTTATTTTGGTTTTCACTATATAGCTACTAATGCTTGAAGCAGTTGTTCTGGTTTTCTGTCGTATTTTTTGTTCTTTTTTTTTCTATGTTCGTATTTTTATTTTTATTTTCGCATTTTCTTTTTTATTTTTATTTTTATGTTTGTTTTTCTTTCTTATTCCTTTTTCTGTATTTCCCCCCTTTTTTCCCTTTTACCCCTGTTTCAGTTATGGTATGCTTTTATTTTTCTTCATTTTATTTCATATTACTTTTTGGTATTTATTTTCATATTAAAAATATTCACCAGGTTTAAAATGAATTAAAAAAGTAGGACACGGATTAGAAAAAATCGGGGGGTTCAAAACATTATTCATGGGTTCAAAAAAATTATTCATAGATTAAAAAATGTTTCTTTAATATTTGAAATTGTTCATATGTTTTTGAAAAAAGTCACGATGTTGAAAAAATTGTTCATTGGTTAAAAAATATGGGTTCACGAAATTAAAAATATGGATTCAAAATAATGTTCATGATTTCAAAAAAGTCACGTGGTTCAAAAAAAAAATTCATGGTTTTGAAAATAATGTTTATTTATTAAGCAAATTTTAGTTAAAAAAATATGCATTGTAGAAAAATGTCCATGTTATGTTAAATAATAAGAAATGTTTCCTTCTCATTGGAATATTTCACGTGCTAAAATTGTTCATATTATCATTGTTCACCCTCTAAATTCTTCTATTTTCATATTAAACAAATATTTATGTTGCGAAAAAAATATTAGTAGTTTTTTCTTCATCAAATAAGATAAATATTCTTACTAAAAAATCAGCCAACTAGGGGCATCATGTTGCGCTAAATTGTGCATAGGTGGATAGGACATTGCCATTCCCTGAAAGCAAATATGCTGCATAAATAGGTTGCACTTTCAGGGATACTAATTCTGCCCTTCTCTGACGGCATCATGCTTTTTCCTGCGTATCTACTCTGATGCAGCATGGTGAATCAGTTCAGTGGCGAGAGTAAGCCGGTGACACTTCCACTCGACGGGCAAGAGGTTCTAGGACAGGATAAAATTCTGGCAATTGACCTATCAGCACATGATTTGAGGGTAATTCCAGGCAATTTCACACCCTTTCATGATATTCTCCTGACAGATAAATCTTTATTACATGTAGGTGACTAGAGGCCTCAAAGAAGTGCTAATCGGCATGGCATGAAAGCCGGAGGTACCATTTCATGCCTTTACTGTCAGTTTACTGGTTTTAGCCACTGCAACTTTTATTTCTCCATGGCTTTGCATGCAAGAGAAGGGCTCTGATACCCCCTGAAGTAGGCTACATCGACACGAGAGCTTGCAGGCCATGCAGGAGGAGGTACAACCTAGCTAGCTGATAAACTAATCTGAATTTTTATCTTGTCCCTTACATATCTATTATCGAGAGGCATCATTCTGCTGTTGCTCTATCTGATGATTTGTGATCGTTCTTGTGCTTGGCATTGGCAGTTGAGACACCGCGTCAGAGCATGCTTTCGCACACCAAGGAACCGCTGGTGTTTGAGGTTCAGCTTGGTGTTTGAGGTTCAGCTACTCAAGGTCATGTGATCATCATCTCGGGTCCAATGAAGAAAGAAAATCTTGTATATCTACAGAGAACCGCACGTCATTATTTTTCTGAACTTTTATATACAGATTCCTTTCTGAACTTAATTATTTCTGTTCATCTGAAAACGCGTTCAGGAAGTTGACTGAAATGAAGTGACAAGGGGAAGATGTCACAACTTATTATGACCTTCAGAACACTGTATATGACCTTCAGAACAATATTATCATCTACTAGTATTCGCGGATGGTTTTACTGCTTTCCTGAATTGACGATCGTGCAATGGGCAGTGTAGACTGCAACCCAGAGACGGTGACGCAACTAAAGGTCACATGCGGTGGGAGGAGGTTGCCGGCCATCGTTTCTGCGTAGCTGCCGTTGCCGAGGACACTATGCCATAGCCCTGCTACAGGGCGGACCTCAGGAGCCTTGTTATAATCATCAGTAAACGTCCCCTCCTCACATACCTTGAGATTTGCACGTATCTGAACTTGCAGAGTTTGAAGGTGGGCTACAAAAGCGACGTTATTGAAAAGAACAAATTGAGAATAATCAGGGACGTGCTCTCTAAATAGAAATCAGTCAGTAGATAGTGAAAACAAAAAGTTACTAGTAAACGTCGAAACGCTTCATCGATTTCGTCCATGGTGAGCCCTTTATATTCCAGGAAGGAGCCCCTCTGCCCATCAGAAGAGGCAATGACTTTCGGGTGTCTCAGAGAACTAACAGCACTGTGAACCAGTACCTCCCTCATGGGTTCAGAGGTCACAATAGGCGCTTCTCCAGTCATGTCTTCTTGCTCCTTCTTGTCTCGCGAAGCAACATGAACAGCTCCTAAGCTACCTACAGCGAAGGTGAAAATAATCTCAGCTCTCAGTTTAACTTGTTCATCATGAAATAGGGCATCAAGACGTTAGCTTGTGTTGAGTTATGCTTGTGTCACTCTGTTCACTCTTGCTGTGTTCCTGGGATGTGTTCCCCGTTTGCCAGAACTTAAACTTTTTTTTACTTTTGGTGGTTGCTGTGTTGTGGAGGATCTTGTAGCTCGTGGTTTCTTTTAATGAAATCGGGGGAGAAGCCAAATATATAGGATAATAATTTGTTCAGAGCAGTGTTTTGTCTTCATTCGGCGATTTTGTGCGACGACGTATCTATTATGCATAAAAAGGGCTAACCCAAATTAGTCTGATAGCAAGACAGTTCGAACGGGGATGTCTGAATTCTACATACAATACTCACAATTCAACAAGATTGGATTAATCAGGTCAATGTACTCAGGTCAGGATCCAACCAGCAGAAGTAAGAGGGCCAGTGCTCCACAACTTATGTACCACCACAGCAACAAAATTAGAAAACTAAACAAGCTAGCTAACCAAGCAACCAGTAAGGCAGAGCATTACTTTGCAAGTCATGGAAGATTAGATATCCACGTAACAGTATGAAATTTTCTCTGAAATTTTCAGAACCAACTGAACTAATGATTAGGTAGCTACTGTGTATTCAGAAGTTAGGAAAATAAAAAGACTAACATTGAAAGCAAGTGGTTACTAACCTAATTTCTGTTGGGACTTTGGCTCCTCCTTTATAAGAGATCTGTACTAAAAGTACTATCCACCTTTTGATTTGCTGGCATTACCACAAGAACCTGAAGAAGACCTTATCATAAGATTGACATATCTGTGCAAATATTAATGGGAATAATAACAGAGACGCACACCATAATATTATTAGAAATCCAGCAAATCATTTACTTCAGCAGTAGGACTTACTTGGCAGTTTTCATCATTAAGGTATGTGGGGGTTGTTGTCTGTAAGCATGAAGGGTCTGCAAAACTGAAAATTCATCAATTTAGTAGCAAAGTTGATTTTTTATCGGGGATAGGAAGTATTATGAAAACTCACCCTCTGCTCGTAGCCAATCCTGCAAGCAAATTAAAGCCTCGACAGTGTCACTTGTCAACTTGCTCCTATAATCACTAACAACTCTCCCTCCAGTGCTAAAAGCCGACTCAGATGCTACATTTGATGCTGCACAACGGATATGGAAGATTGCACCTCCACAAATCAACAAGTGTTTCTTGAACAAATTTTCTCTCAAGTTATTCATCATTGAACCGTTGACCGATGCATTATCTAGTGTGATGCTGCAGATTTTGTCTTCGATGTTCCAATATTGAATACTCTTCAACATTACATTGTACATCTGCACACCGTCATGTGGTGTCTCCATGAGACAAAATCTGATAACTCTTTTTTGAATCTTCCATGAATTGTCGATGAAGTGGCAAGTGACGCACAAATATCCGAGCCTTTGGTTTGAAGTTCACATATCAGCGGTCAATGAGACTCGGGAACCACAGTTCTTCAATTCTTCTCGTAAAGCTGATCTTTGCTCTCTGAAAGCTTCCATAACATCCTCTTTTACTGTTGTTCTTGAAACCAATGTAAACAGAGGATTCAAAGACTTGACGAACTTCTGGAATCCACTGTACTCCACAATTGAGAACGGGAACTCATGTAGAGCAACCATGTTTGCAAGCTCCCTCCTTGCCACTAGCTCGTGCATTCTAGTTCTTGTCTTGCATGTTCTCAAATGTCTATGGATGTGGTTAGTGCCTGAACTGTGTGAGGCAGCAAAGATATCATTACAATGCTTACACTGTCCTTCTACAAGTTTCCCCTGTTTGTATATCGGAACCACCTCTTTCCAGATTTTGGACTTCAATTTGCGTGGTCTTCGGGCAGTACCTATTCATTGCAAAAAAATTGGTGTCAGTTTGACAACAAATGAAGAATGCAAGTAAAATTAAGGACGGAGTGAATTCAGCCTTACCACGAGAAAGGGTTGCTCTTGATGATGGAGCCATCGGGGATGGGAAGTGTGTTGTAACAACCGGTACTGACTTCCTCTATTTCGCTTGAGGGGACATTTCATTTCTTAGCGACCTCATTCTCGCAAACATGTCCATCGGAGATCTTACCATTTTTACTCCTGGTGATCTCATGGGCTGCTCAAAAAATAGAAGTACACATCAGCAATCAAACAAAAGACACCTACAAAGATAGAAGTCACATTTCGGAAGCGCTGGATGCAGTCCTCGAGTCGCGCGGTTTTGGCTCTATCTTTCGGGGGTGGATCTCTGCTGCCCTCTCCTCCGGAAGAACCGCGATTCTCCTGAATGGTGTCCCCGGCAGATGGATTCAGTGCAAAAAAGGCTTGCGGCAGGGCGACCCCATCTCCCCGTATCTGTTCCTCATTCTTGGCAAGTTTCTCCACCTTATGGTGGTAGGTGGTGCCGGGGGCGATCGACTGTTGCACCCCCTGGATGATGATCTCCTGTGCCCTGTGGTACAGTACGCGGATGATACCCTGCTCATTTTGCGAGCGGATCGGAGCAGCTGGTCCTCCTGCGCGATATTTTGGACTCCTTCTCACTGGCTACAGGGTTGGAAATCAACTACCACAAGAGTACCTTCGTCCCCATTCAGGCCCCCCCCCCCCCCCGACCGTGCCGCTGAGCTTGCTTCTGTCCTTGGGTGCCCCACCGCCTCATTCCCACAGACATACTTGGGGCTCCCCTCTCTGAGTGCAAGCTTCCTGCCTCGGCCCTGGAGTACCTCGCCACTACGGTTTCCAACCGCATTCCCAGCTGGCGAACGTCGCGCATCCCCATTGGCGGGCGTGTCACGCTAGCCTCGTCGGTTCTCTCGGCACTCCCCATGTTTGCTATGTCGGTACTCCCACTCTCAAAGGGGACCCTCGCCAAGATCGATAGGCCGCGCCGCGCGTTGGTTTGGGCCGCTGCCGCCGAGTGCTCCGGCGGTGATTGCCAGGTTGCGTGGGACTTCGTCTGCCGGCTACGCTCGGAGGGCGGCTCGGGGTCGTGGACTTGGAGCTCCAGAACAAGTGCCTTCTTCTGAGGATGGTCCACTCTCTATTCTCGGGGCGAGACACACCCTGGACGAGGTGGGTGCGGCGCTCGTATTTTGGTCCGGATCCCGCTCCTGCGACCCCCTTCTGGCGCCACTTCCGGTCACTCATACCCTGTACCGCTCCCTCACCACGGTGGTTCCAGGCGACGGCGCGACATTCTCCCTGTGGCACGACTCCTGGACCGCGCTGGGAGCCCTCGCCTCTGCCCTTCCCGCTGCCTACTCGCATTGCTGCGACCCTGACGCCACGATTGAGGTGACTCTGCGGGAGGGCAAGCCCCGCGTTCCTCTTAGCCCGCGTCTCCGAGCAGGCCGCGGCGGAGATGGCCTTCCTTGATGCCTCGCTTCGCCGACTTACGCTGTCAGGCTCGCATGACATGCGTTCAGTTTCTGTGGGGGGGGGGGGGGGGGGGTCCTCCTCCTTCCGGACGGGCGAGGTCTATCGCGCCATGCACAGCTCTGGTTGTGTGGTCCCTCTGCAGGAAGCCAACTGGGATTGTTTTGCTCCCCCAAAAGTTCGCATCTTCTTCTGGATCCTCCGTCACCGGAAAACGCGACTCGAGCGCACCTTTTCCGCCTCGGGATTGCGCCCAACCCCCACTGCCCGTTCTGTCCCGCCTGCAATGAAGACCTGTCGCACCTGTTCTTCAGGTGCCCTCGTCTTGTACCGCTGTGGGCTCGCTTGTCGCCTTCGTTCCGCCCAATTGGGGATGACGTTGTCCGCCTCTTTGGCGACCTCTCTGCCGGCCTTCCCCCGATGCACGCGACCGTCGTCAACACCATGTCGCTCGCGGTTCTTTGGTCGATCTGGAAAGCGTGCAACCGCAAGGTTTTCGAGGGCGAGCTCCTCTCCACCGCGCGGATCCTCGCCATGGTCGCCGACCATCTTCAGCTTTGGACGTGCCGCCCCACGCCGCCTGCCCATCGACGATCTGCGTGTGTGGTGCGAGACCGTCTTACGTTAGGTGTTTCCTGGTGTGTCGCTACCCCTCTCCCCCCCTGTAATGCTTCCGTGCTGTGTGTGAAAAAAAAACCCCGTGTGGGGCCCCTCCCTTGTACCGCTATATTGATTTTAATGGAAAATGTTCAGGTGGGCGATCGCCCCCCGTTGCGCTTTCAAAAAAAAAAATCTTTTTCTCATCCCTCCTCTCTTCTTTGGTTCTACACCCAACAAGCAAGAGACGTCAAGAAAATAAAGATAAACATTAACAAAGTCATGAAAATAAAATAGGAGGGAGTAGGGTACCTCTTGGAGGGTGGTTTTTTTTCCTCATTAGCACCTCTCTCATCAGCACCGCTTAGCAAGTCTCCATCAATTTTCTCTGCGCTGAACGGTAGGTGTATCTCCCATTCCTCTTCATCGGACTCCTTCCTTATCTCCCCGAGCTTTTTCCGTTTCCTCTTCTTTTCATCCCTCCTCTCTTGTTTGGTAGTGTACCTCTTGGAGGGTGGCTGCTAGAGAAACATTCACAAAGAAAAGTTATATTCAGTCCTTCTAAATGCTCCACATTTATTACTTTCTACAACATATGAGATGAAATAAGCAAGTAACCTGGTCGGGTGCAAGAACAGCCTCATCCTCAATGCGCTCACCAACTTCAACTTTGTGGCAAATGACTTCAAATATCAATCCTGGATATATTGACTCCCCTTCCTCAAGGTCTCGGTCGTCAATGTGTGTTCCATCGGCGTCGAGAAGGAGGACGTGGTTCACCCCAGTTTGTAGGAGGATTGTGCCCTTGTACAGCCTCTTCCGACGTTGGACTAACATCGTGGAGTAGGAGGCACGCCACCTCAAAGAAGAAGACATATCCGAGACTCCATCCAGCTGCTCTCCTTCCTCCTTCCCCGCCGCCCCTGATAGTTCCTCATCCCCCTTACCCGCAGTCCCCGGCAACTGGCTGGCCGGTGAGTGATTTCTGAAAGGATCAGCACGCTGGAAGAAGCAAATAGTACAGTGAGAACATTATAACAATAGTAGCAGTGATGTGTAAATACAATCTGCAAAAATAAGAAGCAGTATTTTTCCATCACATGGCAATGTCGTACATGACTTCACATGTTTAGTTTTTTTCAACTTACCGATAGCTCCTCCTTCACCTTGCCCGTCGCATCTGACAGCTCATCCTTCTCCATCCGCAGGTTCTATTTTGTGGTACAGTTTCATGACCATGTAAAATAGATTATCAGAACACAAGAATTTTGTAACACTCGACAGTTTCATGAACATTCCCATGACCATGTATCAGTCAAGCGCATCCACAACACATTTACTGTAACACAATAGAAGATGAAAGTAACAAGTAGGGGAGAGAAGGAACTCTCGCAGAACATTAAAACAGTCCAGCAAGAGGTGAACAGAGTCTAGAACAAGAGTGATTTCGAAGATAATAATCTTAAATTGGTTCACGACATCAACAAGTCTACAGGTGATCTACCTTTTACTGCCTATGCTACCGATTGCAAGAAACAGGGGCAAACATACCAACCAGAAGATCTTAAATCGAAAAAGAAAGAAGATAAGGACCTGAGCGCCCGCCGCCGTTCTCTCATGCTCTCCGTCCGGCTTCTCCTCGTCTCGTCCTTCCCCGCCGCCCCCGACATCGCCTCCCCCTCCTCCATCCGCGTGCGGGGACGTGACACCCCGGCTGGCCGGAGTGGCAGAGGCCTGATTTAAGGCGGGGACAGGAACACGAGCCTTGCTTCGGTACATCCCCCCACCCCCCCTCCCCCCCCACACACACATTGTTCCCCCTAATTAGTTAATTTAATTAATGTCCAGCCCCTGTATTCCCGTATGTACTGGGAATTTGGGATACGTATGTAGTAGCAAGCAGTTCATGAATCGATCACGTTTTACCACGTCGTGAGTCCATCGCCTCCCTTATTGGATCGCTACCACGAGTCCACGACCTCCAACGCGCCCCTCCGTGGATACGTGTTGCCGGCGTCTCCGTCCATCTCCGCCCGACCACCTGGGCCGCGATCACCGCCAGCTCCTCCTAGCGCCCGACGCCCTTACCGGCGGCTCCGGCCATCCACCTGTGTCACGATCAGCGCTGACTCTTCCTGGCGCCCGACGCCATTGCCGGTTGCTCCCGCCACCTCCGGTCGACGACCTGGGTCACGATCACGGCCGGCTCCCAACGTTCAAGCCTAGCGTCGATGTCAATCCTGCTGGCCGGTAAAACACGCGAGTTTGGACCGCTTCCCCTTTCCCGTCTACAGTAAAAGGGGTGAATTTCTTGGCGACTCCGCGCACAGCAGCTCGCGACCGGCGATCTCCCTGATCCCTCGTCTCCGGCGGCCGCTTCGGCGGCGGGAGGCGGGGGATCGACGGATCCAGGTATGTACATAGCTAGGTGTGCGTGGTGGTGTGTCAGCCGGCGGCGCTGGGGAGGATGCGGTGGCGCCGGAGTGGCTTTTGGTGGTGGTGGACTTCTCCTTCGTCGGCGCGGCTCTGAGGAGCTCTGCCGCGGATCTGCTGCCCAGGCCTTGCTCGCGGCTCTCCGGAGTTCTCGAGAAGGCATCCCCTTCACCGGAGTTCGAGAGACGGCGGCTCCGGTGGTTGACCTTGAAGTTCCAGATGCGGAAGGCCGAGGTGGTGTGGCTGTTCTTCATGCAGGGTGGAGGTGTCCAGGCACCGAGGAGCGTCGACTTCCCAGTCGCTCGGGGAGGCCTCCCAGTCCAAAGTCATGGAGGTTCGGCGGCGGGTTTCGCCGGCGCAGCGGTCTGCCTGAAGACGACGACGCCAGAGTCCAGATGGACCTTGTTGTAATTTCCTTTGTTTTCTGGACTTTTCTGTAAGAATCTTGGCTGGGTGTATCTGTAATTTCGTCGCAAAAAAAAAAAATCCTGCTGGCCGGCGCCACTCGTAGCTGACGAAGACGGGGCGAGCACGACTAACTGATTTCGTATACACACGATTATGTATGTGTACAGATGCGTACATACCAACTGGGCCATACGGGTTATTACAGGGCTTAATATGACTTGATTAATGTTTGTTTAATTAAATAAAGACCATTATATCATTCGTTATGAAGGGGTACGGATCGATCACAGCCGTCATTGTGTTTGAGTTTCGGTTAAGTTTAGAGGGGGGGATGTACCGAAGCAGAAGGCCAGGAACACGGGTGTGGGAAGTCGACGAAAATTGCAAAGTGGCAAAGGGAAGGAGTGGGGTAGGCCTGATTTCGGGCGGCGTCGAGCAGAGTCGCCGGCGGCACACGACGGCGTAGGCGGCGGCCGCTTTGGCGTTTCCGTGTGTTTTTCCACTGTGTGCAGGTCGCTAGCAGGTTATGCGGGCCGAGCAGGCTATAGCAGGACTTGTCCGTGAAGCCCGTATATTATTTGCCATTATGTCCGCAACGCTGTTTACGACTTTGGTGCGGCGTGGCTAAAGCGGGCCTGTGGACTCCTGCGTCCATCTGCAACCTTAACGAGAGTGCCGATCCCTAATTCGAGAGCTTCAGATAATCCCCGGAGACCTCGAGCAAAATATACTAACGTGGTACTAGAATCTGAAGTCTAATCCCACCACATTTATGTGTTTTCAGAACTATTGCTCCGGTGAGGCGACAACATCATCATCATCAAAATCCGCGAGAGATTTCAGAACCCACTGCCGTCAGGAGCAAGTCACCGTGATCGGAGCTGTCGTTTGATTCCGTTGCCCAGTTGGTGGTATCGGTTTGGACTCCTGATGTTGGTTCGCCACAGTCGCTTTGGTGAGCTGTCGGATCCAAGCTGGGGACGGATTGAGCGGTGGCATGGATATTTTCCAGCTGTTGCATGATGCTGGCTGCTTAATTTGCCGCTGAACGACTGTCCTGTTTTTTTGTTTTGGACAAGTACATATTTCATCAGAAGCAGAGTATCACATTAGCCAGTAGAAATCATCAAGCTGTGGATGGATTGAGCGGTGTCATGGTGTCCTGCTTAACCTTGTCTGTCTGGAAAGTTTGAGTTTGGATCGCCATTTTCTTTTCATTTGTTGTCAGAGTTCCTTGAAAGTTGATGTAAATGCATATGGCCATGGAGACTTGTTAATTACGATCAGTGTCAGAGTGTGCCAGACGTGAGGCCAAGGTTGTTCCTACTACCACAAATCTTGCTGCGGGACTTGTATTAGTGAACTACCCAAAATGTCAGTCATCTGGACCGTGGGATCAAGGGAATTAATTAGTCTAAAATGATCTGATGTAGTACCATATAAATATTTGCATTTTCTTCTATACACTACTAGAAAAACCTCATTCGCCGGGTGGGGAAAATACCCGGCGACAGCCGACATTGGCCTCGGCGACAGGTTCGCCGAGAGAGGCTCTCGGCGGAACCATCTCAGCGAAAATCGCCTCGGCGACGACACTTCGCCGGGTGCTTTTTATCGGGGATGCACGGCGACCTCTTCGCCGAGACTTTTTGTCCAACACCCGGCGAAGAAAAGCACATCGCCACCGTCCCTTGTCAGATGGGCGTCAGAGATGTGTCAGAACGTCGCCGGGTGGGGAGGCTACGACACTCGGCGAAGATTGTAGACATGGCTCCGGCGAATATCTTCGCCGTGATGCTCTTCGCCGAGTGCCAGGCGTCTTCGCCGGGAGTTCACTTCGCCGAGATCCTTCCTACGACGTCGCCGAACGTTCGCCGGGTGGGGTTTCGCCGAGAGCCGCGCGGGAAGTTCGCCGAGGCCGGGCATCTTCGCCGGGTGCCGTCTTCGCCGAGATCCTGTCCAAGACGTCGCCGAACGTTCGCCGGGTGCTGGTTCGCCGAGTGCCTGGTGGAATGTTCGCCGAGGTTACCAAGTTCGCACGGTTTCTCCTAGCTACAGCCCGACACTGATTCACGGTCGAATGTCGCTGCATTCAGTGTCGGGCATAGCTAGGGAACCCGAATGTCTTGTGTTTGAGCTGGGTAAATCCGGATAATTTGTGTGTAGTATATCTAAATATAGCTGTAACAAGACACACGGTTTCTCCTAGCTACAGCCCGACACTGATTCACGGTCGAATGTCGCTGCATTCAGTGTCGGGCATAGCTAGGGAACCCGAATGTCTTGTGTTTGAGCTAGGTAAGCTGGAATGAGTGAGTAAGCTGGTGTAGAGGTGTGGTATTTATAGGCGCAGCTAGGGGTGGGAAGCTGGCTCCAAAAAATCTCCAGTTCACCGAGCGATACACCCGGCGAAGTTTTGGCGCGGAACGAAAATATTCGTTCCCGCCCACCCGGTTGGCCGAGAAACAATCCCGGCGAAGCTGGTGTCCCGGCGAAGAACTGGCGCGGAACGAAATTTTCGTTCCCGCCAACAACCTTCGCCGACACTAGCACCCGGCGATGCCAAACCCCCGGCGAAGAAATGGCGTGGAAAGAAATTTTCGTTCCCGCCCATGGATTCGCCGAGTGCCTTCCACCGACAATCCCGGCGAAACAGAATCTTTTTGCGCGGCAAAAATTTCCTTTTTCGCGCCAGGTCTTCGCCGCGTGCGGTACTCGGCGAAATGGAGGGACCAAACCTGCAAGGCGGGCCCCATTGCCAGGCGCCACGTGGTCGTCAGTTTCGCCGGGAAAAACACTTCACCGAGTGTTTTGTGTGGTCTTCGCCGACGTGGTAATCTTCGCCGAGATCTTTTTCTGCACCTAGCCGGTGACGTTCGCGTTTGCCGAGATGTCTCGTCGTCGCCGAGTGTCGCCGTCTCTCTTGCCGCGCGCAACGGGACCACAAGAACCAGAACCGGCTGCTCTTCTCCTGCAAGCCCGAGGTCCTCGAGGGCGGTGCCGTTGGAGGAGAGATATCTGAGCCTGATGTCGAACTCCCTGCCGTGGCCGTCGAGGGCGGTGACGGCCAGCCCTAGCGTGCACTCGTGGACGAAGTACGCCTCCTTCTCGTTCCCGGCGTAGAGGGCGGTGATGGGGTGGCGCGCGAGGACCTCGGGCTTGCAGGAGAAGAGCAGCCGGTTCTGGTTCTTGTCGCCGAGTGTCGCCGTCTCTCTGGCCGCGCGCAACGGGACCATTGTGGACGCCGAGACGTCGGCGGCCGGCCCGGCACGAGCGAAGAAGAAAGCGAACAGGAACATGAACAGGAACAAGAGGCCGCGGCGGTCGGCGCGGGAGAACGTCCCGTTGGTCCACAAGACGCTGCCTCGCCTCGGCACGGAGCTGAGCGACCGCCTGCAGATGCTCGGCGCCACGGCCACGGACACGTCCCCGCTGCGGTTCGTTTTCTGCACCTAGCTGGTGGCGTCGCTCCCGGTATCGAAGACCCTTCTCTTCTTGGGTGGAATTATCACGAACGAACCGTCGGTGGCACCGCCGCTACTAGAACCGCTCGTCGCCCTCTTCTTTAGCGGCAAGAGCGATTCCTCGATGTCAAGCAGCTGCCGGCGCGAGGCCGTGTCGCCGGCGATCGGCTTCGACTGCACGGCAACGCCCATGTCGAGTCGGAAGCCCGACGAGCTTGGGTCCGGCGTCATTGGGGATCGAGGCGAGATTACAATTCCGGCACCGGACCTGTTGTCTTGGAGGACGGACGGGGACTTGGAGTCCGTGTGCGACACCAACTGCACAAGTATAGTCGGTTTCTGCGGCAATGGACGTGTCTTTGAAGAAAACCATGCAAATCAATTGGGACGGTGCGTGCTCGATCTCTCAGATCAAGGCATTACTTTGGTATAAACATGTCTTGCCAGTCATCGTTTTCCTTTGCCCAGTGAGGATGACTCAAACGGGGCGACCCATCGAGTCCGCGCGCATCCGTTCGTGTCTGCGAGGGCCAAAAACACGGCCCAACGGGGCGACGCAAACGGACCGCGGTCCGTTTTTTGGTCCGCCGCGACGCATCCCTGGCCCAAATTTGGGTCACCGATGCGTCGGGGCGGACGCGCGGCGGAGTGAAAACGCGTCCGCGCGTCCACGCGTGGTGTCCGCCCGAGCCCACATGTCAGCGACAGGGCACCGGTCAGCTTCCCCCTGGCCCAGTCCTTTTTAATGCCAGGGGATAGGGACGGCCAGCCCCCACCAACCCCACTTCACTGCCCCACTGCCGCACCGTCTCCGGCGACCAAACCCTAGCCAAACCCTAGCCCACTGCCACCGTCGCAATGCCGCTCCGGTGGCCTGGATTCGGCAAGGCCAAGAATGACGGTGAGGCGGGGTCATCCTCTGGCCACCGCCGCCGCCGCTACATCTCACCTCCCCCTTCCCCACCTTCTCCCCCGGCGCCGGTCCCCGCCGTCTTCGAGCTCGCGCCGCCCGGCGGCGCGTTGCGCGACCGCGTCTACGTGCGGAAAGAAGACTGCCAGTGGTACTGGGACCACGCCACCCCGCTGCCGTGGCCAGATGTCAAGCTCCCCGAGCATTGGCACCTGAACCCGCAGCGCATCCCGGTGCCCCCGATGCCCATGAGCGAGCGGGCACGGGATGAGGAGATCGAGCGGCGCCGCCGGCGCCTCCCGGCCGAGCTCCGCAACGACCCCGCCTTCGCGGCCACATCCCGTAACTGGGTGGAGTGGTTCCGCGACGAGCACAACCTGCGGCGGCAGGCCCTCTACACGCGGGCTCCGACGCCGCCATCTGGGCGTTGGACACCGCCACCGCACACGCGGCGCCGGGACGCACCGCCAGTGCCGCGCGCGCTGCGGATTGGATCGCCGCCGCCGCCGCCGCCGCCACCGCGCGTGAAGACGGAGGTGGATCCCGAGCTGGATCCCGAGCTCGAGGCCGTCTTCGAGGCCTCGCGCAAGCAGATGGTGGAGGACGAGCGCAAGCGCTGGGCCATCGTCCTCGCCAACGTCGCCAGGGAGCAGGAGGCGGCCCTGCAGGCGCAGCAGGCGGCGGTCCTGGAGGAACCACAGCCATGGTGGCAAGCCATGGACGAGGACCTGCCACCGGCGCCTCCGCTGCCAGAAGGCCTGCGAGGGCAGCGCTGGTCTTCAATGGGGCGCCTGGGAGGTGGAGCAGGCGGAGGAGGAGCAGCCGCCCACGCCGCCGGCCGTCGTCCCACCGCAGGCAGGCGGCGGACCACCGGCGCACCTCTGGAGGCAGCCGGACTACGTCATCCTCGATGGGGATGACGAAGAGGAGTAGAAGCCCGCGAAGGGCAAATATTGTAGTTTTTAAATATTTTTGTTTTTAAAAATATTATGTAAAAAGGCCGTTTGTGGCCCACCCCCCCTATATATGAATAGAAAAGGCCCATATATGGCCTGTTTAGCTAAAAAAAACCAGGGCGGACTCGATGCGTCGGGCCGTTGGGCGCACTGCCACCAACGGCGGACAGGGGCGGACTGGGCGCGTCCTGTAGGCGACGCAAACGGACCAAACGTGGACCAAACGCGCGTCCGTTTGCGTCGCCCCGTTGGAGTCATCCTGACAAGATATGTGTGGAAAGTACTCCGTACTAGTTAGTTGCATATTCGGAAAGTTGTGTGACGTCTCACTTAAGTCTGAACAAAAAATGGTGGTTTCAACTTGAAAGCAAGCACTACCGAAATCGGCGTTCTTGCCGAGTGCTCGGAAGTTTGCCGAGTGCATTTTATCGGGCACTGCAAAGAGAAGGCACCGACAAAACAACTCATCTGCGAAGTGTTAATTTGTAGGCTGGTTTCGTTAATGAAATCAGGGTGAGAACCCTTTTATCTAAATTTTCTTGCCAAGTGTTTTAGGTGCCGCACTCGGCATGCACGTTGCCGAGTGCGGCACACGGCAAAAGGGTGGCGCTCGCGGCACTAGGCAAACATAATAGCGTACTGTTTGCAGAGTGTGGTTTTTTTCATATTTTTTATCTTTCATATTATTATGTTTAAAAAAATTATATATTTGTTTTTGGAAAAAAGTGCGGGGAAAAATGGTGGAGGGTGATGATAAAAATGCCTCGGTGGCCAGAAACCTATACAACCAAATTAAGGCCCAGTTCTTTTGGGCTTCCAAAACGGCTTCCGAGAAGCTGCCCTACCCCCAGCTTTCTGGAGAAGCCGCCCACAAAATTTGGTTAGGCTTCCAAACTAATTTAGGCTAAACTAGTTTGGAAGCCTAACCAAATTTGTGAGGCGACTTCTCCAGGAAGCCGGGATGAGGGCAGCTTCTCCGGGAGCCGTTCTGAAGCCCAAAAGAACTGGGCCTAAGCCAGCTAGTCAAGCAGAATTGTGCGTCTGAGAACTGACATTTTAGTCCGCTAGCGATGCTGACAGTATTCCACATGTATCTAGCCAGAGGACACGTGAATAAAAGTGATCTATGCTTTGTTCTTGTCCACAGAAGAGACAGTTTTTTCGCATACACCACCTGTTTTCCTCAACACATCTCTTCGTTAGGATACTTTTTTCAGAACCAACCAAATTAACGTTTTGACTGCCAGTGGAATCTTCACTCTCCACATGAACCTGTATGGCACTTTGCCAACACTTTGCATAGCCGAGTAAAATGACTTCACAGTAAATTGCTTGGAGGATGATAAAAGCCAGACCAATTTATCTTTGTCCTCAGAAAGGACCACCATTTCACAACAGTTTTTTAGTTTATTCCACTCTTCAAGTTTTATTCCCACTAAATTTCTTCAAAAATTCAGAGAGTTCATCCCAGCACTGAGAACTTTCTGCATAGTGATATTCTGATTATTCGAAACCGCATATAACCTGGGAAATTGCTCAGCAAGCAAGTATCTAAATACCAATTGTCTTCCCAAAATCTTTTCTAAGCCCCATTTCTACTTTTGAATTTACAACAAGAGAGAAACAAGGGTTTAACTTCCATTAAACCCTGCTAGAAGTGGGAGTCTCCATTTTTTTAGAACATTGTCCTAAAGTAGTGTTCTTCTGGTATTGAGTCTGCCACATCCCTTTTTCATTAAATAGTTTCTAGAGCCATTTAGCTCAAAAGCGCAATATTCATCACTTGCAGATTTAAAAATCCCAGACCCCCTGGTCCTTTGGTTGACACACTGTCTTCCATTTGACCAGGTGATATTTCCTTTTTTTCTATCTGGTCACTCCAAAGAAAATCCGATATCTGTTTATCAAAACAAACTCTGTTCTCAACTGGTATCCTATAAAAGGATAGCATATACAACAGAACACTAGAAAAAGAGGTGTTAATGAGAAGGGTTCTCTCTCCAATGGAGATATTTTCCCCATTCCAACACCCCAATTTCTTCCCTAATTTCTCACCAAGGAAGTCCCAATCACTGTTCTTTAGTCTCACTTCATCAATGGGTACACCAAGGTAAACACATAGGAAGTTGCCTCAAAGTTTCTTTCCTAGACAACGCAGCCCCAATACAATAAACCTCGCTTTTGTGGAAATTTATTTAGAGACCAAACATTTATTCGAAAAGATATAGAATAAATTTCAGAAGAAGGATCGTGTCGTCCACGTACTGCAGGATCGATACGCCTTTTTCCAACAAATGATAAGAAAGTCCACTAAGCAAGCCATTGTCTACCGCTCATTGATACAGATGCATATGTATGAGGATGATGATTATGCCCAAGATATGTTTATGAGGCCGTACACCTTCATATGGTGCAGCGACTACTCCAAGCTTCTTCTCGATCTGGCATTTGAAGTCGCCACCAAACTAATATTGGTCTCCAACTTTGGTACACTAAGTTAAGCTTTTATCTAGTTCTACCTTTGGAGATCCCGGATATATGTTTCCGACCTGTGGTTTTTGTTGCTCAAGGTTTGCTATGTCAGAATTGGAGCTTATGGAGCCAAGCCAATATAATTGGTTTAATTTTGAAACATCTGCTATGCTCTCACACAATAAATGAGTTTCATGGACAACAAACATCTTGGTGTTGCCTCTGCTTGAAAGACTATCATCAGTAGTAATGCTATTGGGGTACGGTGCGGGATAGTTCAAAAGGCACGCTGTTCTATTTGGTAGATGATCACCTTGTTGCAGATGTTGTCCTTCCATTGTTCCGGCTGTGTCATCAGAGATGGACGACAACACCTCGGTCGTTGATCCCCAGATTTAACGGTGGAGGATCCTTTCGATTGAGCTCGGTGATGGGTCATCAAAATCTTCAGCTCAATCCTCCTCAGCCCATAGTACATGCCGGACAGACTGTCGGGAGAGTCACCCGCGGGGCATTAACGGGTATGGAGCACGATGGAGGCGTTTTAAGATTGCAGATGTAGCAATATCGAATCTGTGTTGTCGGTGGATGAACTATCTCAGTTTGGCTTCATAGGCAATCTTTGGTATCGACTCCAAGTGTTTAGATCATCTTCTGTCATATTGTGCGTTTAGGCACATCTGATCCCCACTTGAGACTTGACACTTTGTCGCCGAGATATGTTGTACCCTGAGCTTTAAGGTTAATTTTTTTTCTGTTAAAAAAACTGATTTCTTTGCCTTTCTTAACGCTAATAACAATAACCGTAGAATCAGCAGCAATTTGGTAGCCAAAGCCAAAATCGGGGGAGAGATTGTGAGACGAGCTGACAGTCTGACACCACACACCAGGACGAGCCGGCTGTCAAAAAACCAAAAAGAGAACTGGCTACGAGGAAAGGAAAGCAAGACTGGAAGCACTAACTGACTTCTCGGCCCGCTAGTCCTGGACCAGGCTTACTGGCTGGGCTTACAATTTATTCCATCACACTAAAATTCTCCGGTCTCTTCCTCTAAAAAAATAAAAAAATAATACAATTCTCCAGTCTCCGCAATTTTTCCCCAAATGCAAACCGCCGTCGCGCTCATCTATGTCGTCTCTGTTGGGTGGTCCCTCTCTGTTCTCTCTTCTCTCTGTTCTCTCTCTAGCATCTGAGGAAAAACAGGGACTAGCACTACAAAGGAGAACACCAGTTTCAGGCAACAAATGCCCTCCTTTTCTATTAGATTTTGTAGCAACGGATGCTACACTACCAGGCAACGAATGCCTTACAAGCTTGGCAACCTATGCCTACTAGCTTGACCACAACAACAAATGCTGGAAGACCTTATCAACCTATGCTTGCCCTCAGCAACCTATGCTTGGACCTTGGCTTGCTACTTGCCTCCCTCCATATAGGATGCCTCTCCTTATATAGAGGATTCAAGGTCGGTGCTACCGCATTCTAGAGGCTTCTACTATTTCCTAGTGCTGCCCTATCTTACAGCCTAAAAATTACATATAAATAGAGTACTCTAGAACATACTAGCTTGTAGTACTCTAGAACAAACAAGCACCTACAGCCTTAACCTATGACAAGATTACATCAGGCCAACAATCACCCCCCTAATCTTGTCATCTTCAATCATCGTCACAGCAGTGCTGAATGTTCATCCGCCGACACGAAAAACGCTTCTTCTTTCCTTGGGTTGCGGCACTCGGACGAGTAGTGACCACGGACACCACAGTTGTAGCACCTCCCCTTCTTCTTTCCAGCTTTGCGCCACTACGCACACTGGTGTCGGAGTCGCTGCTATCGTCCTCGTCGTTACGGCCGCCGGCATGACCGCGGACTGCACCACGACCACCCTTCCGATATGATCCCCCTGTTTCTTGGACAGCAACAAATGTTGCCCACCAACAGGATCACCAAAGCGCATTCGTACTCGCTCGTCATGCGCCTGAAAACGGCCAAACAGATCCTCGATCGTCAAAGTCTTGAGGTCGATGCACTGCTCCAGTGAGGTCACGAGATGCATGAACCTTGCGGGCGCAGCCTGGAGAATTTTCTGGACAACCGTGAGCTCCTTCAATTCATCGCCAAGCGCACGGATGGACGCAACCATCTTGTTCACGCGCGTTGCGAAGTTGTCCACGACTCAGTGTCCTCCATCTCCAGCGCCTCAAACGCCTTGCGCAATGTCTGCAGCTTTGTCTCACGGACTCGATCATGGCCGATGTTCATAGCTTTGATGGCGTCCCATGCCATCTTTGCCGTATCCTTGCCAGCGAGTGACGCCAGCACATCCTTGGCACGCCCTGGTAGATGGCCAACAGCGCATCGCGGTCTTGCTCGAAGCTCACAGTTTCAGAGCTCACCGCCACCCACACACCGGCTGATTGCAACGCCACCGCATCTGCATCGCCCACAGCGGGTAGTTGGTGCGGGTCAGCTGGGGGAAGTGATGGGTCCCCGGGGCCTCACCGGCAGCACTGTTGCCACCGGAACCAACTCACTGGATTTTGCTACCTCATCTGCCTTCTTCCCCTTCAGCGCCTCCAACTCTGCCCGTGATACCTCTGCTTCAGCCCGTGCCGCCTTCGCCTCAGCAAGAGCCTCCTCCAAAGCCCTCTGCAGCCCTTTGCCGTCTTGGCCATCTCTAGTGATCTCCTAACTTGGCTCTGATACCAATTGTTGGGTGGTCCCTCTCTGTTCTCTCTCTAGCAACTGAGGAAAAACAGGGACTAGCACTACAGAGGAGAACACCAGTTTCAGGCAACAAATGCCCTCCTTTTCTATTAGATTTTGTAGCAACGGATGCTACACTACCAGGCAACGAATGCCTTACAAGCTTGGCAACCTATGCCTACTAGCTTGACCACAGCAACAAATGTTGGGAGACCTTAGCAACCTATGCTTGCCCTCAGCAACCTATGCTTGGACCTTGGCTTGCTACTTGCCTCCCTCCATATAGGATGCCTCTCCTTATATAGAGGATTCAAGGTCGGTGCTACCGCATTCTAGAGGCTTCTACTACTTCCTAGTGCTGCCCTATCTTACAGCCTAAGAATTTCTAGAACATACTAGCTTGTAGTACTCTAGAACATACAAGCACCTACAGCCTTAACCTATGACAAGATTACATCAGGCCAACAGTCTCGGCTCCGACGACGGCGGCCAAACCCTAGCTCTCTTCCACATGAGGAGCCGTAGTATTCACCTCTAGTGTTTACCGTACCATGCATAGGCCGCTGCCGGCCATCGAGATGGAGGCTGGACGTCCTAGTCCAAGGAAGAGGAACCTAGAGGCGCTCCAGGCGCCGGCTGCTGCGGCGGCGCCCAATCCCGGAGCCGGAACGGAGGACCAGGAGCCGGCGCTCCCGGGAGAATATGGTGTCGAAGGAGGCGCCGGCGACCGCATCAACGACCTCTCCGACAGCGTCCTTGAGGCTGGTCGTGAGAGCTCGAGCAAGAGGAAGCTAGCGGCGCCGGCTGCTGCGAAGGGCGAGGCCGGAATGGAGGGCCAAGAGCCGCCGCTGCCCGGAGCGGATGGAGGCGCCGCCGACCGTATCAGCCACCTACCCGACGGCGTCCTTGGGGACATAATCTCCCTCCTCCCCACCAAGGAAGGCGCCCACACATATCCTCGCCTCCGGTGGCGCCATCTCTGGCGCTCTGCCCCTCTGAATCTCGAGCATTTCTGGCGCTGCGAAGACGAGAATCACCTCGCCGTCTTCGTGTCACGCATCCTCTCCGCACATTCAGGCCCCGGCCGCCGCTTCTGCGCGCCCTTGTACCACCTCCACGGCGACCGAGAAACCATCGCCGATGCCTGGCTCCGCTCCCCTGCCCTCGACAACCTCCAGGAGCTTGAGTTGTGCAGTTTCAGATACACGTTACCGAATCCACCAAAAACGCCACAGCCACTGCCGGCAGCCGCCTTCCGCTTCTGTGACACCCTCTGTGTTGCCACTCTAGGATACTGCTACCTCCCTGACAGCACCACCCAAGCGATTCACTTCCCTAAGCTTAAAAAGCTCGGGCTTGAACGTGTCACCATTTCCGAATCCTCGTTGCACACCATGATTGCTAGTTGCCCTGCTTTGGAGTACTTGTTGATTAGAGATAGTTCTGGCTTCCGTTGTGTCCGAATCAACTCCATTAGCCTTAAAAGCATAGGCGTGGAAGGTTCTGGCGGTCATAATGGAGGGCTCCGATTTGAGGAGCTCATCATCGAGAATGCCCCTTGTCTTAAGATGTTGATCGATATCCATGCACACCTGCAGATATCAGTGATCTCCGCGCCTAAACTGGAGACTTTAGGCTACCTTTCTTCTACTTATAGTAACAGACTCACATTTGATGCCACACCGTTTGACTCGACAATTATTTGGTAGCAATTGCTATCATTCAAGAGCATTCTTACCCGCGTTTCTATTTGCTTATATGACCTGCATATTATCTGCACTTATAGATGGCCTAATGTTGTCTTCCGTGATTCATGTAGGGATTGCGTGTTGATAGCCTATTATCAACCGTGCGCACTATCAAGATTTTATCTGTTAATCTGCATGTTCTTAGTCGGATACTGTAATTGGCTTGATGAGGTGCTTTCCGTGCTTGGAAAAGTTGTACATTGAGGTGAAAATTCTTCTCTTTAGTGCTTATTTAATCCACTTACTCCTCTTGAATGATTGGTTTTAATTGTCTATTTTTCAGTCTACTGGTCCAGGGAAACCCAACTTCTGGCGTCGTAAACACCAAGATCTTATAAGATCGTTTGACATCCGTGTGAAGACAATTGCTTGGCGATATTATCGGGGAATTAAATCACATGTTGACTTCGCCACGTTCTTTGTGCTAAATGCAAGGGTGCTAGAGTTAATGATTTTGGAGGTTCATTCTACGGATTACAATGAAGAGTTTTTTGCACAACAGCGTAAGATGCTTCGGTTGGATAGCAAGGCCTCAAGAGGAGCCCGGCTTCATTTTACAACAGATTGGTCTCATCACCACGCTATGTTTTTCTCTGTCCATGAATTGGATGTAGATGATCCCTTTGAAAGGAAAAAAAGGCTTACCAGTTTTTTGATTTGTCCTAACTTTATCAGTTATCTCTGTAGTTGTTATTTTAAGGTCGTATAATGTTGGAACCTTATGACAGTTAAACATGCTATTTATGTTGCTAGTTCCTGCTAAACCAATTCATGCTGATGTTCACTTATTTGATGAGAAAATACAGTGCTGTGGTGCTTCCATTCATGCGGTGTTTATCTGTCGAGTAATTTTACGAAGCCATGTGAATTGATGATGCTCTCTCCGATCATGCTACTGTAAGCACCAGTAGCATGACGTAGTTTGCTGTCGGAGTTCATTGGACTGCATAGTTTGTAATTAGGCAAAACAATTTGGTGCCGTGCTGACGTAGATGTTCAAGATTGAACACTGTAAACTTCTTACTGAACATTGTACTGCACTTTCCATAGTACAGAGTGGTATCTATGTGCACATAACAATCTGGCGGCGGTGTCGGTGTTGTGGTGTGGCGGCGGCTGTCTTTTAGGCCGGGGCGGCGGCCTCGGATGGTGGTGTGACGTCCGTGGTCTGCGAACGGCTTTCCTGGTTCAGATTGGGCTGTGGGTGGCCGTGTCGTGCGGCGTCGTGGTCTCTCGAGGTTGTGGGGCTTCGCCCCGTGGGTTGTGTTGTGTTGTGTTGTTGTATGGTTTTCGTCCGGTTTCTTCCATAATAAACCGGGCACTTTCTGCTTAATAAAAGGTGAGGCAAAGCTTTTGCCTCGAGTTCGAAAAAAACAATCTGGCAAGCTGGGCAAGCACCGTATCAACTACTGTAATCTTCTTGCTTCTTTGCTACGCTAAATAGTATCAGTAACGTCAGCAACAATCGTATCAGTAACGTCAGCAACCACTCTGTAATTTTCTTGTTTTTTCTCAAAAAAATAATAAATAAAAATGAAGCGTGCAGAAACTGGAGCAGAAACAAGGAGAGGAAGACCGGACGAGGCCACTGACTTGTCGGCCCGGCCCTAGACCGGCCCCAGATTTCATTTCTTCACTGAAGCTTTTCCCCCAAATACGAACCGCCGCCGCGCTCCTCTGCTCGTCTCGACTGCGGCGGCGTCTCGCCAAACCCTACCTATCTTCCAGGCCGCCGTCGGCGATGGAGCTGGAGGGTGGCCGTTCTGGCTCGAGGAAGAGGAGGCTAGCGGCGCTCGAGCCGCCGGATGCTGCGGAGGCGCCCAATCCCAACGCTGGAATGGAGGACCAGGAGCCGCCGCTGCCCGGAGTGGATGGGAAACAAGGAGGCGCGGGCGGCCTGCCCGGAGCAGATGGAGGCGCTGGCGACCGTATCAGCGAGCTCCCCGACGGCGTCCTCGGGGACATCATCTCGCTCCTCCCCACCAAGGAAGGCGCCCGCACGCAGATCCTCGCCTCCCGGTGGCGCCACCTCTGGCGCTCCGCCCCTCTCAACCTCGACCACCACCGGCTCTGCAACGACGGGCATGCTCTGTACACTGTCAAAGATGTGCGGGACCGCGACGCCGTCGTGTGGCGCATCCTGTGCACCCACCCGGGCCCCGGCCGCCGCTTCTGCGCGCCTGTGTACCACCTCTACGGCAACCGAGCCGCCTTCGCCGTCGCCTGGCTCCGGTCCCCCGCCCTGGACAACCTCCAGGAGCTTGAGCTGTGCAGCTTCTCGGGCACGTTACCCTACCCGCCACCAGTGCCGCTCCCGCTACCGGCGGCCGCCTTCCGCTTCTCTGAAACCCTCTGTGTTGCAACCATCGGAGACTGCAACCTCGACGACAACACCACCCAGCCGCTTCACTTTCCTAAACTTAAGAAGCTCGCGCTTGAACGGGTCAGTATCTCCGAATACTCACTGCACACCATGATTGCCCGTTGCCCTGTTTTGGAGTGCTTGCTGATTAAGAATAGCTATGGCTTCTGCTGTCTCCGAATCAACTCCAATAGCCTTAGAAGCATAGGCTGTAATGCTCCTGTTGATCATAGAGGGCTCCGATTTGGGGAACTCATCATTGAGGATGCCCCATGTCTTGAGAGGTTACTCCAACTTGGTTCACATCTCCCGCATACATCGATAATCTCCGCTCCTAAACTGGAGACCTTAGGTTACCTTCTTATTCTGGTGCAAGACTCACGTTTGGCTCGACGGTTATTCAGGTAGCTGTGGTGTTCCTACTTGCCTTCACGGGCCTTCTTACCTGCATTTCTATGTGCTAGTGAATTATATATTTTCTGCACTTATAGATGGCCTAATGTTTTCTTTTGTGTTCATGAAGCGATTGTGTGTTGATACCCTATTGCCAGAATTGCGCACCGTCAAGATTTTATCTGTTGATATGCGTGCTCTTAGTCTGGATACTATTATTAAACTGATGAGGTGCTTTCCATGCTTGGAAAGGCTATACATCGAGGTAACAGTTATTTTGTGATGGTTCATACGTAGTATTCAGTGCTTGTTTGATCTACTTACTGTTCTGAATTTAGTTGGTTTTGAGTTCTCTATTTATTTTTCAGTGTGCTGGACCAGGAGAAACCAACGCATGGCGTCGTAAACACCGAGTTCTTTTAGGATGTGTTCGGTTGTAGAATCAAGTGGAATGGAACGGAATGGTTCCGTTCCCTCGTCATGGGACGGTCCCGTGCTCATGTTCGGTTCAGAGAATAACGAGGAACGGAATCGTTCCGATTTTTGTTCGATTGGAGCGAACTAGGTGGAACGGAATGGCTAGATTATATCCCTAATTGATTTTTTTCTTCAAATCACAGAAGCTAAACAGAGAAGGTCAACGCGTGTTCTTCCTCACTTTGCAAAATTGGAGAGGAAAGAGACCAAAATCGGAGAGGAACCCGACCAAAATCGGCGAGGCTGCGAGCTGCCGCCGGATTCCGGCCGCCGCCCGCAGGAGCCGATTCCGGCCGCCGCCTGCAGGAGCCGATTCCGGCCACCGCCCACAGGAGCCGATTCCGGCCGAACGCGCCGCCGCCGCCTGGCCGTCCCTGCTCCGTCGCCTGGCCGCCCGCCCCCGGCCAGACCTCACGGCGCCCGCCCGCGCCCGGCGACCTCCGCGCCCGCGCCCGGCGACCTCCGCGGCCGTGGCTGGTCGCATCCGCGCCGCCGCGCCTCGGGCCGTGGCTGGGGCGGACTCCGGTCGTCGCCGCGGCGTGCTCCGGTCGCCGCCGCCACGCCTGCTCCTCGCGTCCGCTGCCGGGCCTGCTCCTCGCGCATGCTTCGCTGCGCCGCTAGGTTAGCGAGAGAGAGACCGATTAATTTTTTAGTTAGCGCGCCGTTCCTGCCCATCCGGCCGATTCGGGCGGACGACTCCATTCCGCATATTAGGGGTATATTCCATTCCGAAGAACTAGTCGGTTCGGTTCTTTTGTCCAACCGAACACATGAATGGATGCTAGGTGCGGAACCGTCCCGTCCCGTCCCGTTCCTCCTAATTTCAGAACCGAACACATCCTTAAGATCTTTTGACATCCGTCTTAAGAAAATTTTCTGGCGATATTATCGGGGCATCAAGTCACATGTTGACTTTGCCACATTATTTGTGCACAACGCCAGGGTTCTAGAGTTAATGACTTTTCAGGTTTATCCTGAAGATTACAATGAGGAGTATTTTGCACAGCAACGTAAGATGCTTCAGCTAGACAGCAAGGCCTCAAGAGGTGCTCGGTTTCATTTTACATCAAGTTACTCCCATGGCCCCCATCACTATGCTATTGATTTTCGTGTCCATGATTTGGATCTAGCTGATCCCTTTGAAAGGAAAGATCCTTACACGTTTCATGATTTGTCCTAACTATGCTACTTCTCACAACTGTAGTTTGGTAAGTTCCTATCACCTTAGAACCTTGGTATTCATGTAGTTAGTTCTGTGGAAACCAATCGGTGCACGATGAGAAATTACGGAGCTGAAAACGCCCCGCGTCGCCCAGCCCAGGGCGACTCGGGCGCCCCCTCGAAACCCTAGCGCCGCCACCACACTCCTCCACCTCTCGCTTCGCCGTCGCCGGAGGACGCCGCCGGGCGAAGCCTGCGCGGCCGACGGCGGCGACGGGGCGCTCGCTCGCGGCGGCTCTGGTCTGCAGGGCGGCAGATCCGGGCGCGCGCTGTGGTGTTCGTCCCGGCGGCGGCGGCTCCCTCCTCGCGTGGGGTAGCCGGTTCTGGCTGGTGGCGGTGCCATGGCGTATGGCGGCGGCGACCGGCAAGCGCGAGGCGTGGAGCGTGGCTGTGGAATCTCTCCCGGCGGCGGCCCGCACCTCCACCTTGCGGCGGTGTTGTGCTATCGGCGGCGGGGCGGGCAGCACGGTGCTGCGCGTTCTGGCGTCTGCTCGGCACGGCAGCGCTTCTGTGGGCTCCATGCCTGCCCGTTCCTGGGTGGGCTGCGAGCTCCGTTCATGGCCGCTGGTTGCCGTGATGGCGACGGGCCTCGCCGGTGTCCTCGCATCGAGGTGGTGCTGGACGGCGGCGTTCGAGGCCCCTGTGTCACGGCGTCCACAGCTTTGGGCCGGGCCCTCTGCAGCTCGGCCGTGGGCAGATCCGGTGACCGAGTGCCTGCTCTGTTTACGGTGGTGCTGCAGGGTGGTGAGGTCGTCCCGATGCGTGGAGGCACTGCTGCGTGGTGTCCTCCTGTTGGTGCTCCGGGAGAAATCCCCGATCCCGACCTTCGCGGTCCTTGTGGATCAAGCGATGGCGTCGCCTCCGCGTCGCTCTTCCTCCTTGGAGGCATCGCTTTCGAGCCTGACATGCATCGGGCGGCATTGCCTTTCGCCTCCCCGTCGGGCCTTTTGCTCGTATCCCTGCGGATTGGGCAGCGGTCATGGTGACCCAACAGAGCCTCCTGGATGTCTTGGGGTGGCCTCGGCGTGCGTCGCCCTTCGTCCACGGGGTCGACACACCGGTGTCGTCGCCCCAGTCTCGGCTATCCGACGCCCTTCGACTGTGTTTGGGCTCGGCGGCGCACCGCCCTTCGGCCATTCGACGCCCTGTCTCGGCTATCCGACGCCCTTCGACACGGTGTCGTCGCACGGACTCGGCTATCCGACGCCCTTCGACCGTGCCAGTGATGTCCCTTGGTGTGCTCTTGTTTGGTGTTCACGTATTCTACTACCTAACCCAACGGGCTACTTGCTTTCGGTGCTGAGGTTCTCACCGGAGATCC
The DNA here is from genome assembly GCA_947311845.1 of Poa pratensis. Taxonomy (NCBI): domain Eukaryota; kingdom Viridiplantae; phylum Streptophyta; class Magnoliopsida; order Poales; family Poaceae; genus Poa; species Poa pratensis. Next base: position 47,110,845 of record CAMZMU010000067.1, read on the forward strand.
TCCTCCGGCGGCTTGCTAGGTGTTGGCGTCACAGGGGTTTCGGTTGGCTCTGTTTTGCCAAACTCCCCTCCCATAGTGTTTCTAGTCTTCTTCTTTTTTTATGTATTTGTTTGTCTTCTCTTCCTTGTATCCCCTGTAACTTCTCTATCTGTTTGTAAGAACATAGCCCGCCAGGCTCTTTCGATGAATGAAACAAACGGTGGGGATTTATTCCCCCCCGTCAATCTCGAAAAAAAAGAAATTACGGAGCTGTGTGGCTTCTGGACATCAAATGTGACTTTAATTTTGGCAAGGAAAATGTGTGGAACTTAGGTGGCTGCCCATTCAGAATTTTCTGTCTTGTCTCCAGTTAACATAAACTACTAGTTGTAATGTGGATCTATCACTTGAGCTGGAACACCAAGAGGTGGCTTCATCTTGGAAGTAACGATCCTGGTGTTGAACTGCTCTGATCATGCCCTGTGTTGCTGCCAATCTGTTGACCTTTTGCTTAGGAAGTTCAAACGTATATTTCAGCAGAAGCAGAGTAATGATATCAGCTTGTAGGAATCATGTATCAAGCTAGAGCATGGAGACTATCCGTCTGCCAGGACGTGAAGTTCCTGAAGGTTGATTTTGAGTCAAAATTTCCTTTTTCATTCGTTGTACTGTAATTGTTTTTCTTGGAATGCATAATTTGTTAGGGAACACAATTTGCTCCCGTGCTGAAGTTGCAAGCTGGTAAACTTGTTCGTGAACCGATAATATGTGCACTAGGTGATGAATCAGTAATAATGTTATAGTGTAACTTTTCTACACATGACAAATGGGATCAAGAATGAGAATCACTAGATCGAGTGTTAAGCAACAAGGACAATATGGTTGTAGATATATGCGGACGTGACGCTGGGCACCCTCTGGCCTCTGGACAAGATAGTTCTGGAGCCCCCTCTGGGCTGGTACCCCTCATTGAGTCATTGCCACCGCTGTGTACGCGAGCAGCATGCTCATGTCGATCTGGTTCTTCACCGGCCACGTAGTTCACCTCGCCATTCCTGATTTGTGGTGCTAGCTTGCTAGACTTAGACGTTGGTTGTTTATTTCCTTGTTCGTTTAGGTGGCATCAGGTTTTCGCCCCGTGGTGGGCGTCTCGAGCCGAGATCTCGCACATCGGTTTCCTGATGCTGTTGCTCCAACTTGCTTCTCTCTCCCTACCCCCTTGCCCCTTCTGATTGTGTTTGTACGAAACTCAAATATTTCTGTTATTTCTAATGCAAAGGGATTAAAGACCGGTTGGAAAAAGAAAAAAGTAAAAAAGACAACCGCGTTAAATAGCGTCACACACTATGCATCTTGCTAAAGGTTTGTTTTTTCAAATACTGTTTATTTTCATGCTTAAAAAACTCCTTAAATCTAAAAGTCAAGGACATAGGTAATACTAGCATCTTGCTGCAGTGTATAATTGTCCACTGGCAGTCAGATTACACCTGAACATATCCTGATAAAGGCCCTCGATCTTGGATAAAACCCTAGAGAATCATTAATTGCATCATGGCTTGTATCCTGAGGTTTCCTCTGATGTCTCTGACCCATCTTTTATCTGCTAGGGCTTCCGCCACCGTTCGTCTCTTTCCCCCTCGTGCAATGACAAACTTGATTAGATCTGGCGCTATTTCACTAGAGCTTCTTCCATCAAGCCACATGTCGAACCAGAAACCCATTTTGTCTATCTTTTTTGGGTGTAGTACATGAACAAGGGTGGCGTATTTATCTACACATGAAAATATGAACGAGAAGAGAATCAGCAGAAAGGTGGCAAGCTGGCTTAACCACCGTATCAAATGATTTTTTTTTTGTCATTTTTAACTTTAAAAATGACAGTACCATCAGCAGCAAATTTGTTTTTTTTAAGGAAACAGTGAACTTTATTAATCTGTTGCAGCAAACTCGCTAGCAACAGCATGAGACACAAATTCTGGTACATCATCATGCCAAAGCATAACTCCACCCGCACCTAGGCTAGCACCTTTAGTGGCTAATACATGGGCCACTGTATTATAGCCTCGTTTACAGTACATAACTTTATAGTCTAGAAAGTTGGTAAGCAGCAAGAACTTTGCCTCCCGGAAGAGAACTCCATGGCGAGCCAAGTCCAACTCGGTAGTTTGGAGAGCTGCCTTAAGCGAGGTTGCATCAGTCTCAATGATTATCCGTCCCATGCCTACCTCAGCCGCAAGCTCAATGGCCTTCAGGTAGGCCATTGCTTCAGCCTGAAGAGCGTCGTGAATGTGAGGAAGATGGCCCATACCTGCACCACAAACATCGCCGTTACAGTCCATAATACAAAAGCCCCAGCCTCCCATTGCGGTGCTCTGGCGATCTCAGCAATTCAGTTTGCGGATTTGCGGGAGTTCCCTATGATCGAGTGGTAAGGATGAGTTCCAGGCGAAAGCCTGTCCTGACCGTTGGTCTGTGCCGATGACGGTGGCGTCTTTGACGTCGTGCCCCACCTTGGTGGCACCATCGTGGAACTCGAGTTCCTCTCCCTCGTAAGGGTGTTTGGGCTCTCCGGGCGAAAGCCCTAGCTTCGGGTCCCTGGAGCGGGCGGCGTTTGGTGGTTTCGCCACCCCCTTCTTGGAGGCGCCGCCTTTGGACTGCTTACCTGCGTGTACATCTCTTGCAGTTGGGTTCTCAGTGGATGTCGGGGCAGCGGCCTCGGGTGGATGGAGCTTTGATACGCCGAGGCGGCGGCCTCGGGAAGCGATGCGGCGACAGCTCTATGGGGTGCTTCTGTGGTCTTGCAAGGAGTGAGTGACAATCTTGTGCTGTGAGTGCAGCGAGGTTGTCGGCTCGGTGGATGCGTCCCAGAGAGGGACGATCTTCAGTATGTCGAGGCATCGGCCTCAGACGTGGTGTGGCGGCCGTTGTCTGTGGGTAGTTGCCCTGTGCAGTTTGGGCTGCGGACAGCTAGGTCGTGCGGCGTTGCAGCTCGAGTGCGAGCGGTGACATGTCGGGGCGGCGGCCCCGGAAGGTGGTGCTGGTGGATTGCGCGGGGCGTGATGGAGAGGTGGATGTCGGGGCAGTGGCTCCGAGAGTTCTGCAACATCGACGGTGCTCCACCTTGTGTCTTGTGGGCGACAATGTTGCTTACGGTGTTGTTCGTCGTCGGGGCTCCATGGTGGAGGGTTGGCCAGGTCTTTGCGGCGTGGTGTTTCGAGTTTGGCTCTCGAGGTTATGTGGGTGTCGCCCCGTGGTGTTGTGTTTGTTGTACGGTTTTTGCCCGGTTTCTTCCGCTAATAAACCGGGCACCTTCTGCTTAATTAATGAATAAGGCAAAGCTTTTGTCTTCGTTTCAAAAAAAATGTTGATTTTCAAGAAATCTACAGGGGGCAGATCCAACGATTAGTGGAAGGAGCAGGTATAGCATGATATCTGCACATATAGGAAGTGAATTCTCGGAAAGTGGGGCACCAGTGCACCCTCCAGTTTAAAAAATTCGAAAACCATATTTATAAGTTTCAAAAAATTCTGAAAAAAATTCCACGTGTAGCCAATGATATATCTCACTTACGTGCAAAATTTCAGCTCCAAAAACTTTGTATTCTGAGCTACACAAAAATGACAAATGTGTAGATCTGAGTGTATATTTTCAAATCTCTAAGTTTTACCAGATTTGTTATTTTTGTGTAGCCCACAATACAAAGTATTTCAATCTAAAAAAATCACGGTTATGGGATACACCATTGGCTACACGTGCATTTTTTTTCAGACTTTTTTGAAGCTTATAAATATGGTTTAGGAATTTTTTAAACTGGAGGGTGCACTAGTGCCCGGGATCAAGAAGTCTCCACCGGTGAATTCTGCAGTATATTGAAATGCGGATGAGTAAACCGGGAGACGAACTGACCAAGAGAAACCGGCTGTCTCACACAAAAAACAAAACGTGACCAGGAGGAGACGAAGACGACCCGAAGTAGCCACTGACTTCTCGGCCCACTAATCATTGACTGGGCTTTAGATTTCATTTCATCCTCCACGCCTTTTCCCCAAATCCAAACCGCCGCCGCGCTCTACCTCGTCTCGGCTCCGGCGACGGCGGCCAGACCCTAGCTATCTTCCTGGAGTGACGGTGTGCCCGAGCCACGCACAGGAAGTCGTCGGGGATGGACCTGGAAGGTGGCCGTTCTGCCTTGATGAAGAGGAAGCTAGCGGCGCTCGAGGCGCCCAATCCCGAAGCCGGAATGGAGCATCAGGAGCCAGCCCTTCCCGCAGAGGATGAGGAACAAGGAGGCGCCGGCGACCACATCAGTCAACCCCCCGACGCCGTCCTCTCCTCGGCGCCGCAACTTCCCGGAGAGGATGAAGGCGCCGCCAAGGACCGTATCAGCGAGCTTCCCGACGGCGTCCTCGGGGACATCATATCGCTCCTCCCCACCAAGGAAGGCGCCCGCACGCAGATCCTCGCCTCCCGATGGCGCCACCTTTGGCGCTCCGCCCCTCTCAACCTCGACCACCACCGGCTCTGCCACCCGGATGACCGCGATGCGACGGTCACCCGTGTCCTCTCCGACCACCCTGGCCCGGGCCGCCGCTTCTGCGCACCCGTGTACCACCTCCACGGCGACCGAGCCGCCACCGCCGACGCCTGGCTCCGATAGCCCGCCCTCGACAACCTGCAGGAGCTTGAGCTGTGCAGCTACGGAGAAAGATTTCCCTATCCGCCAACGATGCCGCTGCCTCCGCCGGCGGCCGCCTTCCGCTTCTCTGAAACCCTCCGTGTTGCCGTCTTCGGAGATTGCCACATCAGAGACAGCACCGCCCAAGCGCTTCACTTCCCCAAGCTTAAGCAGCTCACACTTAGGCCCTCTTTGATTTGTAGGATTTTCACAGGATTTTCGTAGGAATGGGATCCGTTGGATTTTTCCCTTCCATCATCGTTTGATTCATAGGAATTGTTCCTGTAGGAACTATTCCTATAGGAATTGTCTAGTGTGTTTTCATAGGAAAAAGAACATGAAGTCTGAGCTCATGTAAAAAATCCTACGGGAAGACAACGATTTCTTCATGCAATTCCTTTGTTCATAGGATTCAACTTGGCAGGGCATCACAATCCTACACATTTCCTATCCCTTTACTTTTCCTACCCCATGAATCAAAGGAGGCCTTAAACGGGTTAGCATTTCAGAATGCTCGCTGCACAGCATGATCGCCAGTTGCCCCGTTCTCGAGTGCTTGCTGATTCAACACAGCTTTGGCTTTCGTTGTCTCCGAATCAACTCCGTTACCCTGAAAGCCATAGGCCTGCGTGCTTCCCCTGAGAGGAGAGGTATCCATTTCGGGGAACTCATCGTCCAGAATGCGCCGTGTCTTGAAAGGCTCCTCCAACTTGGTACAACAATGGGGCTACGTGTATCAGTAATCTCTGCGTCTAACTGGAGACCTTAGGCTGCCTTTCTGGTAGTAATTTCCTCCCCATCACACTCGTGTTTGGCTCCACAATTATTCAGGTAGCTACCGTCTTCTCACTTGTCTTCCCAAGTCACCTTATTGGCATTTTTATCCACTGATATATTGCATATTATCTGTACTGGTAGACGTTCTAATGTTATCTTCTATGTTTCATGAAGGGATTGCGTGTTGATAGCCTGACAACATCGGTGTGCACTGTCAATATTTTAGCTGTCAATATGTGTACTCTTAATCTGAACGTGATTATTGACTTGATGAGATGCTTTCCGTGCTTGGAGAAGTTGTATATTGAGGTGACAGAAATTTCCTTGATGGTTCATATACTTTGTGGTGCTCACTTGTTCTACTTACTGATCTGAAATGGTTCGTCTTTTTTTGGCTATGTTCCTTGTCAGTCAAGTGGACGAGGGAAATCAACTTGTGGCGTCGTAAACACCGAGATGTTATAAGATCGCTCGACATCCGTCTGAAGACAATTTCCTGGCGCTATTATCGGGGTATCAAGTCACATGTTGACTTCGCCACATTCTTTGCACTGAACGCCAAAGTTCTGCAGTTAATGACTCTTGAGGTTCACAAGGATGATTACAGTGAGGAGTTCATTGCACAACAACGTAAGAAGCTTCAACTGGATAGCAAGGCCTCGGGAGGTGCTCAGTTTCGTTTCACACCAAATTGGTCTCACCGCTGCGCTTGGTCTTTCCGCGTCCATGATTTGGACCTAGCTGATCCCTTTGAAAGGAAGGAACCATACCAAATTTCTACTCTGGCCTGACTACAGTAGTTCTGCGCTGGTATTATCTTTGGACCTTACGGCGTTTAAACATGATATATAATGCTGTTAGCACTTTTTAAACCAACCTGTGTTGATGTGCACTTATATGATGAGAAAGTACAGATTATTTTTGGTGTCTGAATACGAAATTTATTGTTATCAGTTAAGTCTTTTTATGAAGCCATGTGAATTGATGGCATGCACTGTGTATCCTTATGGCTACATCTGGTGTGTAATGCTCCATCTCAGCCCAAATTTTTTTTCCCGTAAATATTCTCGGAGTAAAGTATCAGTGTGGTAATTTCTTGCACAACGTATACCAGCACTCTCTGAGGTTTGTCTTTTTGTGTGTAGGCCTGAATGTACTGGTAATTCTGTTTTTCTGTTTTGTTTCTTGCCCAAATGGAAGTTTTGCGTGGTGTAGCTGCACGTTTCGAATGCCCTGTGATGTCTCCAATTTACATAAAACCTTTGGGATTATGAAACCATCGTGCTCAATCGGAACATCAAACTCCAGTTCATTTTGTGTTCCAGCATGAATGGGAGAAGCAAGGAGTTTGGTTTCTATTTCCAGGTTGTGGCCCTGGGAACATGATGATCAACGGTTCCTTCTGCATGGTCTTCTTGGCTCTCCATCATTCGTTGATAGATAGATATATGTCCATGATGTTGTTTGGCAGTTTTGTTTGCCTGCTGATGCAATGCCAGTCATCAAAGGGTTTTAGCTTCTTTTGGTGAATCAGCTCTATCTGTGGAATCAATGGATACAACTGATTTTTTTTTAGAAGTCACCCGGGGGGGGGGGGGGGGGGGGGGGGGGGGGGGGGGGGTTCCCCACCTGAATTTTATTTTTTACAAGGTCACGCAATGGATACAACTGTTATGCTATTAATCAGAACAGAGTAAAAGGCAACCGCTAGATTTGAGATGTTTTATGACCGAATCCCAACCACATGATGTATACTGCAGAGAGAGCACGGATTGTATCAGGAATTTGTATCCCCCTTCTGATACGGTGTTAGGAACTCTGCACATGTCTGAACTGAAGCCGATTCAGTCCAGACAGAGTCCTAGAGGAAGACGACCCGGCGGGCCCGCTGCTGGGATGCCCGGTGAATCAGCTCTGCCTGTGGAATCTATGGATACAACTGCTATGCTATTAATCGGAACAGAGTAAAGACAAACGCTAAATTTGAGATTTCTGATGACAGAATCTAACCACAAGCAGGTACCAGGATTTTGAGAGAGCACGGATTGTATCAGGAATTTGTATCCTTCTGTTACGGTGAACTCTGCAGGTGTCTGAACTGAACAAGTTTCGAGACAAAGTCTGCAGGTGTCAGACTTATTTCGCAAGAAAGAAAGGAGTTAAAAACGCGCCAAGGGAAAAACCACCCAAGGTTTCCACCTAATTCGCCAATCGAGCTGCCATCTTCGAGCAAGGGTTTGATCCGAGAGGGAGGAGATCGATCGGGCGCATACTAATGGGGAGTTCCCGCAGCAAGCCGGTGCGAGCGCCCGAACGGTGGCCGGAGCCGGAGCCGGAGCCTGAGCCGAAACCGGAGCCGGTGCTGGTGCCGCCCCTCTTCGACTCCCCCGCCTGCGCCGCCCGCACCAGGTACCCCTCCCGGCCCTCCGGCAACACTCCAACGACAAAGATCATCTGAACCGCAGCATTGCATTGGTAGCCAATCTATTAGATTGAATTATAAAACTGTTCTATGAACCGTGTCGTCATTATTTTGCATGAGCTGCTAATTGATTGTTCGCGGTCTTGAGCATGCGTGCAGGATGCTGCTGCCGGGGTACGATCTATTGTTCGGGAAGCCCGCGCTGCGCGGCCTGTTCAACGGCCACTTCGATCAAGCCGGGACAGTCAACGCCGGGGTCATGCTGAAGATGCTGGAAGATCCTCACGTCAATCTGATCGCAACCGTATTCGCACTCTTTTTTTCCGTTTATCTTGTCAATTTCAAGATTTTGTCCATTAATTTTCTGGGCTGTAGGACATTCTTTTCCCTAACTGAATTTCACCAGGTGTCACCGTCTGGCGGAGAGGTTCAGCTTGGATGGCAGAGGTGGTTACGTACTGTCTAGTTTACCAACATCTTATACTTTTTATGATAACATTGCTATTAACTGTACTGTGAAAACAAATATGACTTGCCTGGGTTTTTGTAGGGGTTTGGATAAAACAGATAGCTTTGTCGACGTTCTCGTGTCGACTTCTAAGCCGTAAGCACTTTATTGTTGGGTTTCAGTTTTATGAACTATGTGAATATATAGTGCTCATATTTCTTCCAATTTGTGTATCCAGCACTTTGAATCTCAGATCAAGCATGTACTCTCCTACGTATGGTATCGGTGCCTTTGCGGCAGTCCCTTTGAATATGGAGAACAGGTAGGTTGTTGTATCCTTTTTTGCGGTCGCATACCGTGCAGTTGTTACACATCTTCTCACTAAAATGCTTACTTGATATTATTGATAAACACTTGGCGTACACTATAAGATATCCCTGCTATTTATTTCTAAATAAGAATACAAACCATATGTGACAAAGATAAGATTTTCCTTTTTGCAGCGCAAATCCAGAAGAAAATGCCATTGTGGGGTTGAGACATGGTTCCCAGAATCTGTCATTTGGGGCATCGTTTCTGCCACTTCTCTGTAAGCGGTTGCTCACAATTCTAGTTGGAACTTCTTGAAGAATGAAAATATTTTTCTTATATCCAATCATATTATTAGTATGATCATATTACCTTTCGTTGCAGCATCCAATGAGGCACCCTCAGTAGTACCCTATGGTGCCTGGCTGGTTGGAAGATTAGGGGATTTAAGTGCAGGGGCACAATACAAGCCGCTTAGTGAGTGTTTACTGAGCCTTCTATCATCAGAACGTTTTTTTTCTTTTTCTTTTGTACCCATAAAAATTGAGCTATCGCAAATTCTCTTATTTTTTAATGTACATTTTAGAATCTGCTTCTGTATCTATGTCGCTCTAGTGTGTTGGATCTAAGCAAGTGAACATCACATCATCCAGTTTTTCTCTCAAACATTTGGTTTAGATCCAACACACCCACATTCGCTAAAAAAAACAAATATAATAGGATAAAAAATTCTAGATCTTAAAAGAATAAAAATAATTAGCAAGCGCATAAAGTATCCACCGGTTTATGTGCTTAAGAATATAAATTTTATAGTTGTAGGTTTCCATAACAGAGTACAAATTATCTCTAGTATTCTATATGGGATAAATAATTTGGGTGCCCAAAATTGTCATCTATTGAATCCAATTTTATTTTTTTGCATGCCATTTTTCTATGAAGCATTCATATGTCGGCTTCCTACCATTTTACAAGCCTTTAGTTGTTTTTTCCATGTATCAATTTCAGGGCCTTTTGTTTACCTTCTCTTTTCATGTATCAATTTTAGGTACTCCAACGGGTGGAAGTATGCAGTCTTTGCCTTTTGAGGACTTGAAGAACTGGGATTATGCAATCAGTTATGGCGTGGGATCAGCTAGCCCACTTAGCCCTTCATTCAACTTTTCTCTAGAGCTTGTCAGAAGTACACAGGTTCGTAACTGTAGTTCCTTGTTATGCAATAAGAAAAGCTTCACACCTTTTGTACTTTGCAACGATCTTTTGCGAAGATTATATACACTAGTGCTGGCTCAGTTAGGTTTTTGATGTGTGAAGAGCTATGCCCAAGCCAGGGGGAGCCGCCGCCCCCCAGCCCACGAAAAATTTCGAAAAAAACAGTTCATTTTGGCCCATTTTATACAAAAAACAGTGATATTTGATGCATTTGCCCCCCAATTCTGACCCAGCATGGCTCTGAAGCCCATTTGCCCCCCATTACTTGGGCCCAAGCTCCGCTACTGGTCATTAGTAACTTCATATCAATTTATCTATTCAGTTCTGTGTTACGCATATGGTATTCGTAGATACGTCAGTACACCATGGAGAATTATGCTACAAAATCTGCTAGACTTCTTTGAAAAAATTCTTGCCAAGTGAGTCCGTAAAACATTACAATTGTTGAATCTCATACGATTTCCTTGATATGCAGTTGGTCGCATCATTCTATCAGCACCAAGTTGTCCAAAGGAAGGTGAGGAGAGTTCTGTGTTATTTTTTTACGCTGGTCAGTTTTGTATTTTAGTTTTATTTTTGAGAGGGAAGGGCATACAATCCATTCATCATGATCCATAAGGACTTGCCTCCCATTATGAACTACTATAACTAGTATTTTGAGACTAAGTATTTCCAGTCTATATTTCTCATCCATTCACTATAACAATTTGTTAAGGGTTGACTTATTTGGCCTATTTAAATCTAACTTCTATACTTATAAGTTTATTATTATGTATGTGCCTAGTAATTTTCGTCCTTTTGTCTAGTAGGATATGTAAGTGCTACGAAGTGCATTGAAAGGGCATATTAGCCGTCGAGTGCACCATTTATAAACTTAAGTACAATTTTCCTTAATATGATGTACAAGTGTTAACTAATGAAAAAGAATAATGTAACTAGGGGATGTCTCATAATCAACCAGCGAATAACACAACTGCAGTTAGCAGAAATAATTTTGGTTCATGCAATTTCCTCAGTATATGTACAAAATTCTTTTCGACATCTCATTGTGACCCACGAATTGTGTGGAGATTTTATGAAATATGCGCCTTTGTATACATTAGGTAAGATGGATTGATATTGATGGCAAAGAGGACACCAAAATCAAAGAGGACACCAAAATCACAAACTACATTGATTTTGGACTTGAACTAGCCACAAGGTAAAGCCTCAAATGAACTCATATTCCAGTTTTACATCAGTTCAGTTGACTATACTTCGTTTTAAAATGATTCTTAGGGTGGGTAAGGACAAACCAACCGACGATGCTGACAATTCCTCGTTCAGATAGCTGCAAACTGGCAGGCTAATAAGAACTTTCTTGTAAAGGTTTGTTACACATGTTTATTAATTTGTCTTCAAAGTCCATGTCTGGACCATGAGAGTTCTTTCTAAATCATGCCGGGATCGAAATAGTTTCTTGACATAATTAAGTTCTTTGGAATAATTAGTTTCTACAAAACATACTTTTTGTATTTTAATTTGCGGAAGCCATCAACGTGGAGTGTACATATTATAAATTAGAATTTTCTATCCGCAGTGATGTATTTATTATTCAACTATTTCTGATATTCAGTGTCTCTTTCTTAATAGGGCAAGTTGGGTCCCTCCAAATCATCTGTAGCTTTGACATTCAAGTCCTGGTGGAAGCCATTGTTTACACTTAGCGTTACAGGTACGGAAACCTTCTAATTCCTAGATATAGTTTTGTTTGCAATAACAACACTTGTACTTCTGATCAACTGAAAAAAAGGAAAGAATTTCATATTCTTCAATTGTGTATTTATGGATCTTCTGCGTTTGATAAGTGGGAATGCATATTGCTACACTATAGTGAAGTAGAGACATGGTAATATTAACAGACTGTTATTAATACGGCTGACAATAAGAAATCTCCACGTCCGAAAGTATCTATTTTAACTGAAACGACATTGTAGCAAATGCCCACCGTCACTGATGACTGCCACAACTGTGTTTCCCATTTTGCAGCTGTAAAAGATCATTCCAAGGGTACAACAGCATATGGATTCGGAATTCATGCTGACGATCTAAGAAACAGCGATGCCGATACTCATCTCCAATCATAAGACTATATACCGTTGTTTCCATCGCTATGCGATATGAAGAACTACTAGTAAAGTTCCATCATTTTTTTCTGAGAGGCATATGTAAATTATCATTGAAGGCACGACTCATGAATAGCACTATTATGTTTACCGATCTTAACTGAATGCAGTTTTTCTGTTCGGACACAAGAAATGTTGGACGTACTAAAACACTAGTGTTTCACGGAAGAACGGGAAGAAGTGCGCATGTTGTAACAGGCATCGATTCGAGGAAATATAACCACTTAGCACTAGAGTTAACCACTATCGACAAAATATCAAGCCCAAAATCTATCTCCGAAACCTGTCGCCATCTATCTTTTTTTTAGGGCACGTCGCCATCTATCTTAAGGGATTTGATTTCTGCCATGTCGACTGGAGCTCCCATCCCTATCTCCTCATTGCTTTCTCTCCTTCATCGGCTGGTGCTCTCTCGGTCGTTTTATAAACAGAGGGAATCCACATTATTTGTTCTGTATGCTCAATTATTTTATGGGTTGCTCTTACTTTTTCTTCACTTGCCTCGCAAAGCGCACTTAAAAATATCTTATCTTTGACATACGCCAGAAAATTCGTCCTTCGCCAAAATTTCATCGGTCTATAATGATGTGACTCACCCATGGAGCCGCCGGCTGTATGTCTTGTTACAGTTTGAATCACATAGAGTAAAGCAAAAAATAAGGAACGAGTCGTTTCCGGAAGTAGTAGTTCACTTATTGCATGAGCCCAAAAACTCCAACTCCCTCTCTTTCAATCTTCTTTTTAAACAAGAGAAAAAGTAGTGCACTATTGGACTATTTCGTGAAAATTGTTTGTGGCACTTGAGCCTGTTATCACCGTCATGATTATCAGTCGGTCCGGTATCGGTATGATATTTCTCTCGTATCAATATGGCGGAAATTCTCTCCCTCACGTAGCCTCCCCCAAGGAGACGGGGGAGAAACCCTAGCCGCCTCGCCCCGCAACCCCCTCCCACCACCTCTCCCCTTGTCGTCCCTAGAGGTGGCCACTGGAAACACCACGCCCTACCGATGAAGGGGACGGCGGGGCCTGGCGTCTCGCGGCCATGGCGTGGTTGGGAAGGGTTGCGCTTCGTTGCGGATTGGATCGGCGACACATCCTCCCGCGGGTGGTTTCCTGACGGCGTGGCGGGAGGGCGGCCTCGGTAGGGAGAGTCGACCATCCCGCGGCGCAAGGATCCTAGAGCAGCTGCTTCGGACATGGCGGTGACGGAGTCCCTTCCGTGAGGGATGACTGGTTTGGAGGTGGATCCTTGTGGCGGCCTGGGGCGGCAGATCACAGGATCTCGAGCCCAGGTTCGTCGAAGGAGGCACGTGGTGGCCGGAATTTCCTCCGACATCGTCGGTGCTAGATGCAGGAGATAGGCGGTCGCATCTCGGTTATGTAAAGGGACAGTAAGGGTGACTTATCTGTCGACTTTTCCACTATCAACCCCAAAAAACCCAACTATGCCTTACGTAAAGTTGCCAGAGTACGATTAACCTCTGGATTTGAAATCATTGCTTATATACCTGGTATTGGCCATAATTTACAAGAACATTCTGTAGTATTAATAAGAGGAGGAAGGGTTAAGGATTTACCCGGTGTGAGATATCGCATTATTCGAGGAACCCTAGATACTGTCGCAGTAAAGAATCGTCAACAAGGGTGTTCTAGTGCGTTGTCCTATATTTGCTATCGATTGTTAAAAACTGAAATTTTAGCAATTTGGTTAAAAAATGTAGCTCCAGCAGCATTGCTAGAAGTGCACCCCACTCCACCCCTATAGCCGCCGAGATATTTTTTCTACCAAATATTTTAGCCTAAAATAATAAATCTCAAAAAATATTCCACGTTTCTATTTTAATTATAAATAAGTGTAATAATGTAAAAACTTATTTTTGAACCGTGAACATTTTTTGAACCATCTTGTTTTGTATCCTATATTAAATATATTTTTGAAACCCATGAGTATATTTTTTTAATCGTGAAGAGTTTTCAAAACGCATGAAAAAAATTTCATACCCAGGAACATTTATTAAACCATTGACATGTGTTTTCAATCCATGAAATTATTTTTGACCATCGTGAACTTTTTCTGAAACGACCGAAAAAAACCTTTTCAAACTATGAACATTTTTTGAATCCGGCAAATTTGTTTTTCCAAAACGGGCGAAACGGGAGTTTGTTATGTCATCATTTTAGAACCTCCGTGAATATTTTTTAAACACCAAGTGGACATGTTTTGAACCCATGAACATGTTTTTTTTTTGAATCACATGAGGTATTAGTTGAAACATTATGTGAGTTTTTTTTCGAATCACCGTTACCATTTTTAACCCTGCGATGATTTGTCGAATCAGGCAAACTATTTTTTCGAAACGGGTTGAATCACGACATTCCCATTAACATTTTTTCAAACACCAAATGAACATTTTTTTTAACACATGAACGTGTTTTTTGAATCCCATGAATGTAATTTTGAACTTTGTGAACATTTTTTGAACCTGTGAGATGAATTCTTTTGAAACGGGTATGCATATTTTGGAAATACAAATTGTGGCGGCGCTGGGTTGGCAGATCACATGATCTCGAGCCCAGGTTCGTCGATGGAGGCACGTGGTGGCCGGAATTTCCTCCTACATCGTCAGTGCTAGATGCAGGAGATAGGCGGTTGCATCTCCAACAGCCTTCCGATCCTATATTTTCTATCGATTGTTAAAAACTGAAATTTTAGCAATTTGGTTAAAAATGTAGCTCCAGCAGCATTGCTAAAAGTGCCCCCACTCCACCCTATAGCCGCTGAGATATTTTTTCTGCAAAATATTTTAGCCTAAATTAATAAATATCAGAAAATATACCAGGTTTCTATTTTAATTATAAATCAGTGTAATGATGTAAAAACTTATTTTTTGAACCGTGAACATTTTTTGAACCATCTTGTCCAATTTTTGTATCCTATATTAAATATATATTGAAATGAGTATATTTTGTTTAATCGTGAAGAGTTTTCAAAACCCATGAACATTTTTTCATACCCGGGAACATTTATTGAACCATTGACATGTGTGTTTCAATCCATGAAATTATTTTTTGAACATCGTGAACATTTTTCCAAAACCACAAAATAAAACTTTTTCAAACATGTGAACAATTTTTCTAATCCTGTGAATTTGTTTTTTTAAAATGGGTGAAACACGAGTTTGATACATGATCATTTTAGAACCTCTGTGTATTTTTTCAAACACAAGTGGACATATTTTGAACCCATGAACATGTTTTTATAATCACATGAAGGTATTAGTTGAAACATATATGTGAACATTTTTTCGAATCGCCGTTACCATTTTTAACCTTGCGACGATTTTTCGAATCAGGCAAACTATTCCCATTAACATTTTATCAAACACCAAATGAACATTTTTTTAACACATGAACATGTTTTTTGAATCCCGTGAAAGTAATTTTGAACATTTTTTGAACCCGTGAGATGAACTCTTTTGAAACGGGTATGCATATTTTTGAATCGTGAGCATTAGAAATTTTTTAACCCGTGAACATTATGCAAATTCTAAACATAATTTTGAACAGTTTTTGAACCAGAGAGACCCATGTATAAAATATCCTGAAATTCGGCGGCCTCCTCCGTACAATCGATTAGGAAGAACCGCTGCCTGCTATCTTACACGTGGTCACGGAGGTGTCAAGAGAAATGGAAAGACAGAGAACAAGTCACCGGGAAACGAATTACGTTGCCATGAAATCCGATGACGAGGTCTCCATTGTTGACAACAGACGGGAGTACAGTACAGGAGAGTCAATCTAAGCACAGTGTGTTCAACTGCTCATAGGAATTGTGTGGCTAGCTACATTTGGCCCATGCGCCTGGTCCTGCATTTCTCTGTGTCGTATTCACCCGTACCTATTTCTGGCACGATCGATGGATACACGAGCGACCATGACAACGTGAGGAAGATAGAGCTAGCCCCGCTCAAGAATCACCCGACTGAGCCAGCCAGCCACGGATTTTACCTCAACATCGATCGGGTGCAAGCAAGCAACCATGGCCGGCGAGGCAATCGTCTCCGGTGTCGTAGCGGACATGGTCGGCAGGGCGCTGTCCTCCTCGCCGGCCATCTCCTGGACCAGCAGCCGGAGCGGAGCGCGGAGGCGCCAAGCTGCCACGGCTACGACACTGCTAGTCAGGGTCGAGAGCGTTGCCGAGGCGGCCGGGGCGAGGCGGATCACGAGCCACGCGCTGATCGCCTGGCTCGCAGACCTCGTCGACGGCGCGTGCCGGGGGCGCTACCTCCTCGACGCGCTCCCGAGCGGGGACGCAGGCCAGGACGAAGGCCATGGCAAGCTCCTGCCGGCGCGGTCTTTCTCACTTCCTAGTTCCTTCAACCCCTGTAAGCGCCTCCGAGTCGCGGCCAGGAGACTACTGCTCGGCGACGCCGACGAGCTCGACGGCGTCCTCGCGAACCTGGAAAGAGTCGCCAGCGGCCTCACGGAGTTCATCATGCTGCTGCAGATGTGCCGCCGGCGCCGCACCAGCCACTGCCCACCACGGGCATCTACGCGGACAGCTATATGTTGGGCCGGCATGCGGAGAGGCGCCGCGTTCTGGACTTCTTGCTGCAAGATGGTGAAGGCGGTACTGAGCCGGCGGTGGCAGAGCTAGGCATCCTTCCAATTGTCGGCGCCGCCGGCCTCGGGAGGACCACGCTCGTGCAGCACGTCGCGAGGACCCCGCGGTGCGCCACCGCTTCTCCTGGTCATGATGCTGGATTTCCACTGCATGAGTCTCATGGCCGCCGGTGAGACGGCGGTGTTCCTGCGCTCCTTGTTCGCGCCGAGCGCCTCTCCCGCGACGGCGGCGAGAAGCTGGGTCTTCTCGAGCGGAAGCTACGTGGGGAGAGGTTCCTGGTTGTGTTCGACAACGTGGACGCGCGCAGGAGGCAGGTGGTGGACGTGATCATGCCAACCTTGCGGCGCGCCGGCACGCGAGGGAGCAGGGTCATCGTCACGAGCACCGACGCCGATCCCGTCGCTGGCCTCGCCGCCTCGGCACGGCGGAGCCGATCGAACTGCGTCCTCTGCCGCGTGAGGAGTACTGGTTCTTCTTCAGGGCGCACGCATTTGGCAGCGGCGCCGCTGAGGCGGACCGGCGGCTTGTGGCGGCGGGGCAGGTCATCGCCAAGAGGCTGCGCGGTTCCTTCCTGGGTGGGAAGATTGTGGGCGCGCTCCTGAGGTCCCGCCCTGACGTGGGGCTGTGGCATAGTGTTCTAAATAGCAGCAGCGTCAGTAGCGTCGCCGATGTGTCGTGCTGCCTCGGCAACGGCAGCTACGTAGAAACGATGGCCGGCAACCTCCTCCCACCGCATGTGTCCGTTAGTTGCGTCACCGTCTCGGGCTCGCCCATGAAAGGGCACGTCGGAATTCAAGGTTCCTCGTTGGCCCTTCCTGTCCTCTTTCTCCTGACGACGGCGGCCGTCAGCCTGAGTTGCCTGTGCTGCTGTGTAAGTCTGTCTTCCCTTCCTACTGCCTCTACTACACTGCCCATTGCACGATCGACAAATCAGTAAAGCGATAAATGCTTCTCCTTGTCACTTCATTTCATTCTACGCCACGTACTATTGATCCACACGTGCATACTCGATACACTATCAAGTTTGAATCGAAGTTGTCCATCTTCAGCGTTTACATCAGCACGGCCGAACAAATTATGCAGTTCAAGGAGCCATGACAATCGAATGAAAGAGGGAAATGACAACTTTTAACTCGATCTTCGGGGTTTTCACTTACGAGTTACGACAGACAATCAAACTCGTGGGATGTACTCCGTACTCTGGAGGTGGAGTATAAGGCAAGAGGTCACCTTGTTTGCTGTTTACTGTATTACTGAAACTCATAGGGGCGGCACCAGCACCGGCTCCGGTTTTGGCTCAGGCTTCGACCGCGGCTCCGGCGCTCGCACCACCAGCTTGCTCCCGGAACTCCCCATCCGTATGCGCCCGTTCGTTCCCGATCATCAAACCTCGCTCGAAGATCGCCTAGGCCCTGGTGTTTGCCTTGGCGCCTTTTTAACTCTCTTGCTCGTTTCTTTCTTGCTAAATAAGCCTAGAGCCGTGGGCCCACTTGGTCGTCTTCCTCTACCCCGCGAGGAGGACTCTGTCTGGAGTCCAGAGTCTGGACTGAATCGGCTGTTGTCCTGACTCAGACACCTGCAGAGTTCCTGCAATCCGTGTTTTTGGTTCAATCTCGGCAGTATATATATCAAGTATATACTGCATGTGGTTGGTTGGTGGGATTCTGTCATCAGAAATCTCAAATTCAGCGTTTGCTTTGACATCTTGTTTAGGCCGTGTATTTTGAAGTAAAACGGCCGTTGTTCTGCCAAATCAATTAAGAGGGAGCAAGCAAGGTCTGGTTACAAGCTAGAGAGACTCTAGCCAAGGGAAAACTGAGAAGAAAAGAAAAATAGTACAGGCCAAGGTTCGCATGGTGATTACTCGCCACTGTCAGATAACTCGTTTGGAACCTGAAGCTCATGTGATCCTCTCGCCAGGTGGGTGCCTAGCAGCAACATATCATCCCGAATAAGGTCGAGAAGCATACTTTCCGTCAAGGATGACTGCTGAAAAACCCTCCGGCACCGCTCTTTCCAGATATGCCATACGCCGTAGATCGCCACCATATAGGCCGTGTATTTTGCTCTGTTCCAATTTACAACATAGCAGATTACATCAGCAGCAGGCAGAGCTGATTCACCAAAAAGGGCTAAAGCTGTTTCATGCTTGGCAGTGCATCAGAAGTACATTGTGCAAGCCATAACCACAGTAATACCTTACTCCGAAAACAAAATAACTTGATGACACACCGGATATATTGATAATCACGGATAAGATGTGCCATCAGTTCAGATGGCTTCATAAAATGACTTAACGGTTAAACATCATATTTCGTACTCAGAAGCCAACCAATCTGTACTAGCACAAGTTGATTTCAAAGGAGCATGGATATATCATGCTTAAATGCCGTAAGGTTCAACGATAATACCAGCGCAGAACTCCTGTAGTCAGGCCAGAGTAGAAATTTGGTATGGTTCCTTCCTTTCAAAGGGATCAGCTAGGTCCAAATCATGGACGCGAAAATACCAAGCGCAGCGGTGAGACCAATTTGGTGTGAAACGAAACTGAGCACCTCCTGAGGCCTTGCTATCCAGCTGAAGCTTCTTACGTTGTTGTGCAATGAACTCCTCACTGTAATCATCCTTGTGAACCTCAAGAGTCATTAACTCCAGAACTTTGGCGTTCAGTACAAAGAATGTGGCGAAGTCAACATGTGACTTGATACCCCGATAATGGTGCCAGGAAATTGTCTTCAGACGGATGTGGAGCGACCTTCTAACATCTCGGTGTTTACGACGCCACGGGTTGATTTCCCTGGCCCACTTGGCTGACAAGGAACATAGCCAAAAAAACGAACCATTTCAGATCAGTAAGTAGAACAAGTGAGCACCAGACAGTATGAACCATAAAGGAAAATTCGTCACCTCAATGTACAACTTCTCCAAGCACGGAAAGCATCTCATCAAGTTAATAATCACGTTCAGACCAAGAGTACGCATATCGACAGCTAAAATCTTGACAGTGTGCACCGATGTTGTCAGGCTATCAACACGTAATCTCTTCACGAAATGTAGAAGATAACATTAGAACATCTACCACTACAGATAACATGCAATATATCAGCGGATAAAAATGCCAATAAGGCGCCTCGTGAAGACAAGTGAGAAGACCATAGCTACCTGAATAATTGTGGAGCTGAACACGAGTGTGGTGGGGAAGAAATTACTAGCAGAAAGGCAGCCTAAGGTCTCCAGTTTAGGCGCACAGATTACTGATACACGTAGTTCGTTTGATGTCCCAAGTTGGAGGAGCCTTTCAAGACACGGGGCATTCTCGATGATGAGTTCCCCGAAATGGATCCCTTTCCTCAGAACGGCAGCGTGCAAGCCTATGCCTTTAAGGGTAGCAGAGCTGATTCGGAGACAACGGAAACCAAAGCTGTGGTGAATCAGCAAGCACTCGAGACCGGGGCAACCGGCGATCATGCTGTGCAGCGAGCATTCCGAGATGCAAACCGTTTAAGTGTGAGTTGCTTAAGCTTGGGGAAGTGAAGCGCTTGGGCAGTGCTGTCTGTGATATGGCAGTCTCGAAGACGGCAACACAGAGGGTTTCGGAGAAGCGGAAAGCGGCCGGCGGCGGCGGCATCGTTGGCGGGCAGGGAAATCTTTCTCCGTAGCTGCCCAGCTCAAGCTCCTGCAGATTGTCGAGGGCGGGCGATCGGAGCTAGGCGTCGGCGGTGGCGGCTCGGTCGCCGTGGAGGTGGTACACGGGCGCGCAGAAGCGGCGGCCCGGGCCCCGGTGGTCGGAGAGGATGGAGGTGACCGTCGCATCGAGGTCATCCGAGTGGCAGAGCCAGTGGTGGTCGAGGTTGAGAGGGGCGGAGCGCCAGAGGTGGCGCCACCGGGAGGCGAGGATCTGCGTGCGGGCGCCTTCCTTGGTGTGGAGGAGCGAGATGATCTCCCCGAGGACGCCGTCGGGGAGCTCGCTGATACGGTCGCCGGAGCCTTCATCTGCTCCGGGCAGCTGCGGCGCGGGGAAGCGGACGGCTTCGGGGGGTTGGCTGATGCGGTCGCCGGCGCCTCCTTGTTCCCCATCCTCTGCGGGAAGCGGTGGCTCCTGATGCTCCATTCGGCTTCAGGATTGGGCGCCTCGAGCGCCGCTAGCTTCCTCTTCATCGAGCCAGAACGGTCACCTTCCAGGTCCATCGCCGACGGCCTCCTGTGCGTGGCTCGGGCACACCGTCACTCCAGGAAGATAGCTATGGTTCGGTGCCCAGGGTCTGGCTGGCTGCCGTCGCCGGAGGCGAGACGAGGCAGAGCGCGGCGGCGGTTTGGATTTGGGGAAAAAGGCGTGGAATCGTGGACAGTCGCAGGATGAAATGAAATCTAAAGCCCAGTCGATGATTAATGGGCCGAGAAGTCAGTGGTTACTTCCGGTCGTCCTCTACCTCGGGCCTTTTTTTTTTTACACGGCCAGTTCGTCCTGGTCAGTTCGTTCGTCTCTCAATTTCTTCCCGATTTACTAGTTGGCTACCAATTCGCTGCTGACATAGTGATATTACTTTCATTGTTAGCGTTAACAAATGCAAGAAAATCAGTTGATATGGTCATATGGTAGTTAGCCAGGTTGCCATTTTTCTGCTGATTCTCTTGTTCAGATTTTTATGTGTAGATAAATACCCTGTACTACACCCAATATAAAAATGGACTATTGATTCACTGACAAGTGCAGCACGCACGCATGCATGATCGATCCAGTGACAAGTGCAGCACGCATGCATGATCGATTCACTGACAAGTTTGAAGGCTTCCATCTTCAGCATTTACACCAGCACTCCAAAGAATAAGGTCAAGCAAGAATATGGCGATCGAAACTACGACATCTCAGGATCTTCACTACCTGACAGACTAGGTTTTGGCTCTTTAGGAGTGTTTGCTCGTTCCTGGATGTTGGTCCTTCATGTTTATTGGCCTAATGCTTGTAAATTAGCTAGCTAGTAGTTTCGTCTCGCTTTTCGCTTTGCACATGAATGCTTGGAAACCTCTGTATTTCGTTATCTGTCGATAATGAAATTCGGTCCCGTGGGGATCGCGTGGGGGAAAAATCTCCATGCCACCCTGGCCACCGCTCGATCCGTCGCCAGCTTGATGATTTCTACAAGCTTAAGCATCTTTTCGATGAGAATGGGCAATCCCCATTTCAAAAGAAAAAAAAGTTCATTACTCTGCTTCTGCTGAAATATAGTACATTTGAACTTCCAAAACAGAAGGTCGACAGATTGGCGGCAAAGCGGCCAGCACCGGCTTCAGCGCAACATCAGTACCATTTATGCCGGAAACAAAAGCAATATTTTTTTTAATCATACAAAAACAATTCTTACTTCCAAAACGAAGCCACCTTTTGGTGTTTCAGGTGAAGTGATAGATCCGAACTTCACATAGTAATGTAAACTGGAGACGAGATAGAACATTTTGAATCGGCAGAAACTATCTTCCATGGAAATCTTGCAACTGGGCAAGCCAAAAAATTGACACGAAAGACATATTTAAACCACAACAATTTTAAGTCAATCTGAGAGAACTATCAATTTCATTGGTTCATAAAACGATTCAGTGCTGTCAAATGAGGATACCGCCCAAACAGTTCAACATCAGGAGCACTAATACTGGAGACGAAAACAATTCCTAACTTCCACGATGAAGCCTCCTTTTTCCGATCGGACTGAAGTAATAGATCAGTGCTCCAAACAGTTGATGTAAAGTGGAGACACCACACGACATTCAGAACGTACAACTAACTACATTCCACACAAATCTCACCACTGGGCAAGGGCAATAAACTGACGATTACTCAAGTTTGTAGTTAGTAATACATATTTACACCAAAGCAATGACCATGGTACTACCTTGATATGCGAGAGCGCTGTCAGTTCGAATGGCTTCATAAAACGACTTGACAGATAAAATTACATTTGATGTTCAGAAGCAAAATGGCTTTGTACTTTTCATCAAGTCAATGACAGAATCCAGACTAAGAGCATGCAAATCAACAGCTAAAATCTTGACCGTACACACCGTTGTCGTTAGGCTATCAACACACAATCCCTTCATAAAGTATGGAAGACAGCATTAGCGTGCAGATAATATGTAATAGCACATAGAAAATGCAGGCCCATGAAGGCAAGTAGGAACACCAGAGCTACCTGAATAACCGTCGAGTCAAACGTGAGTCTGGTACTCGAATAACAATAAAGGCAGCCTAAGGTCTCCAGTTTAGGCGCGGAGATTACCGATGTATGCGGGTGATCTGAACCAAGTTGGAGCAACCTCCCAAGACATGGGGCATTCTCAATGATGAGTTCCCCAAATCGGAGCTCTCTATGATAAACATTAGCTTTACAGCCTATGCTTCTAAGGCTATAGGAGTTGATTCGGAGACAGCAGAAGCCAGAGCTATTCTTAATCAGCAAGCACTCCAAAACAGGGCAACCGGCAATCATGGTGTGCAGTGACGATTCGGAGATGCTGACCCGTTCAAGCGCGAGCTTCTTAAGTTTAGGAAAGTGAAGCGGTTGGGTGGTACTGTCGTGGAGGTTGCAGTCTCCGATGGTTGCAACACAGAGGGTTTCCGAGAAGCGAAAGGCGGCCGCCGGTGGCGGCAGCGGAGTTGGTGGTGGATACGGTAACCTATGATCGAAGCTGCACAGCTCAAGCTCATAGAGGTTGTCAAGGGCAGGGGACCAGAGCCACGTGTCGGCAGTGGCCGCCCGTTCGCCGTGGAGGTGGTACACAGGGTCGCAGAAGCGGCGGCCAGGGCCCGGGTGGGTGGACAGGATGCGCGACACGACAGTGTCCAGAGCATGCTCGTCGTTACAGAGCCAGTGGTGGTCGAGGTTGAGAGGGGCGGAGCGCCAGAGATGGCGCCACCGGGACGCGAGCACCTGCGTGCGGGCGCCTTCCTTGGTGGGGAGGAGCGAAATGATGTCCCCGAGTACGCCGTCGGGGAGCTGGCTGATGTGGTCCTTGGAGGTACCTCCATCCGCTCCGGGCAGGGGCAGCGGCACCGGGCAGCGGAAGGCGTCGGGGGGTTGGAAGATTTGCTCACCAGCGCCTCCTCGTTCCCCATCCACTCGGGGCAGCGGCGGCTCCTGGTCCTGCATTCCAGCGTCGGGCTTGGGCGCCTCGAGCGCTGCTCGCCTCCTCTTCCTCGAGCCAGAACAGCCACCCTCTAGCACCATGGCGGACGGCGTCCTGCGCGTGGGACAAGCGAACCTGGCACTTCGTTAGAGGCTAGGGTTTGGTCGCCATCGTCGGAGCCGAGACGAGCAGAGGTGGGCGGCGGCGGTTTGGGAAAAGCGTGTGGAGGAGAAACCATGAAAATGAAATCGTAAAGCCAGCAAGGCCCGGTTAAGTGGGCTCACAGGCGAGAGACCGTTTCCGCCTTCCAGTCTCAGTTCGTCTCCCAGTTTCTATCCGCTGTTATTATTTCTCTTGGGTTTTAAAAAGGAAAAAAAAACAGCTGATACATCTCACTGCCAGGCATGGCATTGGCACTTGGCTGGCAGGTACTGATACATGGCACCTTGATGGCCTGATGGCTCCTTTGAATGATCGGCCAATGTCCACACAAATTTTACTATACAAGTTTGAAGTGCTCCGTTGTCTCAGAATCAACTCCATTAGCCTTAGAAGCATAGGTGTGAAAGGTTATACTCTGTTGGAACTTGTCATCGAGAATGTCCCTTGTCTTGAGAGGTTGTCGGGCGTCGGCTCGTTCGCCATGGAGGTGGTGCACGGGCGCGTAGAAGCGTCGACCAGAGCCCGGGTGGGTAGAGAGGATGCACGACACGACGCATCGTGGGCCTGCATATATTATTTTTTTGGGTAGGCGGTCCACGTCCTTGGAGAACCAATGGTTGTCAAGGTTGAGAGGGGCGGAGCGTCAGAGGTGGCGCCACCGTGAGGGGAGGAACTAGGTGCGGGCGCCTTCCTTGGTGGGGATGAGCGAGTTGATGTCCCCGAGGACGCCGTCAGGGAGGTGGCTGATGCAGTCGTCGGTGCCTCCATCCAATTCGCTCCTGGCACAAAACGTACGCGCGGTCTTTTTACGTCGCCGTGTTTCTGTCCATCATGACACAAACTGATGCGCGCGCGGATTCAATGTGTGCGGACCGTTGGAGTGGCGCTAAGCATGGCATTGTCATTTAAAAAAAGGCATGGCATTGTCGGGAGGCTGGGTGATCATATCTTTGGGGCTTACGAGTACTGCCAACTGCCTGAACTAGTTCAGACATATGCGCCTTTGAATCAATAGTGACAAGGCAAGAGGTCACCTTGTTTGCTGTTTACTGTTATTACTCAAACTGCTACTCTCGCAGACGCAACTGCTACAAAATCTGCCTGACATGGAATGCAATGATTAGCACAAACCTGGGCCTGCCTAATAAACTGAGACTAACTGACACGTGCATCGACGTGCTGCCCAAAAGAAGTCGTGCAGCCCTGAAGAAACCATTGCAGGCTTGCAATACATTCAGTTTTTTTTTCCGAGATTGTCAATACATTCAGTTGATAGCAGCATTTACAGACAAGTCAAAGTTGTATACGCACTGAACCAATTCTCGCCCCTGCAAGCTTCTGCATTAGTACCTTGATATGAGAGAGCGTCATCAGTTTGCATGGCGTCATAAAACTGACTTACAAGATCGACACCACAACTGATATTCAGAAGAATCACAGCCCTGTACTTTCTCGTCACATAAGTGCACAATTGGTTTACACAGGAACTAACAACGTGAATAGCATGTTTAAATGTCATAAGATTCCAACATAATACGGCCTTGAAACAAAAACTAAAGATGTGACAACTAATACAGTCAGGTCAAATCAATAAACTGGTAAGCCTTTTTCCTCTCAAAGGGATTAGCTAGATCCAAATCATGGACACGAATATCCGAAGCGCAGCGATGACAACTATCGCGCGTGATATGAAACCGAGCAACTCCTGAGGCCTTGCTATCCAGCTGAAGCTTCTTACGTTGTTTCACAACAAACTCCTCAGTGTAATCATTCTGACGAACCTCAAGAGTCATTAACTCTAGCCCTTTGGCGTTCAGTACAAAGAAGGTGGCAAAGTCAACATGTGACCTGGTACCGCGATAGTACCGCAACGAAATTTTCTTAAGACGGATGTCAAAGGATGCAACAAACTCCTCAGTGTAATTTTGACGCCATGAGTTTTTAACCCCTAGTCCAAGTGACTGAAAAAGATAATAAACAATTAAAAACAAACCATTTCAGAGCAACAAGTATATCACAACAGCAATGAAAAAAAAAAGAATTGTCACCTCAATGTACAGCGATTCCAAGCAAGGAAAGCACCTCATTAAGTTAATAACACCATCCAGAAAAAGAGTACACATATCAACAGCTAAAATCTTGACAGTGCGCACCGCTGACGTTAGGCTATGAACATGCAATGCCTTCATGAAGCATGGAATACAACATTAGGCCAAGTGCAGATAATATGCAAGTCATCAGCAAATAGAAAGGCGGGCAGAAATTATCTTGAAGGATAGCAAGGCCACACAGCTACCTGAATAATTGTCGAGTCAAACGGTGTGGGGTCAAATGTGATTCTGCTATGACAACTAGAAGAAAGGCAACCTACGGTCACCAGTTTAGGCGCAGAGATCACTGATGTATTCTGGATTGTACCAAGTTGGAGCAACCTCTCAAGACTAGGGACATTCTCGATGATGAATTTCGCAGATCGGAGCGCACCATCAGGAGCAAAACCTTCCACACCTATGCTTCTAATGCTATTGGAGTTGATCCGGACACAACGAAAGCCAGAGCAATACATAATCAGCAAGCAGTCCAAAGCAGGGCAACCAGCAATCAGGGTGTGCAGCGAGGATTCGGAGATGCTGACCCGTTCAAGAGCGAGCTTCTTAAGCTTAGGAAAGTGAAACACTTGGGCAGTGCTATCAGGGATTCGGCAATCTCCGATAATGGCAACGCAGAGGGTGTCAAAGAAGCGTAAGGTGGCTGCCGGCAGCGGCTGCGGCATTGCCGGTGGATCCGGTAACCTATGTCCGAAGCTGCACAGCTCAAGCTCCTCGAGATTGTTGAG
The DNA here is from genome assembly GCA_947311845.1 of Poa pratensis. Lineage (NCBI taxonomy): Eukaryota > Viridiplantae > Streptophyta > Magnoliopsida > Poales > Poaceae > Poa > Poa pratensis. The sequence continues at coordinate 47,137,574 of CAMZMU010000067.1, forward strand.
GGCGGGGGACCGGAGCCAGGTGTCGGCGGTGGCGGCTTGGTTGCCGACGAGGTGGTACACGGGCACGCAGAAGCGGCGGCCAGGGCCTGGGTGGGCAGAGAGGATGCGCGACACGAAGGAGTCGAGGTCCTTCCAGTCTTCGCAGAGCCAGCGATAGTCGAGGTTGAGAGGGGCAGAACGCCAGAGGAGGCGCCACCGGGAGGCGAGGATCTGGGTGCGGGCACCTTCCACGGTGGGGAGGAGCGAGATGATGTCCCCGAGGATGCCGTCCGGGAGCTGGCTGATACGGTCGCTGGGGCCTCCATCCGCTACAAGCAGCGGCGGTTCTTGGCCCTCCATGCCGGCTCCGGTATTGGGAGCCTCCATAGCAACCAGCGCCGCTAGCTTCTTCTTCCTCAACCTATCACGAGCAGCCGGCGGATCGAGCACCGCTAGCTCCACCTTAAGAAGATTATGTGGTCAGAATCAAACTTAAGAAGATGGATAGCAGCATGAAAAAAATCACATATCTAGATAGCTCTTAAGAAACAGATATTAATGTTACTATTGGCGACTGGAACTTGTCACATTACGGAAGAGAAGTTAAAGACCATGATCAACGGAGGAGTAAATAGCAGGTCTATGCCATTATAGATTGATCAGCAACCCAGGTCCTATTTCATTTGGTATTCTAACAAATTCTCCTGATCAGTTAATGCAAAGAAAGTACAAAGTTTATACTGTGGAAACAAGTACAGAACAATTATACCCATGACTAAATGGACAATACTTGGCTTGGAAAGTGACACATAGCAACCAAGGAAAGAACATTTATAGCCAAACTTCAGTTACAAGACAATGCTAGAAAATGGCAAACCAGAAAACAGTGAACAAGGAATATATGATCTCTGATTCTACAAACTAAGGAAACTTATAACAAATGCAAACCAGAAAACAGTGAAATTTGCTGAACATAAAAGTGCACATGGGGAAACAGTGTCATGTATCTATGCACCTACACGGATGGTACTCTGGAACACCATTCTAATTTGTCGACACTGACAAAAGTTGAGAGTGTTTGCTGAACATGACATCTAGTAGGCAAATATTATTCAAGAGCACAAGTTGAAATACAGTGCGTACATATTAACACAGCAATCAGACATTGAGCTGTGAAGAGCACCGAATCAAAAACAGACCCCTGTTCAAATTCAGTTGGCATTTCAGCTTTCATAATCTAGAGAACAAATAAACCCAGTAAGAAAACCTTGCCATTATGTCGCGAGATAACCGTTATCGCTAACAAATCACAAAAAATGCATCAATCCTGTATTTCAATACAAGCACGGCAGTGTAGCCCAGTGAGAGTGCCGTTCTGTTCTTACCACGACCCGAGCGAGACTGCCCCCTGACAATGCCTGACACGCCCTGCTTCTCCAGGTCACACTCCTAAGACTCAACCAGCTGCAGGCTGCAGCCTCGAACCAGGGCCCCTGCTTGCTGCGGACGGGGGATGACGAGCTCCCTGCATGTCATTTTGCGTCAATGCAGCAACAAGGAATTATACGCTAATTAAAGTTGAGTAACTTCTCGTGATTCTAGCGACGGAGGCACTGTAGATGTCATGAAATCCATCCGGTTTAGTTGTGGAAATTTTGACGCTTGTTACTTTTGGTGGTGGACGGCGTTGTATATGTTAATTTTGTGTACTCCCGCCGATCCATAAAAGATGTCGGGGCTTCATTTTTGTCTACACTTCCATAATCTTTACCATATAGATTATTAATACTGGTATGGTTTTATAGCACTATTATTATTAAGTGTATTTTTTTACCAACTAATAGTGCAAGTACTTTATATTCCTATTAATGAAAATCTGCTATTTAGTACTCCCTCTGATCCATAAAAGAATTGCCAACTTAGCTACCACTGCGAAAGAGCGAGATCTCCTTCATGGCAGGACGGAAGTCCCCCATTCACTGCAATCGCACGCCTAATCTTCCTAGTTGGTCATAAGGGCAGGCAGAGTAACTTACAGTCCGGGAGCTCGGCAGCAGCAGCAGATCGGAGCGGTGGTCGGGGAAGACGCCGGATTTTGCTCCGGCTGGACGCCGGCAGGCGGCAGCAGCAGGTCGGGCACAAGCAAGGAGCTCGGGTTGGCCGGCGGTGCAGAAGGGCGGACGGGGACGGGGACGTGGCCTTGAATGAGGAACACCGATGGGGAGGAGAGGAGAGGAGAGGAGAGGTCGTCGCCCTCCTCCCCTTGTGCGTCGTCGTCTCCTCGAGGTTGAGGGGATTCGGTGGCTCCACTTGGGGCCGCGGAGCAGGCCATCCTCCTCGCCCAGGTCTGCGGATTTCTCGGCGTCAGGCCGCCCCGGCGACTACTTTTTCATTTTAGCAAAAAGTGCACCGTATCTATTAATAATCATCCACGGCAGTATAAAAGATATTAAAAATAAATAAAAAATACAAATAGGTCACTGAACCACCCAGCGACGACTACGAACACTGGGACGAGCCGAAGGCGCGCCGCTGTCATCGCCCCTCTCTCACAGGAGCTGTGCAAAACTTGTCGTAGAATAGCTTGTTGTAGCGCATCCGAGCAGCGACCATCCCTCACAACGAGAACCATAGATCAAAAAAATCTGACCTACAACTACACCGATGAACACGAAAAACAAACAGATCACACAAGATCTGTCGGACACACAACTGAATACGCCCTCCGCTAGCGCTATACGCACCAACGAAGCCGGGATAAGACATGGAATACCTTATTCTCACATCAGGATGTCGTCGCCGCCACCTCACCACCCGGATAGACACACAAATTAGCTAAAACAGCATACGGGAACCCTCTTGCAGGCGAGAGGCCAGATCTGTCGCCCCTCGAGGCCTGGAAGGCCATCGGAGACGGGGCGGACCTGCATCGTCACCGACGGATGGGACATGAACCTAATCGCCTTTTAGATCGCACTCACGAGATGATCACGTGTATTTCTTCCATACCGCCCCGACGACTACTGTTTGGGCACCTTCGACCACCCCAGACGCTGGTACCATGGCTAGGGGGCTGCTGCACCGCCCATGCCCCCTCCCGTGGTCTCCTATGGATTTGTCGGTTCGACCTTCATCCTCAACAATGATGACGCTGTCACTTCGTTACTGCGGATGGATTGGCGACAATGGACCAAGATACCATGACTAATGCGATGCGTCGTAAAGCGCCGTCTAATTTGGACTCGTCTCCTGATACGTCCGCATCCTCTAAGTCTTTTTCTTGATTTTAATACTCTACAATTATCATTATTTAGTGTTGGAGTTTATATTGTAAAAAATATTGCTAGAGGATAGTGAAAAATTTATCGACTCACTCGCTGGGATGTGTTTTGCTGACCTAAAGATCAGGGAGGGTTGTGTGTTCATGACCTTCAGGTTAAAACACATTGCTTCTAGGTAAATTTCAATTTAATCTTCTTATGGAAGATGGGATTTGGCAGACTCTTCTAAAAAGGAAATATTAGACTCACAGTCACATGCTTTGTCACAGGTTTATTGAAAACTGAATGATTCTTATATTTTGGATGGTCTCATGGCGACAAAGAAACAATTTCAGGCGTTTTGGATCATTTTCCATTAGGGATGGTTACTCGATTAAGTTTTAATAGGATAAGTGGTTAGGAAAAAGCACACTCCAGAACCATATCCAGCTCTATATAATGTTGTTTAGCACAAGTGGGATACAATCGTTATGGTTCTGGAGACATCTCCGCCTACGGACGAGATCTAATCGATCGGTCCCAAAAACTAAAATGCAAATTGTCGGAGATAAAGTGTGTTTAAGCCATAATCTTATGGGTCTTCACCACTTCCATCCCACCGATATCCAAGGACTCCCCCGTCCGGGTGGTTCACTTCTAGATCCTCCACCGACCTATAGTGCTGCATCAAGACTTGCAGAAGACTACCTCGCGACGGACTAGGTTGAAGATTAAGACTCCACGTACAAGTTAAGGAGGAAACCTAGGCGTTGTACCAGACATGGACATCTACCATGTGAAACGTGCTTCGGACTTATATATCCAAATCAAGACCCTACAAGACCACCAAGAGCATCCATAACTCGAGCTAAAGCCAAACCAAGACCCTACAAGACCACCAAGGGCATCCATAACTCGAGCTAAAGCCAAACCACTATACATGATAACTAGGGGATTAAGCGCGGGCTCCGCCGCACCCGTGGACTTGAAATAATTTTATTTTTTGGAGGGATTAATTTTGAAATTTGGATTGGAAAGTTCTGATATGGTTTTTTTCCTTCTTAATTTCCGTCGGAATTTGTCGTGTGTAGTATCTTGAAATATTTGGCAAATTTGTCAAATATGTTTTCATTTTAAACAAATTTATAAGGTAACTCTATATACCTGGTTGCTTAATTGTGTTGCTTTTTTTAACAATTTTTAATGCTTAAATGTGTTGCTTTTGGTTTAACTTCATAATGAAGGTAAGTGCAATTTGTGAGATATATTTTAGAATGTTTTTAATTCTGTAACAATTTTACAATTCGCATGTATTGTTTTTCTTTTCTTTGTGAGAATTGTGATACTAATATTTTATCGTAGAAGGAGCAATTTGTTATATCGAGTATTTTTATTTCTTTTAAAAATGAGGATGCTTGCATACTTTTGAAATATAACATAAAATTTGTGTCAACTTTGTAATTAGAGTGAATGCAATTTTTTGAGATATATTTTAGAGTGTTTTTAATTTTCTAGCAATTTAGAATGTTCGAATGTGTTGCATTTTTTTAACGTCTACTTCAAATGTGTTAGTTTTCTTTTTTAAAGGCTGTGTGAGATAATATGTGAAGTATTTATATTTTAGAGTTTTCCTTTTTTTATAGCAAATTGAGTTTTAGAAATGTGCTGCATGTATTTTTTTTGTGAGAAATATGATATATTTTATCGTAGAAGAAGCAATTTGTCATATTGATTGTTTTCAGATATTTAGAAAATTGGGATGTCTAGATATATTTGAAGTATATCATAACCATTTGTTTCGACTACATGGTTAGGGTTAATGCGTTTAATCAGTTATATTTTAAAGTGCTTTAAATTTTCTAGCAATTTGGAATGTTCAAATGTGTTGCATTTCTTTGAACATTTATTTCGAATGTGTTTTTTTTTAAGGAAACACTTTGAAATAGGTAGTATTTTTTGAGTGCCTTTATATGATATACGGTACCGTCAAACGTTTAGAAAATCGAAATGGTTATATATGTTTGTATGTTGCTGGAATTTTTGTTTGAGTTTCATAATTAGAGGATGCATAGTATAACTTTTGTGTGGTAAGTTTGAGAATTTGTTAAAGTTAGGAATTTTTGTCATATTGTTTGCATTATTTTGGAATGTAGATTTGAAAATTTTGTTTTTTTGTTTGAGTCCTAATTTTTTTGTATAATTGTTATTTTGAATTGCATGGTGGAAGATATGTATGTTGTGTGTATTACTTATCTTTGTTTGAATATCAGTATTTTTTGTAATTGCTATTTTTTAAATTTCAATATTTTATTTATAGTTGTTTACATATTGTTTGCATAAAGTATTTTAAAATTGTGATTGTTTCTCTCATAAAATATGGTTCTATGCTGTTGTATTTTTTTTGTTTGCCATCGTAATCAAAGGGAATGTATTATTGTGAGAATTTTTAAAATGTATTCTATAATTAAGGGATTTTTAATTTTTATTTCCTATAAATATTTGTAACAAATCGTGTGTCCAAATTGTTTTGAACTTATAGAAAATGCGTTACATTTTATTGGGGGGGAGGGAGGATATTTGTTGTTTAAAAATCTAACAAATTTTGTTTGGAATCTATTTTGAAACTAATTGGAACCTGTGGTTATTTTTTTTTGGAGGAAGAATTATTCGTTTTTTTTTGTTGCATTTTAGTTTTATGCAAGGTTTGCATAGTTCTAATTATTAAATTAAAGTTCTTAGTTATTGTTGAGTTTTTGAAATCTATGTTGGAATGTAGGTAGGAAATGAATATTTTGGAGAGATTTTTTTTTGTGGGAAATAATTTTGTTGTGATTTTTTTTTTACATATGGGGTGCATCGTGTGTTTCATAAATTTGAAGAATTTGATTTTGTGAATTGTTGAATTTTATGTTAGAACTTACCAAAAATAATTTGTTTTTTTTTGTTTATGCATTTTGTATGTATGTTTTGCATTATTATAGTCAATAAGTTTAAAGTTTCTAACACTTCTCTTTTTTTCAAAATCTATTAAGGGGGACTTATGTATTATTTGAATTTTCTAAGCTTGGAAATAATTTTTGAAAGTTCCCAATGTGCTTGAAATGCTGTTTTTTGTTTTGTTTTATTTTTTAGAAATTGCTTTGAATCGATTTGAAGATGTTTTTTTTTTTTTTGAATTTTCTGAGTTATAAAAAAAGGAAGGGTATGATTATGGCATTAAAAGAAAGGTTGCATTTTTATGAAAAATTTGATATATTATTCTTATTTTTCCTGATTTAAAATGAATAAGTTATGATTTTTCAAATTTTAATCAAATTTTGGCCTTTTTGTTAAAAAAAAATGGTAAACTGACAGGGTGGGCCCACTGTGACGTCGTGCTGACGTCACAGTGGGGAACCCTAGCTCCATTCGCCCGCGGCGGCCGTGGGCTCGCCGGCAGCGCGCCGCCGCGTTCCGGCACGCGGGCGCGGGCGCGAACGACGCGCGTCGCTGCGCTCGACCCGTTGGTGGCGGCGCCGCCCGTTTTGGGTCACCGGAGCGGCGCCGGCGACTCGCGGAAGCGGCGGAAGGCGGCGGCGCGGCGGAGGCGATTCCGGCGGCCTGGCGACGTTCCGGCGTCCGATCTTTGGGGAGGAGATGGAGGCGGCGACGACGAACTTCCTCGCGGGCGGCGATTTGGCGGGGGAGCGGCGGAGCAGCGGGATGGCGCGCCGGCGGCCGCGGCGACCACGGCGGCGCGCGGGGGAGGAGAGAGCCCGTGGATGTTTTTGCATAAAAAACCTCGACGTTTTATCAATTTGCGTTGAGGTCCTTCCGCGGGGGTTTTCTGCAAAGTGCACGCGCCAAAAATCGTGCAGGAGGGTTACCGTCTGCGACGGGGGCGACCGGCCGGTGACCGGGGCGACGTGGCGGCCCGTGGTTGGTCAAAAATCGCAGCTACAGTACCGAGCGGTTTTGGGGGTGACGTGGGCGCATCTCGGCCGTCGATTTCGCGGATCGAACGGCTGTGGTGATCCTGCGACGTGGAGGGCTGGAAACGCAGCGGATCCCACCATCTTTTATATATAGTAGAATAAGGAACCTGCTCCTCTCTATTTGTGACCTAGACACTTCTTTAAATAGATTGCTACTTCATTCCGGTACTGTGTGTAGGTCAAGTATGATCCACAAAAAGGGTCGGAATGCAATGGTCGCGTAGGGACAGAAATCATGCTCGCCGCACATGAACATCTCCTTCGGGAACAGTATCTGACTCTTGATACAAAGAGAACAAGGGACTCATGATGGGTGACTGAAATGGGTTGGGTGTACAGGCTTGATGATTCCTACAAGCTGATATCATTATCTTGCTTCTGATGGAATATATACTTGAGCTTTCAAACCAAAAAAAAAGGTTGAGCAGATCGGCAGCCAAAACTGGGCATGATCCCAGTTAAAACATCAGGACTATTTATGCTGGAAAGATGAAGCCACCTTTGAAGTGATAGGTCCACACTTAAAATAGTTTATGTAAACTGGAGACAGGATAGAACATTCTAAATGGGCAGCTAACTAAGTTCTGGCGATTCTAATTCTTGATCCCATTTGTCATGTGTAGAAAAATTCCCATATAACATTATTATTGATTCACCACCAACTTTACCAAGTTGCAACTTCAGGAAGGGAACAAAGTGTGTTGCCCAATAAATCATGCATTCCAAGAAACTCTGACAACGAATGAAAAGAAAATGCCGACTCAAACTCAACCTTCCTGACAGACCAGGTCAAGCAGGACAGTCTCCATCCTCCAGCTTGATGCATGATTCCTACAAGCTGATATCATTACTCTGCTTCTGCTGAAATATAGGTTTGAGCTTCCTAAACAAAAGGTCAGCAGACCGGCCACAACACAGGGCATGATCAGCGTAGTTACACATGGACCATTTGTCCTGGAAACAAAAACAAATCCTTGCTTCCAAGATGAATCCACCTTCTGATGTTCTTGCTGAAGAGATAGATCCACACTTCAAATAGTAGTTTATGTATACTGGAGACAGGTCAAAACATTCTGAATGTGCAGCTAGCTAAGTTCCACATAATTTTCTTGCAAAAAGATAAAACATGTTTACACCAAAGCAATCACCACAGCAGTCCCTTCATTTCGGAGAACATAATCAGTTCGGATGGCATCATCAAACAGCTCAGATAGACATCACATTTGATGTTCAGAAACAACATAGCCCTGTAATTTCTCATCGTGCACATCAGCACGGATTGGTTTCAGCAGAACTAACAACATGAATACCAAGGTTCTAAGATAATAGGAACTTACAAAACTACAGTTGTGAGAACTAGCATAGTAATCACAGATAATGACACTCGTAAGGATCTTTCCTTTCAAAGGGATCAGCTAGATCCAAATCATGGACACGAAAATCCGTAACGTAGCAGTCATCTCGTGTAAACCGAAACCGAGCACCTGGTGAGGCCTTGTGTAGCTGAAGCACATTACGCTGCTGTGCAAAGTACTCCTCATTGTAACATTCACGATAAACCTGAAAAGTCATCAACTCTAGCACCCTGGCGTTTTCAACAAAGAATGTGGCAAAGCTAACATTTGACTTGGTGCCACGATAATATCGCCAAGAAATTTTCTTCAGACGAATGTCAAAAGATTTTAAAAGAACTTTGTGTCTTACACGCCATAGATTGGTTTCCCCTTGTCCAGCACACTGGAAAAAAAAATAGAGAATTAAGAACCAATTAATTTCAAACAAGCACTGAATACTAATATATGAGGCATCAGAAAATAAGCGTCACCTGGATGTATAGCCTTTCCAAGCATGGAAAGCAAGTCATCAAGTTAATAATAGTATCCAGACAAAGAAGACGCATATCAACAGATAAAATCTTGACCGTGCACACCTCTGGCGCTAGGGTATCAACACACAATCCCTTGATGAACAGGGAAGATAGCATTAGGCCATCATCTTTAAGTGCAGAAAATATCTAATTCAGTAGCACATAATGCAGGCCGTGAAGGCAAGTAGAAACGGCACCTGAATAACTGTCGAGCCAAGCGCAAGGCTGGTATTATATTTTCCAGAAAGACAACCTAAGGTCTCCAGTTTAGGCGCGGCGGAGATTACCGATGTATGCGACTCAAATGAATCTAGTTGGAGCAACCTCTCAAGACAAGGGCCATTCTCGATGATGAGTTTCCCATGATAATTTTTCACACATATGCTTCTAAGGGCAATGGAGTTGATCCTGACACAACGGAAGCCATCACTGTTTGCAATCAGCAAGCACTCCAAAGCAAGGCAACCCGAAATCATGGTGTGCAGCGAGGATTCAGAGATTATGACATGTTGGAGGACGAGCTTCTTAAGCTTAGGGAAGTGAATTGCTTGCGCTGTGATGTCAGTGAACTGGCAACTTCCGAAGGTGGCAGCGACGAGGGTTTCCGAGTAGCGAAAGGCAGGCTCCGGTTGGAATCTGCACAGCTCAAGCTCCTGCAGGTTGCGGAGGGCGGGGGACAGGAACCAGGCGTCGGCTCGGGCGCCGTAGGGGTGGTGCACCGGGGCGCAGAAGCGGCGGCAGGGGCCCAGGTGGGCGGAGAGGATGCGCGACACGACGGCGTCGAGGTCCTTGGGGTCCTGGCAGAGCCGGTGGTGGTCGAGGTTGAGCGGGGCGGACCGCCAGAGGTTGCGCCATCCGGAGGCGAGGAGCTGGGTCCGGGCGCCTTCCTTGGTGGGGAGGAGCGAGATGATTTCCAGGAGGACGTCGTCGGGGAGCTGGCTGATGCGGTCCTCCCCGTCCCCGTCCGCTCCGGGAAGCGGCGGCTCCTGGCCCCCCGCGCCCGCGTCCGCTCCGGGAAGCGGCGGCTCCTGGTCCTCCCCGCCCGCCTCCATCTCCTTCGCCAGCGGCCCGCGCGTCACGGACTCTCGCCGGAGGAGGATGCTAGGGTTTCGCTGGTGCAAGGCCTCGGCGTCGCCGGAGTTGACAGCGGCGGAGGAGGAGGTGGTGCTTTGGCTGGACGGAGGATGAAATGGAAATAAGAGATGGAAAGCCCAGTAGAAGAGCCCGGCCCAAAACCGGTAATGGGCCCGCACGTCAGTCAGAGACACAAGTCCTCTCCAGTCTTCCTTTCTCGTCGGCCGATCCTCCTATCCCGGAGAAGGCGTAATGGCGGACTCGTCGCCGTCGCACCTAGCCGACGAGGCGCCGGATCCAGGTTCGATTCTCGGAGCTTATAGAGTGGCACCTGGCGGTTGTTGTCCCTCTACTTCTGCTGGTCTGAATGCTGATCCATCGACCTGATTAATCCAATTTTGTTGAACTATAAGCATTGCTCGGAATAATTCAGACATCCCGTTCGAACTGTGGCGCTATCAGATTACCCTCCTACTTATACACCAAATGTCCCTGGGACACTGCACTGTCAAATTATTACCCAATATATTTTGCTTAATGGTGGACTCGGCGCCGTCGCACCTTGCCGGCGAGCCGCCGGATCCAGGTTCGATTCACGTAGCACTTCTCCATCTCCGTTCCTCCCTCCCTGTCTCTCTCTTGGTTCCTCACCAATTGCTGGTGGTGTACTGCTAGTGTTAGGATTACAGTAGAGCAAGCAGTTCGGCACTGGTTTCTTAGTTAGCTTCTAAGTTTTCCAGTTTATCTAAGTGAATTTTCGGGGTTTTGTTGCTGTGGTGATAGAGAAGTTGGGGAGCTAGATAGTGGTAGGCTCACTGGAACCACCAGGGCATTGGCCTTCTACTTCTGCTGGTCTAGATCCTAAGTACACTGACCTGATTGATTTCATTTTTTCAACTATGAGTACTGCCTGAACAATTCAGATATCTGGAAATTGATTTGTTGCGTGGGGCACAACATATCAGACTAATTTAGGTTAGCCTCTTTATGCATACATAGATTCCTCATCGCACTAATACACCTATTGACCATGGAACACTGCACTGTACAATTCTCGTCCTATATATTTTGCTGCTGCCTAATTCACGAGGATTGGTGAAAAAGTCAGCGCTGAACATAATTTTACATTTGCTTTAGGTAGCTCAGAAGCTGTTCATGGTACTTCTCGAGACACGAAGGAGAAAGAAGACATAAAAGGAGAAGTGACTGTTGCGGCCTCTGAACCGATGCGGGAAGAACTGGTGCAGAGTGCTGTTACTTTTTTGAGACACCCGAAAGTTGTGGCCTCTTCGGATCTACAGAGGCGTTCTTTCCTGGAAAATAAAGGGCTCACTGTGGATGAAATTGAAGAAGCGTTTCAACGTTTACTAGTAAGCTTTTTTTTCCACTATCTACCCGACTTCTGTTTTGGGAGTAGGTCCCTGGTTATGGTCAGCTTCTTCTTTTCGTGAACTCCAGTTTTTAATTTGCAGAGCTCACCTTCAATCTCTACAAGTCCAAATACGCGCAAATCTCAAGGTATGTGAGAAGAGGCCGTTTACTGATGATTATAACAAGGCCTCTGAGTTTAATTCTAATTTGGTGTTATAGTGGATCATGCAAAATTGTTGCTTTCTGTTCTGTATAAGTAAATGGCAATTCCAAATTGACTTTCCCCTTTCAGTTGTATGTTCAACACTGCTCTAAATGGCTTCATCGAGACATGTCTATTTACATTGCTTTGTGGTTTCATGTATTTATCAGATGTATCTGACCAGTCTTGCATAATTACTCAGGTCAGCTAAAACTCGCACATATTTGCTACAAGTTCCCAACAAAGTCTTGGTCTGGTGTTTATGTAGATAATTTAAACTATCTATTTTCCTTTGACTGCAGCAGGAAGCTAAAATCATCACAGAATGCGTGGGTGGTTCAGGTTTTCCTTTGCAGGCCGTATGAGATTATATAGTATTGATTGTTTTTCCTGCTTTCCTTTTTTATGACATTCCTGTCAAGCTTCATGCGCTGACCACTATTCCAAAAGACCGATCTGATGGAAAGGGCCAGACAATTCACTTATACACTTCAACACCCCCTCTCACGTGTGACTCGGGGAGGGAGAGGCCAACACGTGCAACCGGAATAGAGCGACGGCGCGCGAGTCTCAGAGGTATGGCTCAAGAGGCCTATACGTGGACAAAGAGGGGGCAGCAACAATTTTAGAACAAATTGCGCAAACCAGGACTCGAACTCGAGACCTTGGCTCTGATACCATGTCAAGCTTCATGCGCTGACCACTATTCCAAAAGACCGATCTGATGGAAAGGGCCAGACAATTCACTTATACACTTCAACAATTCCTACTTTTCTTTTATAGGCACTCCTGACCCTGAAACTGTGACCCCTGTCGTGCCCCGGCACCCAAAATCATATATGGAGGTTCGCTATCTTGAGCATCTCTTTTTTTCTGCCTCACACTCATGGTAGCAAGAGCACTTACTTTACTTCAGTCTGAATATTTTGTAGTTAGTTAATTCAGTGTGCTATTCATGAGAAAAATGAATAGTGAGTCGAATTTTGTATTGAACCTAAAACTGACTCTAAACTGTCATATTGGACTTCACAATTAACAGATCATGGAAATGATACAAAGGGGAGAGCGGCCAGATGATATCCAGGTATTCTTCATTTTTATTCTCCTAGTACTGCTGCAACAAGAGGACTCTAGAACCTATTGTTTTGTGATATTCTGTAGGATATTAACGATAATCCTCCAAACCCTGATCAACCAATCTCGGAACCGCGTATGGCACCCAAGCCCAAGGTTTGCACCTGAAATTACTTTCTAGCTAACTAAACATTTCACCGTATGGATTTGCCTTTCTTTCTCTCACCGTCTTGGATTTGCCTTTCTTTCTCTCACCGTCTCCATGATGCCCGTCAGGCTTTTGCTCACATTTATGCTGCTGTTGAAAAGCCATGGGAAATACAAGGTCAAGAAAGCTCGGGCTTGGATCCGACAGCTCACTCAAGCGACTCCAGCGAACCAACATCAGGAGTTCAAACCTATAGCACCAACCAGGCCACGGAATCAAACAACAGCTCTGATCACGGTGACGTGCTGCTCACGGTAGAGGCAGCTATGGGCTCTGAAGCTCCCACGAGTGACGATGCGGCCTGACCGGAGCAGTAAATTCCGAAAACTCATACATGGTGTTGGATTTAGAAGACGTGATTCTAATCGGTCTCAAGCCTGTTGCTGGCGAAGATCAGGCTTCATATTCCGGAGTACCACGGCAGTACATTTTGTCGATGTCATCTTGCCGTCTCAATTTTTTTTTTGATAAACATTTACCCTTCCACACCTCCAATGCAAATTTATTAATTGTGTTCGTACTGTGTTTTTACTGGGGAAAAATGATAATTTCCAGTGGAAAATATATCAAAAAAAGTAAACGCCGACTGAACAAAGTGGAAGAGGCAAATAGTTCATTGTGTTTGTAAATAAACATTTGCCGTTCCACATCTCCAATTCAAAATTATTCATTGTGTTTATACTTTGTGGGGCATGATTCCATTTATACCATATATCTTAGGCGTGTTTGGTTGCTCGCATTACCTTCATGCAATCTCTCTGGAAAACAAGATTTTGATGGAATATATTTGTTAGTTTTTTGGTTGACGATAGACATCTGATAGAAATCTATAGCACAAATTTTTGGTTGACTAAAAAATTGGTCCAAACCCGACACAAATTTGACGATTTTTTTGTCAAAATCTGATAGAAATCTAGCACAAAATCCGATACTTTGTCGGGTTTACCTTCATGCAATCTCTCTGGAAAGTCTGACAATTGTTTTGCCGAAATCCTGACACAAAATAGTCAAAATCGGACAGACAGAAGTGTCAAAATCTGAAATAAATTTGGTTAAAAGCTCTGCTACAAAATCTGGTCAAAATCTAATGCATACATAGTGCATTTGTGGTGAGGAAGCAAAAATGAAATTAAGAATTTTTTGGTGGCAAGCTGGTGTAGTAATTTATCGGGTTGGGAGCTATGAAGTGCAGGGCAACTTGTATAGATCCTGCATATACTATTAGCTCGCGGTAAGCCATGTTAATTTGATGACAGTGATAGATGATGAGTTCTTGGTCCTGGCTAGTGCTGGTAAGAGTCCATTGGAACCGTGCCCCTCCTAGGTCCCGAGGATAGTGTTTCCGGGTGGCTTATTTTTGTACCATAGCCATGGAATCATATGCAGTTCTATGCTCTGAGAGCATCTCTAGCAGACACCGCATTCCGCCGGCCCGCAAAACCGCGATGCAGGGCGCGGAAAACGGGTTTGCAGGTCCATTTTTTTGCTGCGGCAGAGCAGAGACCGCATTGCCACCCGGCAGAGCAGAGACCTGCAAACGTAGGGTTTTGGTATTAAAATCTCAGCAAATTGTAATGCATGAAATAGAATTATTATAGAAATATAAACTAAAATTCTGCATTACAAGAATGGTTCAAATTACAAGAATTGTCCGGAATGGAAAGAATGGTTCAAATTACACATCAATCAAATCAAATAGATAAACACAAAAACCTCTTCGTATCTTCTTCATTTGGTGATCGAAGATAAGTTGGACCAAACACATGGATCATAACCTTCGCAAACCTACGCACGGACTCTATTGTAGTATCTTTACCAATACGAAGATACTCGTCGGCGTAGTCTGCAGGGATTCCGTATGCAATAACCCTCATGGCCGCGGATATTTTTTTGATATGCACTAAATCCCTATAATCTAGCGGCGTTCCTCCGACGGGTAAAAAAGCGAGAATTAGACTCGCAAGGCTCTACTATTTTTACGAAGAGAGATCGGCGCATTCGGTACCTTCGCCGGAAGAGATTGGCGGGATAGGTTGGCCGCTCGGCGAAGTAGTCCCGCATCAGAAGGTCTTTGCCGAGGTGGCGATTGCGCGGGATGCAGAGGCGGCCCACCGTCGATCCGCGCCGCCTATTCATCCGTCGCTCCTCGGACTCCTTGATGGCCATAACGACCACCAACATCTGCTGCTCGTCCGAGTCCTCGTCCGAGGAAGAATCGTCGAGCACAAATTGCTCGTCTTCGCTAAACTCCATCTGCGCAATGAACGAGTATGAGGGACTAGGCGGCGCAGCGGTGTGGTGTGGTGGGGGGAGGAGGTGGCGAATCCCACCTGAGATTTTGCCGAGGCGGCGCGGTGGGGGTCTGTCCCGACCGGCGGCGCAGCGGTGGATCCCCTTTCGCCGGGGCGGGCTCGATCTTGGGCGGCGGAGACAAAGAGCCGGCTCCGCCGTCGGGGCCCGGACGCGCAGGGCCTGCGGTGACGTGAGGCGGCGGCGGGGCGGGGAGAATGGGGTTCGGCGGCCGGAATCTAGGGCGGCGGCGGGGTGGGCGGTCGTGGCGGCTGGAAGGGGAAATGGGAAATGTCCCTCCCGCCAAGTCCTCTCGCGCAATATAGGGCACCCCGGGTCGCGCCGCCGAACCTTGTTTTCACAGTTCGGGGGGGGGGGGGGGATTCCGACGCCCCTCAAACTTTTTTACAGGCCGATCACTTTTGCGGGGTCTGGTCTGCCTGCGTTTTCGGCCCGAAAGCAAAACGGCAGTTATTTTACAGTTTTCGTGCAAATGCGGTGTCTGCTAGATATGCTCTGACTGAGTGAGTTGGAGCTACAGAGGACTCTGTTGAGTAATCGAGTGAGATCTGTAGTGAGATCTAAAGTAACATTGGCAAGTGCTTATTGGTAATGTCAAATTGCCAGTGATCCACATACTACGCTTGCACTTTTTTATCGTCAATTGGGTGGAAGAGTGGACTTCCCACTTTTATCAATTCAGATGTTCAGCGATCCGCATCTTACGGCTGTGGCATGAATTGGTTTTGACCATTGCATATTCAATTGTGCAAGTCAAATGTATTTGGCCAAGTTGGACATTTTCATTTTTCAAGAACACGCGCGCAGTAGAAACACGTACCAGTATAAGTATACCTTTTGCTGATACCCTGAACCATACAAGTTGTAACAGCTACATCTATGGCGATCGCGCTTTTATCCTCCCTTGTCTTCATCCTATGCCTCTGTGCCGTGAGCTCCGGATCACGGCAGCCCATCACCTCCATTATTTCCTTCGGAGACTCCCACATTGACGCCGGCAATTTCGTGACGATGGCTGCTCAGGCAGTGCCGGTGTTCACTACCTGGCACACCAACCCTCCTTTTGGCATGACCTTCTTTGGTCGCCCCACTGGGCGGTTCGGCGACGGGAGAGGCACCATTGATTTCGTTGGTGAGTTTCCCTTTTCATATGTATATATCTTTGTACTAGTACTAACTTCGCTGCTGCTGCTTCTTTCTGATGCATCGTTTGGTGGTAGCTGAGGAGTTTGGCCTTCCATTACTTCCTGCTTCTCTGACGAGTAATAGCTCAAACATCCGCAAAGGTGTTAACTTTGCTGTCGGCGGTGCAACGGTAACCGACGTCGATTTCTTTGAGAGGAACAACCTGGTGCCGTTTAAGCTCCTCAACAATTCCCTGAAGGTGCAGTTCGATTGGTTCGAGCAGCTAAGGCCACAGATCTGCAATACCACTATCTCACAAGGTATGTTGGATATATGCTCTCTACTCTCCATTCACCTATTGACTATTGTATACCCTTTAAGATAATGTTCCAAATACTTTATAGTATGTGCTTAATTTCTGCATCTGGGTACAACACTAATTAAGCAACTGACCAACATAGGGTGCAAGGAGTATGATTGCTTAAGTAGAACCCTCTTTTTCTTTGGGGAGTTTGGAGTGAACGACTACACCTTCTTATGGCTGGCGGGGAAGACCCAAAAAGAGGTGAAAGCGTTTGTGCCATCTATCGTGAAGAAGATTGCACTGGGGCTGGAGGTATATATCGATCAATTCTAGTCTCGTTAACAGTAAGTTTTATTTTCTGCCATCAGATCTTGGCACTTCCGACCTGTCTCTAAATACCATTTTACTTCAGAGGCTTATCAAAGAAGGCGCAGTTTACATAGTCGTCCCTGGAAATCCACCAAACGGATGCTCACCCACAATGCTCACTCTACTAGCACGCCATAATGAGACCGACTACGATGGCATCGGTTGCCTCCGTGACCTTAACGATGTGGCAATGTATCACAACACGAAGCTTCATGCCGCTGTACGCTCTCTCAGGGGCAAGTATCCACGAGCCAGGATCATCTTTGCAGACTTCTACAACCCTATCCTGGATATCCTCAAATACCCCAAACATTTCGGTATGGTCAAAATGTTGTTCATTATTGTTTCTTTATGGCATGCTATATATATATAAGGTACATGACTCTTACAATACACTTATTTGTAGAAGTCATCGCCGATCCCCTTCAGACATGCTGTGGAGGCGGTGGTGTATACAACTGGAATGGCAGCGCCATATGTGGCATGCCTGGTGCGACTGCTTGCGAGCACCCAGAGGCATATGTGAGCTGGGACGGGGTTCACTACACAGAGGCCAGAAACCGGTATATCGCGGGTGGATGGCTCCGTGGTCCTTACGCCGATCCGCCGATATTGACTGCTCTTCGCCGCTAGCTAGTAGATTGCCTGTAGTAAAATTGTTTTACCAGCTGGTTGCCATATCGAGGAACCAGCAACAAATCATGTATGAAATTCTTCTTTTTTTTTTGCGAAGATACAGCCAAACCATTAAAGCAAGTCAAATACAGAAAGGACCTCCTCGAAACATAAAATTACAACCAAGCCCTTCTCCTGTAACGCGAAGCCACCGACAAAAAGCAGAACGCACCGACGGCGCGCCGCCGCCGCATCGCCACACTGTCCTTGGATCGGCAGATGTCCCTAGGCGGACGGGAAGTCATCGGAACTCGAGCTCCGGAGAGCCTCCATCCTACTCCACCGGTCGCATCGCAAGCTTGCTTCAACTCGAGCTGAATCCAGAACTCCAAAAGCCGAAGTCGCCGTCTTCGATCTCCGGCAAGGGGAAGTCGCCCACGACAGCTGCCCAGAGCTGCGAGCGCGACGGAGGTAGCAGATCCACTTCGGAGCTCCACCGAAGCGCCGTCGTCGAAGGGGAAGATCTCCACCTGCAAAACACCACACCGGCAGCGCCACCGCCCTCCCAACGCCGCCGGCTGAAGACCTAGCAAACCCTACACTATTTACACACCGAGATCCGGCGTTCCCCCACCCTCCCGCTGCCGAAGCAGCCTGCGGAGGGGAGGAAACGGCCGGATCCGCGGCGGCGAGGTGGGTTGACCGGGTGAGTTTCAGAAAAACGCCTCTCTCCTCTGTAGACGAAGGGGAGGGGACGGCCAAGGTTCCGTCTATGTATGAACTTCTTCAGCAAGCTGTTGTATCGAAAGTAATCATTCTTTCCTTGAAAAAGTACACATATGCGACAACATTGTCAAAATGATTTCTATGCAATGTTCCTATTCAGATTTCGACGGAACTAACTGGACACCTACCCTGCTCGAACTAACTAGCTAGCGGCAGTTGACTCACCGATCTTCGACCGTCGTTCTCAACAAGACATGTTTGTGTGTACAACAATAAACTTTGTAAGAGCATCTCAATTAACCAGAAGGAGAATAATACTACTTCCTCTGTCCCTTTTTACAAAACCTTTTGTCAAGCCAAATTTACTTGCCAAAATGTCTTATAAAAAGAGAATACAAGGTATTCTACTTCACTCGGGCTGAGAACCATAACAGCTAGCCCAAGTGTATCTTGTGAGCGCCGGAGAAGTGTTTGGCCGCTGCCACCATCCCGCCGGCCGTACCCCGGTAGCTGGTGCCGTTGGCCGCCTTTGCTGAGCGAAAGAACACGAACCAAGACGCCATCACCCACCGGAAACCGGAGCCGGATTTCTTATTGTCTCCCATGAGCGAACTAGTGATGTAACTAAACCTCGATCTCTAGTAATCTTCACTCTTCACGTTAGCAGCTAGCTGTGGTGTGTTTCCTGTACCGGTACCGAGTTGCTGGCGCGAGGCTTTATATAGCAATCAGTCGATCGGTCAAAAGACCACGTTGCCTAATTGCTGAGGAAACAACGCAGCTAGTTACAAAGCTTATAGCAAGCTATGACTTGACTCTTCCATGTCAAAATCACCAGTTACGCCTAGTCTTGACCGGTGTTTTGTTTCTTGTAGGTAACCACCAAAAGGCATGCCGAACTCTCACTATCACCTGCTTTGATACCGTTTCAGACGAATAATTGGATTAGATGCACGTGTGTAATCTTTGAGAAACAATACAAGTCCAGGACGTTAGGCACACAACTTGAAGCAAAGAACCTTATTCATAAAAAGCAGTTCAAATTACAATCATCTCTGACTCTGTGTAAAGGAGATCGGAAAATTACCCGCGAAATGAGGAGACATGAGTGTCCCGGCAGATCTAGTAGACGTGAGGATATCTCAACTTTAGATACATACAAATTTAGACAAAGTTAAGACATCTTTTATGGATGGAGGGAGTATATAAGTTTTACATATCATGGGTCATACAAAGTGGCAACACGAATAAGTCAACGAAAAACTGAGTACAAAGAGACTGTATGCATCTTGTAGTTTTTAAAGAGCTCTGGTAGAGTAGAGCCATTGTCTATTTACCACATTCTTCGTTTGAAATGGACCACTAATAGAATTACAGGATGAAACTTCATCAACCATTTGCTCGGTAACAACAACAGCAATTGGTCCCAGCAGACATCCTTGACTATGAGGCTTGAAATACAGTTTAGACGACAATGGTATACACTCAGTTTTAAAACACAATCCTGTAGCTATGTACAACCATACGAACCCTTAGTACAACAATATTAGCCAAAGTTCATCTTGTGGGCACTGGAGAAGTGATTGCCTGCCGCCACCATCTCGCCGGCTGGATCATACGTACCCCGGACCCGGTAGCCCGTGTTCATTGCCTTCGGCGAGCCAAAGCACGCGAACCAAGACAACATCACCGACCACAAACCAGAGCTGGATTTCTTACCGTCCCCCATGAGGGAATTGGTATCAGCTGGTCTGGATTTAAACTAAACCGCTCTACCCTTCAGGTTTGATCTCGTTAGTACTACTGTGTTCTTGCACCGATGAGCTTCTGCCGCAAGGGTTTATATAGCATCTCGTGATGTAATAATAACTGTGTTCTTGCTTTCTTGGAGACCAAGGTTAATGTCGCGAGCTCTCTCGACACCTGGACAAGACTCTACTTTGTTGGTCAACATAATATAAGACACGAACTTGCTGCCCAAGATGGTGCTCGTGGACAAAACTCACCTTTCTGCACGAGGAGCTAGCGAAGCTGCCAATCAGCTCAGCTCAATCGGAAAGGAAACGTCAGTGTAAGTTGTGTAACCGCGGGCTACAAAAATGGTTGACTGATATATTTTTTCACCTCTTACTCGGGGAATATTGATCAATGGGAGATAAGGCCACGTTGCATATTCCTGACGATATTAACAAAGCATCAATTTTCCAAGCGTAGGATGCAAGGCAACTGAAACTCTCGCAGTATCATGTCAAAATTGCAAATTACTCTGTCTTGACCGTTTTGTTTTGCAAGTACTCATTTCCATTCAAATAACTTGTAGTGCAACTAAACTTCTCTACCCATGTATTCTCTCTCTAGGTATGATCACTTCAGTGTAGTGGACTAGTACTATCTGTTCATCTTGTAGCTAACTCGGTACCCCCACTAAGAAAACTAATATTCAATCCATGCATATGTCTTCCAATCATGGGTAGCCAACAAACCATGTGTGATTAACTGGTTAGTATAACTGTATAAAATGAATATTACGACAAAGAAAACAAAAAGCTATGTACGAAGAAATTTATTAATCTTTTTTATTTTGTGGAAAAATTAAATGGAGACTTACTCCTGCTGGTCCTTTTACTTCGCTTATTAGGTTTGTTTTAAGTCAAACTTTTTAAAGTTTGACAAAGTTTATATGAAAACTACCAACATTCGCAATGCCAATTAATATAGTTTTATCCATCGTAAAATATAATTTCATATAATATCAATTTATTATAAATGTTCTGAACTCCCAATGCATTGAGGAACCTCAAATTAGGAACGAGCATCGAAATGAGCTTTTTTAGGTGTGCTTTTGCGAAATAAAAACACAAATTTTCGAATTATTGCAGCTACCAGCGTACAATTTTTAAAAAATGAACAATCTTGATATCAGAACCGTCTTACAAAAATGAAAATAGTCAAAATATTAACCATTTTTAAAAATAAACAAAGTTCAACCATTTTTAAAATAAACATTTTTAAAATCTGAATAAAAAATGAACAATTTCGAAATATGAACCATTTTACATAATGAACAAATCTAAAAAATATGAACAATTTTTAAAAATAAACATTTTTCAAATCTTAATAAAATGTTTTTTTTTAAATATGAACAATTTTCAATAAATCTGAACAAATTTCAATTATATGAACAAATTTCAAAATATGAACATTTTCAAAAAATCTGAAGCATTTTAAAATGAACAATTTTCAAATCTGAAACATTTTCGAATATTAACAAATTTCAAAATATGAACTATGTTAAAAAAAGAGCAATTTCAAAAATATGAGCTATTTTAAAAAATGAACATTAAAAAATCTGAGTAATGAACAAATTTTGAAATATGAACCATTTTCAATATAGAACAAATTTCAATTATATGAACCATTTTTAAAAATCGGAACCATTTTTAAAAATGAACAATTTGCAAAAAAATTAAAAATGTTGTCAAATAAGAAAAAGAAAACAAGTAATTCAGAAGGAAAAAACTAACGTGTCTAGGAAAACGAGGAAAATCTAAGGTGAAGGGAAACGAGCCGGCCCAACATTTTGCGTTACATGGAGCGTTCTTGTACTGATGGGTTGCGCGTTTTGGCGTTCAACCGACGCAATGAGCGGCGTTCCGTATGGACACCCTAATACCCTACTAGTTGAGTGTCAGCGCACCGGCACGGCGCGCCCTTGGTGGATTTTGGAGGCATTTGAATGTTTGAAATATTCATTTTTAAAATTTGGTCATCTTTCGTAAGGTTTTTATTTTCTTGATTGTTTTGATGAACTTTTTCAATTTTTTCTGGTGGATATAATTGAAGGTTCCAATTTTGCAGCATTTAGTAGTTTGGCAAAATTGTTTAAATACCATAAAACAGTATCTATAAATTGCTTTAAATTATCTAGAGCTTGATCTATTTTAGAATGTGGTTTCTTATTCGAATATACTGGTTTAGAAAAAAAAATTAGAACAGCTATTTCCAAATATTTACATCTGTGGTATTTTTATGTTGATATTCTTAAGCCCATGGTATAAATGGGTAATTGAATTTTGCATATATTTTTTTGATCGTAAATTGCTTTAAATTATCTAGAACATGCTCTATTTTAGAATGTGGTTTTTAATTCGAATATACTGGTTTGGAAAAAAAAATTAGAACAGCTATTTCCTAATATTTACATTTGTGGTATTTTTATTTTGATATTCTTAAGCCCATCATATAAATGGGTAATTGTATTTTTTTTGTGTGATCGTTTTGATGAATTGTTTCATTTTTTTCTAGCGGCTGTAGTTGAAGTTACTGTTTTTTCAGCATTTAGTAGTTCAGCAAAATTGTTTAAAACCGTAAAACAATATATGTAAAGTGTTTTAAATTATATAAAGCATGTTCTATTTTGGAATCTGGTTTATGATTAGAATATATTGTTTTGGAAAATAATTTTTAGAAACCTATTTCTCATTATTTACGTGTGTGGTAGTTTTAATTTATTAAACTCTATTTAAGTAGGATGGTTTGTAATAAATTCTTTTATTGGGTTTATCATATTATATTGAATTATATTTCTGATGTTGTTTCTGTGGATTTTTTGAGAGTTCAGAATTTTTTTTGCGAAATCCATGTTTTTTAAATTGGCGTAGAGGTGTCAAATGAGCTCCATGTGTAATTTCCAATTTTTATGATTTGCAATAATTTGGAGGAAGGTTCCAAAGTACTGGAAATGACTGTTATAATTTTTACATATTTCTTAAAGCTGGTCTGAATTTGTTTGGAACTGTATTTGAATTTTTTTGAAAGTTTTCGAAAATATGAAAACGATCCAAGAGGGATTTTTTTAAGATTTGCAATAATTTGGAATAAGGTTCCAAAGTATTGGAAATGGCTGTTATAATTTTTACAAATTTCTTAAAGCTGGTCTGAATTTTTTTGGAACTGTGTTTGAAAAGATTTGAAAGTTTTTGAAAATAGGAAAAAGATGAGAGAGGGAAAAATGGGCCGTGCGGGCTGCACATTGAGCAGCCCCGCCCAGCTAGCAGGCTGCCTGGCCGGCCCAGGCCCGCTGGGACGTCGCGGTGACGTCACCCACGGGCGGAGCTGCCGCGGCGGCGACGCGGACGCCGGCGCCTCGACGCGGGCAACCCGGGAGTGACGGCGCCACCACCTTTAGGTCGCCATAGCGTCGCCGGTGACGTGTGGTTGCGGCGGCGGGCTGCGGGCGCGGTCGCGTCGATTCCGGCGAGCTGGCGGTGTTCCGGCATTAGAGAGTGGGCGAAGAGGGAGAGGCAGCGGCGGCGGAGCCCGGTGCATGCTTTGATTTGAGGGGGGAGCACCGGAGCGGCGGCATGGAGCGCGGCGGCACCGGCGACCACCGCGGCGCGCGTGAGAGAGAAAGGGGAGGGGAATTGTGCGGGAACTTTTGCGAAAAAGCCCATGTGTTTTTCTAAAATTTCAAATGGGTCCCTCACAGCGGTGAAATATGGGTTGCGGAGTAGTGTCTCGATTTGTGAGAGGTTTTTTTGTAAAACGGTCACGTGGACACTCTGGCCGTCCGATGGAGGATGGAGGGCGAACGGTGAGATAATCGTGTGTTACTATTCTTTGAACAGTGAATGTGACGTGGCTCGCTGTGGAGGCTGCGTTTTGCACTCCCTTTATATAGTTACTAGGGAAATTCGCGCGGCGACACGCCGCGCCCGTGTGGTGACACAACATAAATAAATTGCGGAAGGTCGAATTGCTCAAAAGTAATGTAATTGCATCAAAATTTTGTATTATGTATTTATATATATATTATATATTTTTATTATTTTATATGTAACAAATTTGTAAGGAAGAAAACGTAAAAGTTCCTGGATTTTCAATTTGTTTTGTAAAAACAGAGACACGCCGCGCCCGTGTGGTGACACAACATAAAGCTGATTCTCCATTTAATTTGTAAAAATGAAGATTCTCATTTGTAAAATCTCGATAAAGAAAAAAAGCCAACTATGGGATTTGAACCAGTGACCCTCGCATTTGATATGAAGTAACATACTTCTAAAAGTGCTTTATTTCGAGCAGTGCTTGATTAAAAAAGTGATTTTCTTCATAGGCCATAACCAAAGTTTGCATGGGGAGTTGAAAGACATGTATCAACTATTAAAATGTCGGAAGAAAAGACATATACTGTACAATTAGTGAGAAGTTAAACATGTGTTAAAAAGATCGGATTACAGTCATTTTATTTGTAAGCTAAAAGTACGAAACAACTGTACAAAAGACGTAACTTTCAGATTTATCACGACCGGACAAAAGATATCGTGATCCATGAGACATGAGTGGAAACACAGGTTGGATATTGATGAAAATAAGCTGTGTGTTAAAAAAGAGAGCTACGTATTCTTAAAAATGCCTTGGATTTGATGCTGCATTTGAGCGCCAATGTCTAGACTAATTGTCGTCACATAGCTGAGTTTTCTTCTAACATCATTTGCATCATAGGTTTAGGTATTGTATAAAAGGTCAAAACAAAAAGAAGCACTACATAAGCAGAGAATTAAATAGAGTGAAGTGAAATGAAAGTAAGGAAAACACAAATCAAAATTAGAGGAATCCATAGGAGAAATGGCTGACAGGAAGAATGGTGAGACGGCGCCGCCGGGGAACAGGAAAGCAAACAACACACCAACGACAAACAAAGCATCAGATTAATTAGTACTGTTTACCTCATAAATAATATTTGGTTGCGGATGCTTATCTAGAAAACAATACAGAATTTGAATGGTGTTGATAAGGGTGTTTATGATCACAAAATCCTTTTTTGTATGTGAACAACTTACAATTTACATAAAGTCACCTATGCTATAGCTGAGTGATATAAATATACGATGTGCAAATATGATATCTGAATTAGTACTTATGATCATACATGCATGTCACTATATGTGACTAAGTACATGACTTTCGGAACAAATTCAGTGCACTCGTCAAGAGAATAATAGAGGGAAAAGGAGAGGGGATGCACAATTGGGTTTAAAAGGTAGGAAATATTTAGTGTTTTTTGTATGGAGTAAGTGCTGGAAGGTTATGTTATTTGGTGAACTTAGGCATCCAAATAGAATTAATGTAGATTGTTAAGAAGTAGTTTAAAAAATATACGGGAAGTAAAAGTTAAAAATAAAAGTAGTGGTAATTGGAATTTAGAGAAGTGGGAATTTAAGATAGTAGGAATTGCAAATAAGTAATTAATAAATTTTAAGTTTGTAAAAATAAATTTATTGGGGAAGTAAAATAGAGTAGGGGGAAATAGGAAAATAGGAAGTAAGTGAGCAGTCCTAGAGTCATAGAAATAAACATGTAAGGGAGGTAAAAGAGAAAAAAAAAGATATAATAGGGGATAAATATGGAGTACAAATAAATAAGTAATTTTGAAGTCGCTATGTGTGCGCAATGTTCGTAAAAAGGAATGTGAAAAAATAAACAATAGGGGAAGACTAAAACGGGGAGAAATCTATTAGAAGCCAAAAAAAAATTCTATTCATAACGGGCAGGGACTATTTACACGTGACCGGAATAGATAAGTAATTTTAAAGTCGCTATTCGTGCGCAATGTTCGTAAAAAGAAGTGCGAGGGAAAAATAGGTTTAAACTAAAAGGAGGAGAAATATAGGGGGGGGAAATTGTTCAATTGTAACGGAGAACCGATTTGCAATTTTGGATAAACGTGGGGATTTTGCTGAAAAAATGTTTTATTTCGGGAGGTTGTGTAACAATTTCTGGAAAATGTGAGAACTTTTCTAGGAAAAAGCGGCACGCGTGGTATTTTCTGCAAAAATGTTTCAGCAGAAATGTTTCATTCCGGAGGGCCGATTCACAATGTTTGGAGAACGCGAGGGCTTTACTGCAAAAAAATGGGACATCTATATGTCCGTCAAAATAAGAAGGTTAAAACATGGAAGTTGTTTGGTAGGTTGATATGCATGTACTCGTGAGAGGAAAATTCAGAACGGATGACTGAGTGCGATGAATTTGACGAAATCCGTCGAATGTTTTTTGCGAATCTGGATCCAAAATTAAGAAGTTAGAGTTGACCAAACTTGAAACCGATCACGGGAATGGAACTTATTCGTCGGCGCGCATGTAGTTCGTGTATATGTTTTTATCAAAAGGAGGACCGTTGGAGCCAGATCGGGCGGGGCGGATCGGCCGCGCACTGTAGAAGCGAATGGATAAATTTAGATCAAAATTGAGAAGTTAGGATCGACAAAACATGAAACCGTTCAGGAGAATGTATATAATTTTTGGGAGGACAAAATATTTTTTTTTTAAATAAAAAACCTTAAAAAAAAATCGTGGAAAAACAGACTGTTCATGTGAACAGTACCCCCGCGCGGGACTGTTATTTGAACAGTAGAGTGAACAGTGCACGGTGGCTGTCAAAATTGCATAACAACCCCTCCGTAATATATAGTATCTATTAGGTAGGTAGGTATATTGGTGTCATTTTCAGTTCTCCAGCCCGATAGACACGTGGTCTTCTCCGCCGGTGGCCATGCCTGCGGCTCGCGTGCGGCTCGCCGGCCCGGCCTCCGTGGCAATTGTCGTCGCCGCTCGCCGGCGGCGCGCGGATCGCCGTTCTCTAGTTCAGTTGCGATGTCATTTGACTTGACTGGCGAATAATACCAGCTCGAGATTTGACCACGGAAGATGCGAGTCTTCCCGCGCATTAATTTGTAGAAGTTCAGTTTGACTCGCCGTCAACGGGAAGGCGTAGCTAGACTAGTGACACGTACTGACGTACGAACGCTGTTAATTAGAGCATTCGTAGACCCGCCGTCCGATCGATCGATCATGACCATATGGCTGATTGATTAACTACTTCATCATAGGGGCCGGATGGAAACTAGCTAATTAAGCAGTAGAGCTGGCCTAACGTTAGGTGTTAGGCGCAGCTTGCCTTGGGCTTGTTAGAGATAGTACATGTAATCCTTTATGTATACGTACTGTATATGGAATAGTACTCCAATACACGTACGTACCCCTTGTACATGCCACGGGTGGGGCTTTTCCACCCCTATATTAACACGTACCCAAACCCCTAGCGGGGTATCGCTTCTGCCAAACCCTAGCTGTTCAGTATGGTATCAAAGCAGACTCTTCCGAGAGTCTAGCCGCCGCCGCCGTCGTCATCCGCAACTGCCCCCGCCGCCAAAACCTACAACCAATACACCCAAAGCCAATAATCATACACGATCTGACCGCCGCCGCCGCTCTACGACACCCTCCCTCCCTCAAGCCCAAGATCGATCACCACCATGTCATTCTCGACCTCGGCCGTGCTCCTCGACCTGGGATCTCCCCCGTCGGAAAACTGACCCGGGACAACTATTTTTTCTGGTCTGCTCAGGTCATGCCCTCCTTCCGAGGTGCGCGTGTCCTTGGCCTGCTCGACGGCACTGACGTCGCGCCGCCCCAATGCCTAGAGAGAGAGGACGAAAACAAGAAGAAGAAGATGATGCCGAATCCGGCGTATGATGCATGGCTCCCCCGTGACTAGCACGTTCTCGCCTTCCTGACGAGATCCATCTCCCTGGAGCTGCTGGCCCTCTGTCTCGGGCTCGAGCACACTGCCGACGTGTGGGCTGTGATCAAGAACTTGGTCTCCTCCCAGTCTCGGTCCAAGCTCACCAACCTGCGTGGTGCCCTGCAGAACACCAAGAAGCTCGACTCCACCGTCGACCAATACTTCGCCAAGATGAAGGCTCTCAGCTCGGCCCTTGCGGCTGCCGGCAAACCGATAGGTGACGATGAGTTAATCGGGTACATCCTTAATGGTCTTGATGGCACCTATACATCTATTGTTGTCTCTGTCAATGCAAACCCTAGCACCACCCTGTCTGAACTTTACGATCAGCTCATGGCGTTTGACACCCGTGAAGAGATGCTCAACGAGTCTGGCCAAGGCTCCAACACTTTCCGCTCTCTGCCAACAGTGCCTCCCGCCAGTCTCCTCCTCGCGCTGATGATCAGATCCGTCGTGATGATGGCCGCCGCTTTGATGACCGTGGACGCAGAGACGGGCGCCGCGATGATGGAGGCGCCGTGATGGGCGCCGTGATGATGCCAGGCGTGATGCACACCGTGACGACGGAGGGCGCCGTGATGGGCGCCGCGATGATCCCAGGCGCGATGCACGCCGTGATGATGGCGGGCGCCGTAACGGGCGCCCTGATGGTGGACGCCGTGATGGCCGTCGTGACGATGGTGGACGCCGTCGTGATGGCCGCCGCAGCCGTGCACCCACTCCGTACATTGATGTGACCTGTCAAATCTGTAAAATCCATGGCCACCCCGCTAGCGATTGCTGGTGGCGTTACGAGGATGATGATGATCGTGATGATGACACCTACGACAAGCGTGCAAATGCTGCCTCCTATGGTGTTTACACCAACTGGTACGTCGACTCTGGAGCCACCAACCACATCACTGGAGAACTCAGCAAGCTCTCCACCCATGAGAAGTACACTGGACGTGATCGTGTCCACATGGCTGATGGTACTGGTATGCCTATATCTCATGTTGGTCATTCAATTTTGCGCACTCCTAATAGTTCCTTACATCTTAACAATATATTGCATGCTCCCAATGCCTCCCAAAATCTCTTGTCTGCACATAAACTTGTCCTTGATAATAATGCATTTATTGAAATCCATCCTTTCTTCTTTTTGATCAAGGACCAGGAGATCAAGAAAATCGTGTTCAAGGGTCCCTGTTGTGATGGCCTCTACCCCCTTGTGCCCGTATCCCAAGACTCATCCAAGCATGCCTTCCTCACCACCACGCCTTCATCCTCCACATGGCACAGTCAGCTCGGCCATCCCTCTTCATTTATAGTGCAGCAAGTTCTTCGCAGGAATAAATTATCTTTTTCGCCTGAAACAATTCCTTACATATGTAATCCATGTCAACAAGCAAAGAGCCATCAACTTCCTTACCCTATATCCACTAGTGTTTCCACTTTCCTCTTGAACAAGTGTTCTCTGATGTATGGGGTCCAGCCTCTCTTTCTGTTGGCAAACACCAATATTGTGTAAGCTTTATTGACGATTTTAGCAAGTTCACTTGGATCTATTTACTTAAGAAACGTTCTGATGTTTATCAAGTCTTTCTTAACTTTCATCAACTTGTTGAACGCAAATTTGGGCGAAAAATAATCACTATGCAAACTGATTGGGGAGGTGAATATGAAAAACTTCATGGTTTGTTTCACAAAGTAGGGATCACTCATCATGTGTCATGCCCTCATGCCCATCAGCAAAATGGTTCCGCTGAACGCAAACATCGTCCTATAGTTGAGGTGGGTCTTGCCCTCCTTGCTCATGCATCTATGCCATTAAAATTTTGGGATGAAGCTTTTCTTACTGCCACATTCCTCATTAATATGATTCCTAGCAAAGTTCTCAATTTTGAAACTCTATGGAAAAGCTTCTTCAAACCAAACCGGACTATACACCTCTTAGGATTTTTGGTTGTGCTTGCTGGTCCAATCTTCGTCCCTACAATAAATACAAACTATCTTTTCGCTCCAAACAATGTGTGTTCCTTGGTTATAGTCCCCTCCACAAAGGTGTTAAGTGTCTAGATGTTTCCACCGGGCGTATATACATATCTCGCGATGTTGTGTTTGATGAGCGCGTTTTTCCCTTTGCTGCTCTTCACCCTAAAGCTGGAGCTCAACTCCGTGCGGAAATTCTTTTACTTCCCAAAGACACACATCCATCCAATGGGAGTGCCCAACTTGATGATCACATGAATATTGCGCCTTATATACCTATCCCTGTTACCACTAATGCTCCCCATGTTCAGCAGCATACTCATACAGAACATGTCCCTGCGCCTTCTGCTTCAAACGGTGCTCAAAACGATGAAGAAACGAGTGAAAAATCGACAGGAAATGATGGCTACACGTCTTCAGAACACGACGAGGATGGCATACCCTCCCATGCTGATGCGCCTGCCTCTTCTGACGCGGCCTCAGATCACGCGCAATCATCACCTGATGATTCTTCGCCTCACCGTGCGCGCACGCCCCAGTTGCGGCGTGCCACGTCGCCGCCTCGGTCCCCATCGCCTCGTGGGTATCCGCGTGTCGGACGGTCCCCTCCGCTCGCTAATGCTCCTCGCCAAACGCAGCGCGCCACATCGCTGCCTCGGTCGCCGTCCCCTGTCTCCCCACAGGCGGGTGACGCCAGCGGCCACTCTAGTCCCGCCACGTCGCCTGGGCTGTCTGAAGATGCTCCTGCCACGCCCGTGCACACTCCTGTGCATGCTGATCCCGAGGCTGATACCGGCAGCCAGGCTGCTTCCTCTGGATCCACTGCGCCATCACCTCCTGCACCACCTCCTGTGGCTGAGCCTCGCACACGTCTTCAAAAAGGTATTCGTCAACCGAAAAAATATACCGATGGTACTATACGATATGGTATGTTCACGTCTACAGGTGAACCAAGCAAGTTGTCTGAGGCTCTCTCCCTTGAAAAATGGCGCACCGCCATGCAAGAAGAATATGATGCTCTTATGGCCAATAAAACATGGCATCTTGTTCCTTCTAATACCACCAGAAATCTTATTGACTGCAAATGGGTTTATCGTATCAAACGGAATGCAGATGGTTCCAATGACAGATACAAAGCTCGTTTAGTTGCAAAAGGATTTAAGCAACGCTATGGCATTGATTATGAAGACACGTTTAGTCCTGTTGTCAAAGCAGCCACTATCAGACTTGTTATGTCAGTTGCTGTGTCTCGAGGATGGAAACTGCGGCAACTAGATGTTAAGAACGCGTTCTTACATGACGTTCTGGAAGAGGATGTCTATATGAAACAACCACCTGGGTTTGAAGATCCTCATGTCCCCCATCACTTTTGCAAACTTGACAAAGCATTGTATGGTCTTAAACAGGCTCCCCGTGCATGGTATTCACGGCTAAGTACCAAACTTCACACCCTTGGTTTTGTTCCTTCTAAAGCTGATACATCTTTGTTCCTTTACAAAAAATCTAGCATTATGATATTTGTGCTCATATATGTTGATGATATTATTGTGACAAGCTCCTCAGATAAGGCCATATCCGCACTCCTTCAAGATCTACAACATGATTTTGCTCTCAAGGACCTTGGACCACTCCATTATTTTTTGGGCATTGAGGTCACGAAGGTTCCTGATGGTCTCCTACTCACTCAAGAGAAATATGCATCCAATCTTCTCATGAAAGTTGGTATGAACAAATGCACATCCTCTCCTACGCCATTGTCTTCCACGGATAAACTTTCTTTGCAAGATGGTTCCCCTCTTGGCTCGGCTGATAGCACTCAATATAGGAGCATTGTTGGTGCTCTACAGTATCTCACATTGACACGCCCTGATACTTCTTTTGCTGTTAATAAAGTATGCCAGTATCTACATGCCCCTACTACAGTTCACTGGTCCGCTGTCAAACGCATACTACGGTATGTTCAAGGAACACTGAAAGTTGGCTTAACATTTCAAAAGTCCTCCTCTTGTTTGCTTAGTGCTTTCTCCGATGCGGATTGGGGTGGATGCCTTGATGATCGATGATCCACTAGAGGCTTTGCAATATTTTTCGGCTCAAACTTAATTTCATGGAGTGCTCGCAAACAAGCTACTGTGTCACGTTCTAGCACCGAAGCTGAATACAAAGCCCTTGCCAATGCTACTGCTGAAATAATTTGGGTTGAAGCTCTTCTTGATGAACTTGGTGTTTTCTTGACCTCCAAGCCGTGTTTATGGTGTGATAATCTTGGTGCTACGTTTCTGTCTGCAAATCCTGTTTTTCATGCAAGGACCAAACATATAGAAATTGACTATCATTTTGTTCGTGAAAGAGTTGCCAACAAACTGCTTGAGATCAAGTTCATCTCCAGCAAAGATCAAGTAGCTGATGGATTTACTAAGGCATTGCCTGTCAAAGACCTTGATAACTTCAAGCGTAATCTCAACTTGTCCCAAGGTTGTGATTAAGGGGGGTGTTAGAGATAGTACATGTAATCCTTTATGTATACGTACTGTATATGGAGTAGTACTCTAATACACGTACGTACCCCTTGTACATGCCACGGGTGGGGCTTTTCCACCCCTATATTAACACGTACCCGAACCCCTAGCGGGGTATCGCTTCTGCCAAACCCTAGCTGTTCAATAGGGCTGATTGACCATCTGTCATTGTCAATCAAAGAGAAATCATAGTCTACTAGTAGTATAATCTCTCTATTTCAGCTTATATATATGAATTCAGCTGAATTCGCACGTGTTTTTGCATTTTAATTGGTTTCTATGTCCAGCAGCGAATTGCTTCTCTCTTGGCCCTGACGCTTATGGCGTGGCGTGGGCCGAGATGAAAGAAAATCCGGCGAGCAAGTTGACACGGGATAATGCATGCGTGGAATTTCATTCCATTTCCATTCAACTGGCCAATTTGATCGCGGCGCCTCTTACCTTCATTCCTCTCGTTCGTTTTCACTTAGCTGGGTCGACCACTGAAAAGATAATATCACACGGCTGGGGCTAGAACTTCAACGGAAATGGTTATAGGCTCGAGTGCGGCCAGAGAGTTGCATGTCCATACAAATTTCACATGTGGATGCATGGTTTATTCTAGTGCTTTTGAAATGTATACTACTCCGGTATGGCGGTATACATTAACTAAGTCCATAGCTTGTGTGAATACTTAGATGTCTGCCGTCCAGTATAATATGTGTACTTATGTGTGGTGATGGCAGTGTAAAGTGTGCATCTCTGTCAGTCCTACTCGTTGTGTTTGGAAAATAATCACGAAAAAATGGCCTGAAATGACAGATTAAACTGACAAGCTCGTTGCGCACTCAATTTAACAGGTGCATCAGTTACCTTTAACGAAAAGTCACTTGCATTTTTTCACTCTCAACTAAGAGTTTTGGTCCGTATAATGGAAGAACAAACAAGGTTCACACTCAATCTAATCAGTAGAAAACAAAAAGGATATAAAAACTAAAATACATGTAGAAAACAATATTCTTAACAAAACAGTAAAACTAATATTTTAAAACAAGATATCGTTTTCATTTGCCATGCTCTCCCATCAGCTTCCTAGTTTTTTTTCATGTTGTAATGGGGCTGCGTGCGCATAATTTCTTGCATTCTATTCGAAGAATCCGGCAAAGGACTAGATTAATAAATTCATTTCACTACTAGAACATAGATTCGACTTGGTAAACCCTGCAATCCCAAGATTACACAAGGCAACACTCATGTGGCCTGTGCGTGACGTGGGTGAGCTTGGCCAAGGCCAGCAATCTTCGTCCAACCTTTTGACAGCCTTCTGGATCCTTCTAAATATACTCTTACGAATTTCTCAGATATTATCTTTTCAAGAAATTTCTATAAAACATACACCTTACATGAAATATCTAATTAAAATTTAAAATGAACATGTGCTCTTACAATGTATCACAGTGCACGCGTGTGCCACTAGCTAACTACTCCTGCAGACCACGTGAGCGCATAACATGGGATTCAAGGAATAATTAATTCCTAGCACATTCTAGAGTTACCTATTTACTTTCATCACTACTTGATAATATTTAACTCGAGAAACATCCAACAAATTATCTTCTACATTCTTACACTCTTAAACAATCTACCAAGTTATGTGAGATGCTTAAGAATATTATACACAATAATACACACATGTGTGTAATGGGGTCATACTTACACCATATTAAACAGATAACTTAAACATCCAAAGTAAGTATATTGTTTCCTTCAAAAAGTATAGTGTATAATGCATTTGTTGTAAACAAGATAATAGAATGATGCGAAAATAATGTATCTGAATCTACATGAGTATCTAAAAATCACTAAACATCTAGTTCATATATCGAAAGATTTTCATCAATAGGAACAATATACCATGCAATTTTTTTTTATAAAAAGTAAAAATAGTTAGTATAAAGAATGTTGATTCGTTACCACAGGGGGAGAATGCCACCCCATTTGGTGTTTCGATTGCTTTACTCAAGATTCGTGCATGTAAAAAAGGTTTGAACAGATTATGGCAAATGGCGCATTGTAGGTAATGCATTTAATTAAGCACCTAATTTTCCATAGAAACTCTCCGTTTCGAACAACGCCGGGCATGCAGTTTTATCAGGTATGTAATATGGACGCTTCATCAATGCAAGAAATTAAATAGGTATAGCCATGACACTGTCCATACAATAAGTAAAATTAATCCCAAACTTAAATTAATATTTTAAATAACGTGAATTTTGATGCAAATTTCATATTCTATCAATATTGTTTATTCATAGAGTAGAAAGTGAAAGGACAATGATGTCGCCTAGAGGGGGTGAATAAGCGATTAAAACTTTTCCGGTTTAGGCTTGCTAATTGCGGAATAAAACTAGGTGTTTAAATTAACAAGCCGACAACCTAAATGAACTAGGCTCACCTATGTGCACCAACAACTTATACTAAGCAAGACAAGCAACAAGGTGATAGCAATATAGAATATTTCAATCACGAAGGCTATCACAATGTAAAGTGCATAAATAAAAGGCTCGGGTATAGAAATAACCGAGGCACGCGGAGACGAGGATGTATTCCCGAGTTCCTCCTTGTTAAGGGAGTACGTCTCGTTGGAGAGGTGTGAACCGACACAACGGTTCAACAACCACAAAGGTTTCACCTTCTTTTCCGATCAACCGCACGACAAAGGTTTGGTTCACCTTCCACTATCGGTATTCCTTCGAGGCGGAATCCGGAGCCTTTCAACAACAATCCGGGGC
The DNA here is from genome assembly GCA_947311845.1 of Poa pratensis. Lineage (NCBI taxonomy): Eukaryota > Viridiplantae > Streptophyta > Magnoliopsida > Poales > Poaceae > Poa > Poa pratensis. Next base: position 47,172,876 of record CAMZMU010000067.1, read on the forward strand.
ACAACCCACAATGGGTTTGGAGGCTCCCGAACGGCTTTCAACACCATCCGGGGCACAACCCAGAATGGGATTGAGGGCTCCCGAACGGTTTCAAGTGACCACACAAGGGTCTCAACCACCACAAAGGCGTCTAGGGTCCAAGGACCCAAGAGAACAAGTTCACAAGCTTTCAACTTCCACGAATTCTCGTGGAGAGCACACCGATTTACCAAATGCAAAAGGCAAGAGCACAAGTGCTCAAATCCTTCACTCTCAAATTCTAACAAAGCAACAAATACTTATGGGGGAATAAGAGAGGAAGAACAAAGAGGAGATGCACCAAGAACTCCAAGATCAAGATCTACTAGGTTTCCCTCACTTAGAGGAGAGATTGATTGGTGGAAATGTAGATCTAGATCTCCTCTCTCTTTTCCCTCTAATTTGAGGCAAGCATCATGGAGGAATAGAGATGGAGGCAAGGTTTCCAAGGTCAACAATGGTGGGAGAGAGAGGGGAAAGCTTGCTTGACCCTTTGGGGAAGAAGGGGGCCTTATATAGGTCCCACAAAAAAAGAGTCGTTGCAGGAAAATTGGGACCGGATATTCCGGTTCAAGTTTGGAGCGGAATTTCTGGCCCAGACGAAATCTGTTCTGGTGGTGACCGGATATTTCAACCCGGATATTTCCAAAAGACCGGAATATCTGGTTTCCTGAAAACTGACAGAAAAAGCAAAACGAAAACTGCAACAACTTTTGCATCCGGACTCCGTTTTCAATGTTCTTGGACTCATTGGAATCGCCACAACGAGCACGACAAGATTATGAAGAGAAACGTCATAGTCCAAGGGAAGATAAAACCAAATGTAGAAAGGTAAAACCTCTCTAAAACGAAAGACCGGTAAAACCTTCAAAACCGAAAACGCAACAAATTTTCCAAACGAAATCAGTTTTCGGTGAACTTGGGCTTGTCATGAAGATCACAACAAGCACCAAAAATCAACAAGGAGAAAAGCAAATAAGAACCAAGAAAGATCAAATGCCAAGTATGTAAAGGTTTGAGCTCTCCACAAAGATGCGATCAAGTTACTCACTTGAGAGCCCCTCTTGATAGTACGCCGTCTATCCTAAAATCCAGTCTCCCACTAACATGAGACCGGTAAAATAGAAAACCTATCAAGATCATACCTTTGCCTTGCGCATTCCACTTGAGCTCGATGATGACGATCTTGACTCTCTCAAGTTGGAACACCTTTCTTGATTGTGCTTGCTAGCACATGCTTGGTGAACACTTCTCCAAATGCTCCCCCATACTCCATTATGGGAGGGCCTCGCTAAGCTCCGTCTTCATGTCTCCTTTGCAACTTTCAATCAAATGATATCCTCCGAGATGCATCATGTTGAACTTGCACTTCATCTTCTTCTCTTGATATGTATGATGGCTTGGGGTTAAACATGATTGTTCACTCAATCTTCTTTTTCAAGCCATACTTGCAATGAGCTCAACTCTACACATGACCATTCTTCATATAAACCCTTGAATAGAGCATTGGTCATCATGTCATCTTCAAGAGTCCAACACATGAACTCCTATATGTTCCCATAGACAAGATCTATAAGAATATATCAATGTAAACATTAGTCCATAAGGATTGTCATTAATTACCAAAACCACGCATGGGGCAACCATGCACTTTCAGAAAGTATGTTGAAGTAATCAATTATTGTATAAAATGCGTGGTTAAAAAAATATGAGATTGCTTGGAATTAAGGAAAAAATTGAAACAAGAAGGTAGTATAGCGTTGTATTTATCTATTTTCGTAAATGCTATTTCTATATATGATATTCCATAATCATCTAGAGATTTGGTTGCTATATATGTTCAAATTTCCATCATCTTTAACTATAATGTCTTACTATCCGTGTACTAGTTTCTTATCTTGTTGAATGTGCTGCCAAGCATGGCTCGCACATCATTAATCAACCAGTTTAAACCAGCCGATGACCAAAAATGTATCTGTTTTTAAAATTGAGGATCCACTTTGTTTGGTTTTAGAGATTATATGGACCAAAAGCAGGTCATACATGTACCAACAGTTTACCAAAAATACACTACTTGTGGTTATTAGAGCACGTGTCTTTTTTTGCTGTACAAGCAAAGGTACCCCCTGTCCTTGAAGCACTTGTCTTGTGTGCTACATATGCGCGTGCCATCGTTCCGAACACTAACCAGTGAACAAACAGATCCTAGCGTCGTTGGGCAGACTTACGTCGTCTAGCCACTTGCCGCCTCCCGTTATCTAAAGAGGTAAATGGGGGTACCCAAGGAGCTCTCACAGAGTATAAAGAGTGCGGATTCGTTACCACCGGGGGAGAATGGCACCCCATTTGGTGTCGTTCGATTGCTTTACTCGAGATTCATGCATGTAAGAAAGGTTTGAACATATTATGACAAATGACGCATTGTAGGTAATGCATTTAATTAAGCACCTAATTTTCCATAGAAACTCTCTGTCTCGAACAGCGTTGGGCATGCAGTTTTATCAGGTATGTAGTATGGACGCTTCAGCAATGCAATAAATTAAATAGGTATAGCCATGACACTGTGATAACCCCCAATAGTAGGGGATCACTGTAGCACCTCTCAATGTGGAAGTAGGGTATCGATCCGCAGGAGTAAGAAGGAAAAGTTATCTATTCCCTACAACTAAAGTGTCACAAGTTTTAGTTGATTATGCACTAAACAAGTTTAAAGAACAAGATGTTTGATTTAATGGATGAAAGTTTAATGTAACAAAACAAGAATGTAAAGGTGTCCCAATCCTCTTCAATGCAAGAGGACAAGACAAAGGTTTTCTCTTATAGGAACAATGGACATGGGTTTATGGGTTCACTCAATCCTCTCTCCCATCTATGGTGATTATCATGTTATAGATAAAAAGTACACACAATTGTCATGCTTTAATGGTAAATTTCTATGACGGCTACATGTCTTAAACCACATAGTTGAAAGAAAATAATCATTTGTGTTGCTAGGTCACCCTCGTAAGGCTAGCGTGGTTTGTTGTCACTCCCACATCATACTTCTTCCTTTTTACCCCCAGATAAAGGATGTTGGGCTGTATTGTGTCACTAAATACATATGCCGTTGTCACATCGGCCATCCCGTACCTACATACATCATACTTCATAATGGACAATATTCTAAACACTAGTGCAAATATTCATATTTTGTGTGCATGACCACATCTCTCTCATCTATCTACACTTGGTGGTGTCAATCACCTCATGACATGGATAAACAAGGCATTATGCATAAATCGAACCATCACATGCATCATAGAATATCTCCAAAGTATGACAAGTCATAAAACATCCAACGCAACGGTAAATGCATAACAAATATCATCTCATACCACAATATCTACCATAGGAATTACATAGATAGATCCATACTCATGCAAGGCACATCATATGGATTTCAATAATGATCATACATAGAGAGATTAGATCAAGTTACCACCACAAACCCAAAGTCCAGGGGGTGGACTACTCCCCCTTCATCATGGTGATGATGGTGGAGATGTTGGAGAAGATGGAGATGATCTTGCTGTAGATGTTGATGATGAACACGCCGGAGGGGGGTGGAGCCCTCCGGAGGTGATTCCGGCAGCGTTTCCCGCCTCCGATCTTCTCCGGCGGTAGCCTTCTGACTCTCTGTTTCATGGTTTTGTGTTTCTCCGCCGCCTCCTCGCGAAACTCCTCGGGGGACTATTTTTATAGTCGGTTTTAGGTCAAGATGAAGGCACAGAGACAAAAACGGACGGCATCAGAGCCACGAGGCCCAAGATGGGGGGTCCCACGCGGCCAAGGAATCCTCTTTTGGCCCTCGGGTCTCCGTTTGTTCGCTCCCTTCGCTCCTACGCTTCGTTCCTTCCAAAAAAATGATCCCCGCAAAATATTAGGTCATTTGGACGTCGTTCGGGTCCTTGAAAGTCAAAAAGATGGAAAAATGGGTTTTCTGGTTCTGCAGGGTTAATTCCAAATAAATGGGGAAACTGTGAATTATCCCCTAAAATCATTATAAAACATAAATATAACCCATATATGATGCAAATAAGTTGGAATATCAAGTAATAAAATGTAAAGTTCATGTATGCATTTTACATGCATCACACTGTCAATACAATAAGTAAAATTAATCCCAAACTGAAATTAATATTTTAAATAACGTGAATTTTGATGCAAATTTCATATTCTATCAATATTGTTTATTCATAGAGTAGAAAGTATGTTGAAGCCATCAATTATTGCATAAAATGTGTGGTTAAAGAAAATGAGTTTGCTTGGAATTAAGATTTTTTTTGAAATAAGAAGGCATTATAGCATTGTATTTATCTATTTTCATAAATGCTATTTTATATATTATATTCCATAATCATCTAGAGATTTGGTTGCTATGTTCAAATTTCCATCATCTTTAACTATAATGTCTTACTATCCGTGTACTAGTTTCTTATCTTGTTGAATGTGCTGCCACGCATGGCTCGCACGTCATTAATCAACCAGTTTAAACCAGCCGAGGACAAAAAATGTATCTGTTTTTAAAATTGAGGATCCACTTTGTTTGGTTTTAGAGATTATATATGGACCAAAAGCAGGTCATACATGTACCAACAGTTTACCAAAAATACACTACTTCTGGTTATTAGAGCACGGGTCTTTTTTGCTGTACAAGCAAAGGTACCCCCTGTCCTTGAAGCACTTGTCTTGTGTGCTACATATGCGCGTGCCATCGTTCCGAACACTAACCAGTGAACAAACAGATCCTAGCGTCGTTGGGCAGACCTACGTCGTCTGGCCACTTGGCGCCAGGATAAAAGAAAATTGGGCCAGTAATTTTTCTTTTTTAGTTTTGCGAGAATGGGCCAGCAAGTTGAAGCGGGCCGATGACTACGCCGACCGATCTGCCAGCGGCTGCACTCAGTATGTATGGGTAATGAACAATGCATGCCTGGATTTGGTCCTACCTGGCAAATTGTATATGGAGATTGCGACTCACACTCGAAGCGGTTTGAGCAAGCCAGTATAGTGGATCAAAACAAAATTTATTATAAAACAATTTTTCTAGAATCTAAAAAGTACATTTTTTATTAATAACATATATGAAAAAGTAATATTTTTAACAAAGCAAAAAAACATCACAACTATCTTCTCATTTTCCATACTGAATTCACTTGCTAGTTTTTCTTTTGTTGGAACGGGTTGGCACGCGTGCAAAATCTCTGTCATATCATTCGTAGAAATCACCAAGGATCAACATTTGTTTGGTACTACGCTCTTTTGTTATCATGTAATTGTGTGGGCTGTAAATATCAATAAACAAGGTGTGGGCTGTAGTTCTTTGTGTGGCATGTTTGGTCCGACTAACCCTTACTGAAGTACGGTTCTTAATTTTGCTAAAGAAAACTAGCTCGATTGTACATAACCTCTATATACAAGTGCGCAAGGAATATTTACCTCAATTTGAAGGCAAGCATACGTGAGCAATTCTCGCCAAAAACCCAAATTTTATCTACAAAAATATCGTTGAAATTTTATATTCTTCTCAATATTACCGTACGATTTCCTCCAATTTTTATATTTTCAACAAAATTATTATAAAACATATAACTTACAAAAAATATGTACTTAAGGATAATGTTTTTGGTGTTTACAGAGTAGTATCGATTTTTCCAAATCTATCTATTTCTTATAAATTTTTAAATCATTTGAAATGATTTTTTTTACATTGCAATTGGTGATGTATTCAGTACATTACCATGTATATACATAGTCCGATTCATTAAGCTTTGTATAGGCAAATGATGAGATAAAATGCTACTACCTATTTATACTAAATTATTTTACTTCATAAAAACCTATTTATATGGTATGTTATTCTTACAACTTAAAATTCATCGATGTAGTACCACATTACTACTTGGCATCCAACCAGTTGAATGAACGATTTAAAGACACTTATGTACATTTTTTTTTTTTTTGAGAGTGCGCCAATAGCGCACCTTATTTATATAGAAGGCAGAAACAAATTACAAAGATACCAACACCTGTCAAAACAGGGCTCGGTACAACTCCAACACACTCCAACCTAAAGCCTACTCTCGCGTCATTGTGTTCCTCCCAACTCCTCTAACTCTCACGCGCAGCCAAAGCCTAAGCTCATCGACAATGCGCTGGGCGAGCTCCGGCGCCGTACATTGTTGTCGAACATTATGAAAAACTCTAGCGTTCCTCTGCTTCCAAATGGACCAGCAAACTAGAGTCACCGCCGTGTCGAACCTCTTCTTCTCCTTACCCGCAAATCTCTTGCGCTCCCGAAGCCACCAAGTCTCCAGCACATCCGTAGGTTCGGGCACCCTCACCTCCCTCACCTGCAGATTTTGGCAACAGAGGTACCAAGTCTCACGTGCATACACGCATTGCATTAACACATGCTCGATCGTGTCCTCCTCCTGTAGGCAAGTGATACAGCAGGAAGTCTGGGTTTGGAGCCCGTGTCGGACACGCCTGTCCGAGGTCCAAACCTTGTGCATCAGGGCTAGCCAGATGAAAATCTGGCACTTGAGAGGCGCGTAGGTGTTCCAGGTGCAGACAGCCGTCGCCGCCCTCTCCCTTCCCTGACAGAGCCTCGCATACGTGGTCTTCGCCGAGTAAACCCCCGCTGGCGAGCACGGCCACGAGTACCCATCAGGCATACCCGGCGTACAGCGGACACTAGCTAGTTGCAGCCAAAGCAGAACCAGCTGATGCGCTGCAGCACCACTCGGGGCGTCCACAAGATCCTCCAGCCAGGCATTGTTCGTCAAGCCTTGCGCCACCGTCCTGTTTGCTCGTCCCCGCTCTGAGCTCAGCTCAAAAACCGCAGGTGCGAGCTCACTGATCGAGGTCCCATTGATCCACTTGTCTTTCCAAAAGAGTACCGTCGACCCCTCCCCCAACTGAATTCTGACCAAGCTCTGAAATGCCGCCTCCGCCTCCGGGTCTCTCATCATCGGCAAACCCTGCCAGGGGCGATTGGGGTCAGTACGCCTCAGCCATTCCCAACGAACTCTGAGCGCAATTCCTTGTAACCGCAAGTCCTTGATCCCAAGTCCGCCGTATTTCTTCAGTAGACAGAGCTTCTCCCATGCCACCAAGCATTGGCCGCCATTGACCTGCTCCTTCCCTGCCCAGAAGAACGAGCGCATCCACTTCTCCAATTCCTCAAGCAACCAGATTGGGGCTTCGCGACCAACAGATGGTGAATTGGTCGTGCAGCAATGACAGATTTCACAATCGTAAGCCGCCCCGCGCGCGCCAGCAGCCCCCTCTGCCATGCCGGCACCGTACACAACGCTCTATCCAGAACCGGCTGCCACTCGTCTCTCGTAAGTGGCCGCAGCGCCAGCGGCAAACCAAGGTACTGGATTGGGAATTGCGCTAATCTGCAGCCCAGCGTGTTCAGCACTAGCTCACCGTGCGCCTCCGTTCCTTTGATCAGCGTAGCCGTCGACTTGTTGTAGTTGATGTTCAGACCCGATGCGCCACCAAATAGACGCAGAATTTCCCGAGTCGCAAGGAGATCAGAGAGCACAGGCCTGACGAACAGGACTACGTCATCTGCATAGATTGAGATCCGCTGCATCGAGCTGACACCAAGCATGGGCTGGAACAGCTGACTCTCCACCGCCCTGGCCACCATCGCCGTGAGCACCTCCATCCCCAGCACGAACAGCGTGGGGGAAACCGGATCCCCTTGCCGCAATCCACGCGCGTGGCAGATTTTCTGCCCTGGAACTCCATTGACCAAGATTTTGGTGCTAGCGGTGCGCAGCAAGATCGCAATCCAGCGAAGGAACATCTCCCCAAACCCCAATTTGCGAAGCACTTCGATCAAGAACGACCAAGAGATTGAGTCAAAAGCCCGGGCCACGTCCAGTTTCAGTAACACACCTGGGGTTCTTCTGGTGTTCAGCTTCCTCGCGACCTGACGAACGAGCAGGAAGTTGTCGTGGAGGTTCCTTCCTTTCACGAACGCGGATTGGTTGGCGCTCACCAGTTCCCCCAGCCGCGGTCGAATTCTGTTTGCCAACAGCTTCGCGAATAGCTTCGATATGCTGTGCACGAGACTGATAGGTCTATAATCTCCCACCAGTACAGCATCTTGCTTCTTAGGGATTAGCGTAATCACGGCCTTGTTCAATTTTGCGAAGCCCCTTCCATCTCCCACGAACAGCTTCAGGATAACTGCCATCACATCGTGCTTGATTACCGGCCAGGCGCGCTGAAAGAACAGGCCCACGAATCCATCCGGCCCTGGCGCTCTGTCAGGCGGCATCTCTCTGATTATGCTCCAGATTTCCTCCTCTGTCACCATTCGCTCGAGCTCCTGCAATTCCGCCTGCGCAGCCGAGCGCATCCATGTCAATCGTATGCTCCCTTGTTTGAATTGCTCCAATCAGATTCTGGTACATCTCATGGAAGGCCTCCTCCTTCCGTTTTTGGTCAGTAATCACTTCACCGTTAACCGTGATCGCCGGGATGAAATTCCTCGTTCTGCGTCCGTTCGCCACCGCGTGAAACAGTTTCGAGTTTGCATCTCCGTCTCTAAGCCAGTTCATTCTCGACCTCTGTCGAGCAATAGTTCTCTCAAGGGAGGACAGCGCCAGCACCGCTTGCTTGAGCATGTTCCTAAGCCAGAATTCCCCGGGCGACAGTGGTCTACGATCCTGCGCGCTTCCAGTCTGTGAATAACTGAATTGGCTACCGCTATCTGAATTTTCACATTGCCTACTCGCTTCTGTCCCCAACGCTGCAGATGCTTCGCTGTATTCCGCAGCAGCGTGTCCAGTCTGAGAAAGGGATCAACTATCGACGGATCGCACCGCCAACCTTCCTTGACTGCATCCTCGAACCCTTCTAATTTGGCCCAGAAAACCTCGAACTTGAACCTCTTTTTTGGTCTGTAAGCAGCATTCAGCGAGAGTGGAGCGGGGTGTGGTCTGAGACGTTGGAGGACAACGCTAGCAGAACGCTGTCCGGGTTCTGAATCTCCCAGTCTACCGAAGCTAGCGCACGGTCGATCCTAGTCATGGTGGGGCTCTGTCTCCCATTGGTCCATGTGTACAAACGTCCATGCAGGTACAGATCCTTGAGCGCGTGCGTGCTAGCAAACTCCTTGAAGCGAGACATCAATCTCCTGTTGATGTTGGCGTTGTTTTTGTCCGCCGCGTTCATGATCATGTTGAAATCCCCAAAAACCAGCCACGGACCAGGACAGAGCGTCCTTCTCTCTGCCAGTTCCTCAAGGAACTGCACCTTGCTAGCTTCTCCTTGCGGTCCATAGACAACCGTGAGCCACCAACGCGACCCGTCCTTGGCGTGCACCTCACCCGTGATCGCGAACGAGTCGAGCGCGATGTTTGTGATCTGGACCATGGACGAATCCCACGCGAGCAGGATTCCTCCTCTCGTTCCCTCCGCCGGCAAAAACGAGAAACCATCGAACGCTGGCCCCATGCATTGCATAACCACGAAGGTATCTATTACAGCCATTTTTGTCTCCTGGAGACAAACGATGTTCGCGCGTACTGTATTCAGAAACTCCCTTACCGCATCTCTCTTGGCCTGATCATTGAGGCCACGGGTATTCCACCCCACAATCTCTGGGTTTAATTCCATGGGGAAACTAAACAGAAAGGCTCCTGGACAGCTCGGCACCTAGCAGACGCCGATCGCCTGCGCGCTAGTCCCACCCGTGAGATCATCTGGAAGCGTCTTCCCATAAATCGCCGCGATCGCCCGAAGATGTTGGTCCCGTAGCGGCGAGTCGAAGATCTGCTGCAGCTCGGCCATGTGTGCCTCACTCACCGACAGTTCATCAGGGACAATGCCCAGAGCTTTCAGTAGCGCCGAATCCGCTGCCGAGGCCTTCTTGGGGGGCTTCCCCTTGCTGATCGCAGAAGGCGTGACCGGCGGCACCCCGGAACTCCGCGTCAGCATCCTCCTTGGTGTGAATGGCTCCGCCGCAGCGCTCAGAGCTTGCGCCGTCTCGATTTCCTTGAGTAATGGCGGAGCTAGCATCTTCAGGAGCTTGGCGCAGAAGGTCTTGATGCGAACAAAGGCAGCATCTTCCTTTGGCCCAGATGGCTCTAGGCCCAGCTCGATCTCATGCGCAAGCTGCCGCACATTGCAATCCTCAGCATGCCCTTGGTCCGCATGGGCATGGGCCTCTGCCGCCTCCTGGTCCTGAGCCGCCCTCGGCTTCTCTTGGGCTTCGATCACAGCCCGGGCCTCATCAGGGACCGAGTCCACTTGGGCCTCCTTAAGCTGTGGGCCTTCCTGGGCCAGAGGACAGCTCGCTGTGGGCTCCAAGTCAGCCGAGAGGGAGACACAGAAGTATTTGTCGCCTCCGCTGACAGTGGACCCCGAGCCTTCCGAGCCCCTTGTTGACCCAGTCACCGAGCGACCGCCACTCCCCGACAAGATCGCATCGCTGGCCACCACCTCAGGAGCTTCCCGTCTCGCAGGCCCCACCTCCACGGACGAGACCACCTCTGGTTGGCCCGTGCCCACCAACGACAGACGAATCTGTCCGTTGGCGGTAAGCAACGCGCCAGGTGTCACAACCGGAGAGGCCACCCTTCTCTCAGACCCAAGCTGGCCCCGACCAAGCAGAGCTGGCGGCTGGCGCCCACCATCCAAATCGGGATCCCCACCCGATCGTGGTCTTGTTTCTTCTTCTCCACTAGCTCTCTGTGTTCTTGTTGCAGGCTCTGGAAAAGCCGCCTTGTCCCCTCCTTGACTGGACCGAAAAGCGGCGTCCACAGTTTGAACTCGCCCTCTCGCTGGCGCGCCCGGCCCTACCCTGGCAGCGACTGAGGCATTGATTGGCCCGTTGATTGGCGGCAACTGCCAGCTCGCCGCCGGCGGACCGGCAGCAGCTAGCTGTCCACCACCACGGCGGCGCCACACTTCGCTGCCAGCATCACTCGACGGGAAGCCGCCGCGTCGATCTGGCACGCCTGCCGTCCACCCAGGGTTCCTCGTGGTCCAGTAGCCACCCTCTCCACCGCCAAAGCTTCCAGGGTCCGGCCGGCCGCTCTGGCCGCTCCCCGGCGAGCTCGGACCGAATCCCGGCTCCTCCAAGACATGGTACTCCTCCACTCTGGACAGATGAATCAGAACACGATAGCGCAGCAACCCGCGCTCACGATCACGCCCGGCCGGCCGCGGCACCGCTTCCTCCATGACGAAATTCTCGGGCTCAGGTACCCAGAGGTCGCGCTCCGGCGGCACCGCATCCGCATCAGGAGACCAGCCCGTCAGACGAAACGTGCCCATGTCAGTCCTGTTCGCCGTCTCCGGCGCGAGCGCCTCCACCGTGCACGAGGCGTTCAGAAGATGCTCGACCGTGGAGCGCGCCCACGCATGCGGCGGGATGCCTTCCAGCGCTAGCACCACCCTGGACCTCGCCACTCTTCGCTCCGCCTGCGCCAACCTTGTCCAAGGCCGGAAGAACAGCGTGAAGTTTTCGTGCGGCAGCGACGGCATCGCCGTGACTTGCCTGCGGAGCTCATCAGAGGAGAAGACCACCAGAAAATCCTCCGGCTTGAAGTAGTGCACGGAGAACTTGCCCTTCGGGATCTTTGCCTTGCAGATTAACGCGTCCTCCACCTGCTCGCGCGAGACCCTCGGCCGCGCACCACCCACGTATGCCACCAGCGCATGGCGCAGCCGACGTTCCAGTTCATTCAACTCCGCACTCCTCGGGATGATGCAGGGCGGCACGGTCGGCATGGCCATCGAGCTCACGTCCTCCCTCTCGAGCAGCGGCCACGCCACACGCGAGCCGCTTGGGTCACCCGCAGGAAGCAACGGCTGGCCGGCGCGTGCATTAAGATGTATATTAAGATGTATAATTGTCATATCATTCTTTTGTTTATGATTAAGATGCATTATCTAGCACTTAATTGAAGTGGTGATTTTATTTAAGAAAATTATTTATTTATGTTTAAGATACTCCGTTGATGCAACGTATCAATGTAAATCAAGGAAAATCATTATTATCATAGTATGCTTGTGTATGTATTTTATCTATGGTATTCTTAAATATTTTTTGATTTGATATGTTATTTTAGGGTGTAAGAATCTAGAACCTAATTTGGCGGAGGTTTCTAGAGTACAGTATTATCAAGCTTAGATGTAACTAAATAGGTAACTCTGTAAAATTCAATTATTAGTTATTCTCCATATCAGGCCTTATGCTCTTACTTGGTCTGGAGTGGAATAATTAGCTATCGGCCTCGTCTTACTCCAACATACTTGGGAAGTCAAACTTGTGTTTATATGAAAAGATAAAAACATTTATGCTACTAAATTAGCATCATTGCATTCATGATATCGTATTTGCCGCCCAGCGGACAATATCTTCGGCCTGGATCGCCTCGGTGAGACCGGGCCTTAGAGCCAAAAGGAGGGGACTTGCGCCGCTTCCAACCCACGGAATAAGTAAAAAAAAGTTAAAAATACTGGTATTTCACTTGCGCCCGTTATCTATTTTATTTCATAAGTTTTGTTATATTTTCGTGTAAACAATGTCAAAGGTTGAAATACCCAGCTACGCAGCGCGGGTGAGCCCTTGCAACGAAACCACGACATGAGGAAATCAATCCGACGGGCGAGAGATGCAGACACGTCAAAATTTTGATTTTGCGTTTAAATTTAATATGTGGACCAAAACGAGATCATAGCACCGCATGGCTGTACAGAAATACACTATTCCTACTTGTAGTTATTTGTACACGTGGCTTTCTTTCTTTGCTCCTGAAGCAAAGTCCCCTTGTCCTTGAACTTTTTTTTTTTTTTTTTTTTGAGAATCCCTTGTCCTTGAACTTGAAGCACTTGTTAGTCACGCAAAATCTCCGGCTAGATACATGTGTCGGTACTAGAGAGCTATTATTGTACTAGCGAAAATAATGGATAGGGAAGGTACGTGCTCCCCAGCAAATGAACTAGCTAGCTAGCGTCGGTCGCTCGACGTACGTACGGCCGGTGCCCACATATCATTCCATCTATTATGCCATCATCATGACGTACTTACGCTGTCCGGCCACTTGGTTACGTACTTGCAGTCACACATCGATTCCACACATCTGCATCGTCGTCTCGGCTCGACTCGTCTCTCTCGTCGTCCAACCACACGAAGCAATTAATCCTCCACGGATGGAGCACAGTAGTGTTACGGATGCAATGGCGACTCCCTCCTTTTGGAAACATATATAGCAGGACGAGAAGATCGTTGTCACGAGTTGATTTGGCAACTATTAGGAGTGCACCACATGACGAGGTGTTCGATCTCCTCGCCACCACACGCCGGCGTTCACACCTCGACCGCGCGACGACGACGTCCACGTTTCATGCTCTTCACACTCCACCAGAATCTTTACTAATTTTCAGTAATTAATTAATTACATGCTATCGAGAACCTTGATCACCGGCACAAAAATCCAAGCTTCAACACATGCACACGAATGGAATTCGAATCGCGAATTTAATATTTTTGCTGCGGCGCCGCCCGTTGACCGGCGAGGCATGGTCGGTCGTCAGCATCAGTAGGGGTGCGGGTGGCTCCGGCTGATGCCGTGCACGGTGGCGAAGAACCCCACCAGCTCCTCGCGGTACGGCAGGAACGTGCGCCGCGGGGCGCCGCCGGCCGCACCCACCGCCTTGGCGGCGCCGTAGTGGGCCATCCGTTGCGCGGCGGCCACCGTGTTGATCTCCGTGCTGGAAGGAGCGGCCATCTTCCTGGCGCCTGCTGCCGTGCTCTGCTTCGTCACGTGATTCTTCTTGGGCGGCGTCGGCGGGTTGGCCGGGAGGAAGAGGAACCTCTCCTTGCCGTCGCTGTGGCTGCGGCCGACGACGAGGTCGCTGACGCGGCGCCACCGCGCCATGGACCCCGTGGAGCCGCTCTTCCTGGGCAGCGGCGGGCGCGGCGAGGAGGACGCTGCTGAAGCGCCGGGTGTCCACACGCAGTAGCTCTCCGGCGCCGCGCCCTCGAGATCGTCGGTGGCCGCGGACGAGGACGAAGTGGACGTCGACGACGAGGATGAGGAGCTGTTCCACGCGCGGGACTCCTCGAGGAAGAGCCGGCCCAGCTGCCCCCTCGTCCTGCGTTCCGGCGCTGGCGCCTCCGGAGCGGCAAGGCCGTCGACGTCTCCCGCTGATCGGCGGCCGAAGACAGGGTAGAAGGCGGCGGGCCTGATGCGGCCGTCGGCGAAGAGGTCGTCGGCGAGCGCGTGGGAGCCGTGGTCCGCGCCGACGAAACAGGGGAACTCGAACTCCTCCCCGCTGTCCGTCGACTCGTCTCCCGAATAAAGCGCAGGGTCGGCGGTTGTTGAGTGTTGCGGTTCTTGGCGCCGGGGAATAATTCTCTCCTCCATTGTTTGCTGCTGCTACAACTGACTTCGTGTGCACGTACCAACGCAGTGTTGTATGATGGTTTCTAGAAGCACGAGTCAATGAATTTTTAGAGAAAACCCGTTCTTATTTACGTACTCCCTCCGTTCCAAATTAATTGATTTCTATTTGTTCAAATGTTGATGTATCTATACTTATAACATGTCTAGATACATCCACATGTGGATAAATGAAAGTCAATTAATTTGAAACGGAGGGAGTAATAGATTGAGGCAAAAGATTTGCCCCCGTTTGACAAAAAGAAAACAAGTTTCATGTCTGTATCCCCATCCATCCATCGCAATCCGGCACCTTCCGTATGATACGAAAAAAGTTTGCTGTCCACTACGGCAACACGTACTGGCGCATGGTCTGTTTATAGTTAGGTGCTGGTTGACTGTTCTGGCATGGTGGGACTGATTAGTTGTTGAACAAACTGGAGGCGGGTCGTCAGCTGGGATTTTGCGCTGGCTGATCGGTCCAGCACCACGACGCGCTTGCCGAGGGATTAATCAACGACTCGCATGATTTTTTTTTTTGTAACGTGGAGCATGAGCGTAGCTCGAGTCTAAAGCGGACCTACCCTTGACTCCAAGTCTCCTTTCCGTCCCTCTTTGTGTTGGAAACGACAATCGTTTCTTTCTTTCTTTTTTCATGGTAATACGCTCTATGTACACATCGACCTTACAGATCTGAAAAATTAGGATAAACCTATGTGACAAATCAACGGTTATCAATCTCCTTCGGCACCACCGTATCAACCATCTATCTTACCTTTGACAAATACTAGAAAAATATTTGGCTGGCTTCGACCCGTGTTGTGACAACACTTTCAGGTCGGTGTTGTTGCCGCATTGCACCCTTTTTCGATAAAAAGTGAATATATTAACATAAGATGATATCAATTACACATAGCCCCTACAACAACATATATAATATTGAGACATCAAGGATGCACACAACCAAAGAAAAAAAATCATGTCAAATTGATTGGCAACTCGCATCGTCAAAAAAAACCACCACCACCATTGGCAACATCTACACTACGAAAGTGGAAACGTTGCCCAACTGCAGCATTCGGCCAATGAAACCATCAAAAATAAGATCATGAGTTTTCACCCTGAACAAGTCTTAGCGATCTCCAAACAATGTCTTAGAACAATGAAAATATCATTACCTCGTGCAACCAAAGAAGTTTAGGTTTAGTAGGAGTATTTTCATTCCGTAAATCGAGACTCGGTATTTGCACCGCCACAGACGAAATATACCGTTGCACTTGGTGCGTACATAGATCGGTACACAAGTAAGTAGTGCTTGAACCATGTATACATCTGTTCCGCTGCATCGTTCTGGTACGTACACAATTTATCTTGGTCCGTAATTGCACCAGCACAGTCTCTGTCGTCCGGATCGCCGACGGAGAACAGCTAGCCGGCCGGATATGGATCGATGGAGATGAGCATCATCTATCGGTTTCGGTTGGATCCGTTGGTGTTGACATGTTTCGGGCTCAAAGCAGCGACGCGTAATTAAGGGCTGACACGCCACATGCGCTCCCACCGCTGTTGACACCGTACGACAGCGGCGGCACACGAACGCATCCTGCCTGCATGTGCGCGGAGTCGTGCGCCGGTCGGTCGGCCGGAGGGACCGGCGACCGCGCGCCGCTCCGTCGGTCGGTCGCGCCGGCGCCGCCGCATGCAGCCAGCCGACGCCGGCGTTGGGCGGCTGGAGACGTGGCTGGGCGGGTCGCGTCGTTGAATCGCAGTCACCAGTGGTGCAGATCGTGCAATCACTAGCGCTAAGCTCCCTCCACAAGTTTCTGCCACTGCTTCCGTTAATTAATCCCATCGCAATTGGGCACGTTCGGTAGAATTAGCAGTTTGTTGTCCACTACGGCAACATGCTTTGACTCGATCTTCCGGCGGGTCATCTGAGATTTGGCGTGAGCGCATGCAGGTCGATCGATCGAGCAGAGTGCCCAGCGACGTGACCGCCGGTGGACGCAGGAGCGATTAATCAACGACCCCAGCGACAGAGATCTCTTGGTGCGGAGCATCGGTGCCGCTCAGGTCTAAAGCGGACTTCCTCGCTTGGACTCCAAGTCCCCTTTACCTCCCTCAGTGTTGGAAAACGACCATCTTTCAAGATGGGTGATGATTCCTTCCATTAACACAAGTGCATGCAAACCGAGGGAACCGACACAATTTGTAGGATAGTTTATACTATAAGATACTCCTACAAATGGAGTAGAAGAGAAGAAAACCAAGAGATTGATCCTCACCGCCTCTGACACAGAAATCGATACTAGCTTATTACCGTTCTAGAATCAAGGTGACGCACGCGCGGGTCATCATGGGCCGATCCCCGCTGACAGCTTGACATGTTATCGCGATCAAAGCAGCGACTTGTCTATCACCATCGCACTTAGTGCGAGACATTTAATCATAAAACATGTTTAACCAGTAGACAGAAGTGCGACACAAGTATTGATTGATTTCAGATGAAGTAGTCGTCGATGCAGTAGTAGCATTGTTGATGACAACGTTCACAAAAATCGGTCGCAGCAGACGATATTTAAGGCGGTAAGTCAGAACTCCTTGCCAAAAATTTATTCGCACTCTTCGGTACAAAATCATATAAACCGGACATTTTATAGATAAAATGTTGCTTTCTGACGATTTTTTGCCGGTTAGTCGATAATAAAACATACAAAATATAAGTTGGAACTTTAAAAGAAATACATTTATAATATTTCACATGGTACACCCGTTGTGCTAGCCGCACCACTCACTAAAAGTGAGAACACAAGATAGAATTTGAACACTAATTAACAGCTGACACCTCATACATTACAGAATTACATATAATTGATACTCATGTACTCTAGGAATCTCAATAAAATCGTCGAGTAGATTTTTTGCACTCCGTCTACAAGTATTTAATAAAGGGTTGTACCCACATAGGAAATGTGTATACGGTCTTATACTTGCAAAAAGGTTTCCAAAGAGGCTGGTACAAACCAAAGAGCTAGTTTTGCGAGATGTTTAATAATACTAAGAAAAAATACAAACGAACAAGTAATGTTTTGCCTAGATTTACATTGAAGTGCACCATGATAAGAGAGTATATTAAACACACCAAACTAAATATAAAATAATATAGAAAAATATAGTTGCAGTTATGTACTATAAGTGTACTTGTAACTTCAATATTACAATATTATGACAAATATATCTGTTAATGTACATGAGCGTATGTAAATTGTTAATTCTGGTAATACTATTTAAAAATAGTATGTGATAGCATATAGAAGGATGTTAATCACTAAATATACATTGGGAGATGAATTATTATGAAGTTAAAAAGTTTAGTATAAACAGATAAGAAGTTATTAAATTTCCATTGTTCATATTTCATACTTCCCCATACGTATTATCTTAATGACTGGGTAGAACGTAGAAAAATGAACTCGACGTCTTCCTTCAAAGAAGATGTATGATGACACGAGCTCCTGTTTAGTTTATAGGAAAATATTTAATCTACAATCATATTATTGACATGTCCTTTGTGCAATTTTTTAAGTAGACACATGCTTTAAGTTGGAGGTTTCCACGTTAATGTGTTGTTGTCGCTGGTCACACCATACAAATACACTCCCAGCACGATCTCCGTAGTCCGGACCGATGGATCGTCAACCGAAACAGTTAAGTTAGATGGCCGAAGATCTATCTTTCCTTTGGCTGGGTCAAATCTAACCGTTTTCCATCTAACTTTCCTTTGGCTGGGTTCGACCCGTGGATTCTGCCTAACACTTAAAGTTTATAAACCAATGTTGTTACCGCAGATCAAACAATAAATAACATTGCACCTTTTTCGATTAAGGGAATATACTAATGTCAAGACGATATCAATTACTTCTGGCATCTACAATAACATAATATTGAGACATTAAGGATGCATATAACCAAAGAAGAAGAACAAGGACTCCGTCAAAGTGGATGGCAACTCGATCCGCAAAAAACAACCACCACGACTATTGGCAACACCTGTACTGCAAAAGTGGTTCTCCAACAACGACGCATCTAGGAAGAAAACATTGTCCAGTTAGAGCTGTCGCCTAATCTAACCATCAAAATCCAATCATGGGTTTTCACCCCTAAATAAGTCTTAACAGATCTCCAAACAATGTTTTAAAAATTGAAGTGTCATTATCAGTAGGATGTAAACAGATATGATAATTTCCGCACCAAATCCGCTGCCGAATCCATTTTAACAACAACTCACTTACATGGTCATTTATACAGACTATGGAGTACAACTTTGTTAGGTTATTAGGTTGTTAAGCTATTATTTTTGCTTATGTGGGTTGATGATGTACATATGCGCGTACCAATCCGATTAATTTTATTTCCGCCCCGAATCCGCTCCGCTTCCGTGATCATGTATATCTGCTACCGAATCTGTAACCGTTCATTATCTGATCTGATCCAAATCCAAGAAAAAATGTGGTAAAGGATATGATAAAGACAAAATCCTATCCGATCTGATCCGTTTACATCCCTAATTATCTGTTACAACTTACTATGAAATATAGACTAAGTATTTTCATTCCGAAAATCAATACTCGGTACTCGCAGCACCACAAGCGAAATTTGGCGTTGTAATGTTAGAAGTATAATACGTAGAGGTATTAGAATTAGAGATAGACTTGGTTCAAACCTAGTATGACTTGCCTTGTACTCCATTTTTCTACCCCTTTGTACCTCTATATAAAAACCTCACAAGGATCCAAGCAATAAAAACAACAAATATTAGGATCTCACGGCTTCTACACTTGTGTGTATGTTTTTATTCCGTGATTGCTCGGTACAAAAGTATGTAGTGTTTGAACCATGCATGTATACGTCTGTTCCGCTGCATCGATCTGCAGGTACATCCATCTTGGTCCATAATTGCACCAGCGCAATCTCCATCGTCCGGAACGAGATGATCAGCATCTATCGGTTCGATCCGTTGCTGTTGACATGTTTCGGGCTCAAAACAGACAGCGACGCGTAATTAAAGGGTGACACTCCACATGCGTTCCCACCCGGACGTTTACACCGTACGACAGCGGCGGCACACGAACGCTAAGCGACTCCGCGCCGCCGCGTGATGGAAGCTGGCCGAGCCGTGCGCCGGTCGGTCGGACGGTGACCAGCAGGCAGCAACTCCACGCTCCGTCAGCTGGCTGCGGCGGACGATCGGGAGCCTAAAAGGCCTCAAATTGTACTGCAATAAAAATACTTGAAGAAATTGTATAGGCTGATCACAGTTTCCTCTCTGGTGCTGATTTTGGTGCAGGGTGGTGGACTCTTGGATTCTTCTTTCCCGTGAACGGACGGGTTTTAAGTCAATTCACCTTTATTTTTATTCTAGGAAACGAAAAAGGCTTCGAGCTTTAATCATTACTGCTAAGCTCACTCCACAAGTTTCTGCAAGTCGCATTCGTTAGTACTCCCTTTGTTCCATAATATAAGATGTTTTAGGAGTACACATGTTGTCTAGATTCATGTCCAAAAGAGTGGACATGTACACTAAAATGTGTCTAGATACATATGTGTACATGTAAATGTGGCAAAAGGCTGAAGCATTTTATATTGTGGAACGGAGGGAGTATATTTTTTAAGGCCATCCGGCTTGGAATTCGGCACGTTCCAGAGTCGTCTGCTGCCCACTGCGGCAACAAGCATGCGGTGGCGCATTGTTCGTTTTATTAGGTGTTGCTTGACTCGATTCTTCTGGCCTGCTAGTCGCTGAACAAACAGGCGGATTTTGCGCGACCAGCGTCCAGCGACGTGACTGTAGGTGGACGCGGGAGGTACTAATCAACAACCCATTGAATCATTGATTCATTGATTCTGCAGCTGTATAGTCAATTGACTAGAATATGTTTGCAAAAACTCCATGTATATATATATAAGCTACAAATCATGCGAGGTATACAAAACTCATACAAATACATGTAGAAATCAGCGTGGCATGGGGCACGCCAGACCGATAGTACCCCTGTCTTGTTGCCCTTTCTCTTGTCTTCTAGATCCTTCTACAAATTTACATAAAGATTTTTGGATGTTTTATCCTATTTAGAAAAATCCCATAAACAGGCAACTTATAGATAAATATTGCTTTCTGAAGTATTATTACAAAGTACATGGTGGAACTTAAGCAACATACATGTTTATAATATTTCACATAGCACACAAGTTTTGATAGCCGAACTCACCACTCACGAAGTGAGAACAAGATAGAATTTCAAAGACCAAATAATAGCCGACACCAAATGCATTTAGAATCACATACACTTGATAGTCATGCACTCTAGAAATCTCAATGAAGTTATGTAGTAGATTCTCGCACTCTGAAATAGTCTACATGTATTTAATAAAGAGTTGTACACCACACATGAAATTTGTTGTCGGTCTTATCCTTGCAAAAAGGTTTGGAAGAAGGCTGGTTGAAAACTTCAAACCAAAGAGCTAGTTTTGCGAAATACTTAATGTTACTAAGAAAAATACATTCACACGTGTAATGTTTTGCCTAGATTTACGTTGAAGTGCATCGAATTGAACATCGCAAACTAATTAAAAAAATAAAGATAAATATAGTTTCAATCAAGTAGTATAAATGCATTTGTAACATTAATATTAGAATATTTTCACAAATATATCTCTTAATGTACATGTGTGTATGTAAATTGTTAATTCGGGTAGTAATATTTGAAATTAGTATGTGATAGCATATAGAAAGATGTTAATTACTAAACATACATTTGAAGATGAATTATGATGAAGTTAAAAAGTTTAGTATAAATAGATAAGAAACTATTAAATTTCCACTATTCATGTTTCATACCTTCAAATGATCTTCATCTTAAGGCGTGGGGATAACGTAGAAAAATCAACTGAATGTTTTATCCTAAAAGATATGATGACATGGATTCAAGAGAATGCGAACAGGGAAACAAACAAAAGAGAGGCATGATGGCGGACAAAAGGGAGAGAGCTAAGGAAGATGGCACTGAAGGACTCATACACTAAATGCAGTTTAGGGAGATATGAGGCATTGAACATAATTGAAGAGAGAAATATATTAGTCGAATCAAATACCGACTGAACCAACTTTGAAGGGAAAGGTACGCCAAGAGGAACAACTCGTTAGAGTTAGAAATCATAAAGGGTTTTGCCAAGTGTACGCTTGATAAAGTGTTTCATGACTACTTTTGGGTTTTGATAAAATCTAATTAAATTATGCATTCTGGAGTTCTCTCTTTGTTTTTGTTTGAGAAGGAAGCTCATAAGGACTCATGAGATATTTTGGACGTGAAATACCTAGGACATGCTTCCAGAGTGGTCATAAGATTGAGAGCTTGACACCAATACCACATTGCAAACATTAACTTAAGTAGAATTATTTGGAAGTTAGATAAAACTTATTCATGTTTTACCTCTACTCATTTATATATCTTTCCAAAGTGTCCACCTTTTATATTCAGATTTATAAGAATACTCTATGACCATTATAGGATGTTTTTACTTTTCATTATGCATACATTTGGTCCATATTACTTTCTTCTATGTTACACTTTGTGAATTATCATTGAACATCCTTACATTGAATATTTGATATCACTTGATAATCTATCTTGTATATTGCTACTCCTTTGAAGAATGACATTTGACTCTATGTAGCAATAGTAATCATCTTTGATATCCTTTGATAGTATTAAATTGTAAAGTCCATGTTAGTTTTATCACCTTCATACTCGAGGACGAGTACAGGTTAAGCTTGGGGATGTTGATGCATGTAAAATGCATACATGAACTTTGCATTATATTACTTATATTTTAATCATATTTGCATCATATAAGGGTTATATCATTGTTTTATATTGATTTTGGAAATATTTCATTGTTTCCCTATTTTTCTGCAATTAACCCTACACAGGTAGAAAACCCTATTTTCTATATTTTGATGTTTCAGGGACCCAAACGACGTCCAAATGACCTGGAAATTTACGAGCATCAGATTTTGGAAGGAACAAAGCGTGGGAGCGAAGGATGCGAACAAGCGGAGGCCCGAGGGCCAAGATGAGTGGGCCCACGCGGCCAGATTCCTTGGCCGCGTGGGACCCATCATCTGGGGCCTCGTGGCTCCGTTGCCGTCGATCTTTTTTCCCGAGCCTCCGTCTTGACCTAAAAACGACTATAAAAATAGTCTCCGACGTCCTTCGGAAAGGAGCGCGCCCGAAACACAGAAACCACGAAGCAGAGACCTGGAGTTGCAGATTGGAGGGGGAAAACTCCGGCGGGGCGCTGCCGGCGTGGTCTCCATCTTCTCCAACGACTTCTCCACCGTCTCCATGATGAAAAGGGAGTAGTCCACCCCTGGACTATGGGTTTGTGGAAATAACTTATGTATCTCTCCTCTCATGAGTTTCACTAATTAGTACCGTATGAGCTGCTGAACATGATTACGGTCATCTATGTAATACCTTTGTGGTGGATCTTTATATGAGTTAATATATGTTTGAGATTGCAATAGTTTTGTTTCAGTTATGAAAGTAGATGCATATTATGTACCCCGTTCTTGTTTACTTGTTATGATCAAGCATGTGTATGAGAGCGTGTGAGGGGGAACGTGTGCATTAGTTGGAGTAACGGGTGGTGGCTAGTGCGGTGAACGTGAGAGAAAGTTCTGCGATCCACTTGTGTTTTTACCTTACTTTGTTGCCTCACTAGGGATAAAGAAAAATACCTTGCTACCGGAGATGTGGGTATGACCATTCCCACTACTCCATGACTAGATCTAGCATGTTCTTATTTTAACTTCATGTCATGATACTTAATGCTATGCTCTGATTTATCTTAATTACTAAGCTGTTATGATTTAGTTCGCATCTTGGTGGAGTATAAGAGAGATTAATAAACAAAAGATCTCTATGTTAGGACGTGATGCCCATATAATTAGTAACTTGTCATGAAACCTTTTTGTTGCAATCTCATATGTCAATTCTAGTGTTCCATTGTCTACCAATTAATTAAAAAGAGAGTGCATTTGTTAAACCATGAACCCCGGTCCATTTTTAATCATAAGAAACACCTTTCCAACAACTTTTATCCACTTTACATTTTCTGCCATTTAAAAATCCGGAAATACAAAAACACTTTTACATCTTGCATTCACAATACAAAATCCAAAAATATCATCCATCATTGTTTCCACCATCCTTGCATATTTATTTATCATCATTGCATATTTATTTACTGTTTTGCATTTATTGTCTTTTCATATCATTCTCAAACCTTGTGCTTGACAACCACTAGGTGAGGTTGAGGGCACAAATAATTTATTTTGTTTTGTAGATTTTCAAGAGAAGGATAAGAAGATAAATCTTTCACTACTGATTCACCGAGAGTTCGATATTAAACCCTCGAGTCACCCCTCGTGGGAAAACCGTATTTCCTATACTATACACTCTGCACTTGGAGTCTCAAACTAACTCATATTCTTTTGACGCAGGTAACTACGTCAAGAGCCATCAGCGGACTATAGCATTTGCCATGTCACTTTAATCCTACGTGGAAGAGAGAGAAGGCATGAGAAAGAGGAGAGCCGGCGCTTCATCTACAGCCGGGCGATAGCACATCCAACGAGAAAAAGTAGGTGGCTTGCAGCGTAGGGCCAATAGCATGCAAGTATTGAATAATCAAACATTTAATAAAGCTACTTAACAGCTGATCTAATAACCGATTCATTGTATGGCTGGGCTGTATACTGACTTTAAAGTGACCTGGCATGTTTCTACAGCCATCAGCCGGCTGCATTACTAAACTTGCTCTTACAAACAAGATCTCAAAGAATATATCTGCCTCAAGTTGTGCGATCACGATTTCCGGGAAAGGTAAATTAGATCGGCCAGAAAAAAAGGGTACACTACTATAGATCATACGTACTCAAATACATTGTTTCTCAAATGTGAATTTATGTTCAATTATTTTAGGCTTACATATCTACAATCTACTCCCTCAGTTCACAAAAGGATGTCTCAACCTATTTCAAATTTGCATGTATCTACACACTAAATCATGTTTAGATATATGCAAATTTAGGATAAGTTGAGACATCCTTTTATGAACGGAGGCAGTATATGATTGGACTAGCGACTTATTTCGCCTATGATTTCGTGCGAAAGCTGTATGTTGTCTAACATACAGTACAATTTTTTCATTCAATCATATATATTGTCCCAAGATACATATATTAGGGGAAGCCCGACTTCTTAGGTTGTAAACAGTGCGAGTAGTCCGGATCAATCAATCGTCGACCAAAACAGCTGCCCTGAGATGTTGTATAATCAGGTAAGTTCATGAATAATGTCAGAATATAAATCATGATTAAAATAACAACTGTTGTGTAACTCATACATACAAAATGTACTAAACTACATAAAACAACTGCAACATAATATAGCAAACATTTAATCACAAAACAATATTTAACCGATACACAGAAGTACGTCACACATGTCGGTTTCAGATGAAGTTTTTGTCGTTCAGCAGTTACAACGTTGGCGAAGACCGACCGCAGCAAACAATGTTTGGCCAGAGTGTTGGACGGTGATGCATGTAAAATGCATACATGAACTTTACATTTTATTACATGTTATTTCATGATATTTGCATCATATAAGGTTTATATTCATGATTTATATTGAGTTTTGGGGATAATTAACAACTCCCCATTTTTCTGGAATTAACCCTGCGCTGTCAGAAAACCCTTTTTCTATATTTTGATGTTTCAGGGACCCAAACGACGTCCAAATGACCTGAAATTTTACGGGGATCACTTTTTTGGAAGGAACGAAACGTAGGCGCAAAGGAATCGAAGAAACGGAGACCAGAAGGCCAAAAGGGGTAGGCCCACGCGGCCAGATTCCCTGACCGCGTGGGGTCCCCCATCCTGGCCCTCGGGCCTCCGCTGCCGTCGATCTTTCTTCCCGAAGCTTCGTCTTGACCTAAAAACGACTATATATAGACCCCCCCCCAGGGATTTCGCGAAAGAGAGCGCCGCCGAAACAGAGAAACCACGAAACAGAGATCTGGAGCTGAAGATTGGAGGGGGAAAACTCCGGCGGGGCGCTGCCGGTGTGGTCTCCTTCCCTCCAACAACATCTCCACCGACACCATGATGAAGAGTGAGTAGTCCACCCCTGGACTATGGGTTTGTGGAAGTAACTTATGTATCTCTCCTCTCTATGAACTTCACTAATTAGTACCGTATGAGCTGCTGAACATGATTATGGTCATCTCTGTAATTCTTTTGTGGTGGATCTTTATTATGAGTTAATACAAGTTTGAGATTGCAATGGTTTTGTTTCAGTTATGAAAGTAGATGCATATTATGTACCCCGTTCTTATTTACTTGTCATGATCAAGCATGTTTATGAGAGCATGTGAGGGGGAACGTGTGCATTAGTTGGAGTAACGGGGGGTGGCTAGTGCAGTGAACGTGAAAAAAAGTTCTGCGATCCACTTGGGTTCTCTACCTTACTTTGTTGCCTCACTAAGGATAAACAAAAATATCATGCTACCGGAGAGTGGATGTGACCTTGGCCACTATCTCCATGACTAGATCTAGCATGTTCTTATTTTAACTTCATGTCATTGAACTTATTGCTATGCTCTGATTTATCTTAATTACTAAGGTGTTATGATTTAGTTCGCATCTTGATGGAGCATAAGAGAGAGAACAACTTATACTTGAGATCTCTATGTTAGGACGTGATTCCCATATTATTAATAACTTGTCAAGCCATATCTTGCCATCTTACATGTTAATTTTAGTGTTTCATTGTCTACCACGTTATCAAGAGAGAGTGCATTTGTGAAACCATGAACCCCGGTCCATTTTTAATCATAAGAAACACATTTCCAACACTTTTATCATCACTTTTGTTTGCTGCCATTATTAAATCCGAAAATACAAAAACACTTTTACATATTACATTCATCATAAAAACCCCAAAAATATCATTTATCATTACTAGCATCATCCTTGCATATTTATTTTACCATCATTGCATATTTACTACTGTTTGCATATTTATTTTATTATCATCCTCACACCTTGTGCTTTACAACCACTTGGTGAGGTTGAGCGCACAAAACAATTTATTTTGTTGCAGGTTCTCAAGAGAAGGATAAGGAGATAACACCTGAAATACTGGTTCCCCGAGAGTTCGATATTAAACCCTCGAGTCACCCCTCGTGGGGAAAATTGTCTTCCACTACTACATACACTCTGCACTTGGAGTCTCAACCTAACCCATTTACTTTTCACGCAGGTAATCATTGGGTATCAAGACATTTTCTGGCGCCGTTGCCGGGGAACCATAGCTGAAAGGTTTATCCAAGGATCACTCACATCAAGTCAACTTCATCACCAACTTGTGTAACAAACTAAGCTTGGGGAGGTTGCACCTACGTGAGCATCATCTTATCCATCTTTACCTACAATCATTTTGTTTTGTTTTGTTCTTGTCTTGCATATCATTTTTATATTTCGGTTTGCATTTTTATATTCACTTTTGCATTTTTGTGTTGCATTTGTTATTTCGAGTTGCATTAGTGTCATTTTACTTTCAGTTTTGCATAAAAAATTAAAAACACATAAAAATTTGCAATCATGAGTCTTGAAAACAAAAAGAAAGTGAGTCTTCCTTTAAGTTCCATTTCTACTTTTAAACAACAACCTGGAGAAACATTAAAAGATGCCTGGGTTAGAATTAATAGGATGCACTATGAAGATCCTACACATTGTGAAGATGAAAAGCTAGATCTTTACTTTTATTATGGAATAGATCCTTGGTATCAAAATGCTTTAGATGGGGCTACAGGTGAAAGTTTTGTCCTGTCAACACCATCCTGTGCGGCCATGACACTTGGAAGAATTTTTGGTAACTTTGTTGGTAGAAAGAGAAAGGTAGAGGATACCACAGTAGCACTTGCTTTGTCTAAAGATAAATTCGAAGCTGGTTTAGAGAAACTACCAAATATTATTCCTAAGATAAATGATGAATTAGTTAATGTCATGCATAAACTAAGATTATGTGAGAAAGAATTTCTTGAAAAAAATATTAGTCTCAACAGTATTGAGGAAAAGTTGGTTTGTGTTAGTGATTTATTAAGGAAAAACCCATCATTTAAACATGTGAAGGAAGTTCCTTTAAGAAACAAGTTTGGATTAAAAAAGAGAAAAAAGTTGAGGAAGTTAAAATGCTTAGTGAAGTTAAGGAACCATTTGTTGATTTAGAGAAGTGTAGCTTGCATGAATTAATTTCTATCTTACAAAAATTTGCAAGTGATCCTTCTGTTAATATTAACCAGGCTGGTTTTGGTTCCTATATTGCTAATCATGTCTTAAAAGAAAAGATTGCTAGGTACAATCAAGAAGCTATGATACCACCTAAGCTTGGGGATATATGGATCCCTAAGGTACTAGTAACCATTGGAAAAGAGACACACCATGCATACTTGATCTAGGATCTAGTGTCTCTATATTATCTAAAGAACTATATGAAGTCCTTGAACTTAAAAATATTGAAAATGCTCTATTGAACTTGCACTTGCTGATGATTCCATTAGACATGCTCTAGGAAAAGTAAGTGATGTTATGGTAGAGTTACACATGACTTTTGTGCCTGTTGATTTTCTAATCATGGACATGGGGAATAAAACCTCTAGTCCTATTATTTTGGGAAGACCTTTTCTTCGTACTACAGGTGCCATTATTGATTCAAAGGAAGGGAATGTGAAGTTTCAGTTTCCACACAAGAAGAGCATGGAACACTTCCCAAGGAAGAGGGACACACCAAGGTTCAAGCTCCCTCATGAGCTACGTCCCCTTTGATTATCAAGTAAGTAAGCCTAGCTATATGGCTATAAAGAAAGCGCTTTACGGGAGGCAACCCGGTTGTTTTTGTTTGAGATTTTCTTTGAGTCCTCTTGCTGTAACAAGAGAGTAGTTTGTTAGTTTTTTTCTGGATTTTTAATAAAGAACCAAGTTTTACCTATTTTGGGTTTGAAAAGTTGCTATTCATTTTCGGAGAGTTTTCTGCCTGCACGAAGTCTGTGCACGGTTTGATTTTTTCATTTTTTATCTGTAACTCCGATTGAGCTGTAATTTGAACTGTAGCTTCAACTTTTCATCCTCTGTATACGTGATTTTTGCAGATTTTTCTGACGAGTTTAAGTAGGGTAGAAAAATGCGTTTTGCTGCTGCTGTTTTTCTGGACAGATTCTGTCTTGATATTGTTTGATGCATTCTTTGAGCTTTTTGCTTGAATCTTTTTGATTCAATTGAGTTTATGAGTAGGCATACAACATTATATACTCTCTGGACATTCATATGAATTTTTGCCTAAGGATTTTATGCAGCAAGGAACCTATTTGTTTATCACTACTAATATCACCCCACAGAAAAGAAATGGGAGAAACGGTGTTTTGAAGTTTTTTCACAGGGATTAGAGGAGCTGCACCAAGAGCTATCCAAGGATGGTGAAGACCATAAGCTTGGGGATGTCAAGACAACCCCACTAGACCAACACACTCTCGGTTTGCACACGTCTAACTTCTGTTTTTCGATCAAAGCACTTTATCGTATAAACTTGGAGCGTCTGTTTTTTTTGCTTTTGTTATTTCGGTTTGATTTTTATTTTCTTAGACCACCACTATCATTTATATATGAGAGAGCTACTGGAAGTTTGGGTTGAATTATGTTGGATGCTATTAAATATATTGGGATAGGGATGTTTGAGTTGATTTTAAAAGATACATATAGTTGCATAATTCATGTGCTTTGAATGAATGTTAATTTGCAAGTGTGTTGTCAAGAGCTATCTTTTACCATGTTTAGATGTTGAATTTTAACTTTACTTGGTTTAACATGGATTGATTAGTTCTATGGACACTTATGCATGCATTTAGATGGTCAACTTTCTCCCTATTGCTAGCCCAAAAATTACAACAAGTAAAAAGCTTGTTTCCCAACACCTTCAACCAAAGTTTTTCCAGTGAGTCCACCATATCTACCTATTAGCTTTATGCTATTCCAAGTATGTTTATCATGTTATATTGTGTTATCTACATTTCTGAATTTAAATGCTTATGTTATTGATTGTCATGGGAAAAATTGGTTAAAAGCTCTCACGAACTTGATGCACAATTTACTTTTATTGCATTTAATAAGCATGAACCATTGTGATTAAAATTATGAAGTTGTGGGCTTGACAATTGTTTTGGTTGGGAGTTAGCCCATATGTGCTGTCACATGGCAAGCTTTCAACATTGCACTTATTATATTTGATGTCATGTACTTTTGTTTATGGATGCCTATCATGGGTGAAATGAATGTGGATACTTAGTAAGTTCAAAGAGTTTGTATAAATGGTTAGAGAAATGCCTGGGCCGCTAATCTAAGCCATGCATCATTCATGGTGGAAATTTACAGCATAACCATAATGTTCATTCAGTGATGCACCTCATAATAAAAAGCTATACCCATAGTAAATAAAAGAGTGCTGAGATTGTTCATTGTCTGTTTGTCTTGTTGTTTTGACATGGGCTTGTTCATGTCAAGGGGCAAGAGGTACCCCAGTGCAGTTCTTGATGATACTATTATTACTTGCAATGACCTTTATTTGAATTTACTTTGTGGACCAAAGTGAGTAACACATGGTGTAGGTACTTGTATTCAAGGGACATGAGACATTCAACCAATACATTGTCAAGCACACCACTCATATTTGCTTTCACTTTAAACATTAATCATTCAAGATGCTATGATAGGGGTAATGAGAGCTCCACACCAATGACTACCACATTGCAAGCATTAACTTAAGTAGAAGTGTTTGGAAGTTAGATGAAACTTATTCATGCTTTACCTCTACTTATTTATCTATCCAAAGTGTCCACCTTTTATATTCAGTTTTCATAAGAAGTACTCTATGACCACCATAGGATGTTTTTACTTTTCATTATGCATACATTTGGTCCATAGTACTTTCTTCTATATTACACTTTGTGAATTTATCATTGAACATCTTTACATTGAGTATTTGATATCACTTCATAATTTATCTTGCATATTGTTATTCCTTTGAAGAATGAATCATTTGACTCTATGTAGCAATAGTAATCACCTTTGATATCCATTGATAGTATTAAAATGCAAAGTCCATGTTAGTTTTATCACCTTCATACTCGGGGAGCATGGGTTAAGCTTGGGGATGTTGATGCATGTAAAATGCATACATGAACTTTACATTTTATTACATGTTATTCCATGTTATTTGCATCATATAAGGGTTATATTCATGATTTATATTGAGTTTTGGGGATAATTAACAACTCCCCATTTTTCTGGAATTAACCCTGCGCTGTCAGAAAACCCCTTTTTCTATATTTTGATGTTTCAGGGACCCAAACGACGTCCAAATGACCTGAATTTTACGGGGATCACTTTTTTGGAAGGAACGAAACGTAGGCGCAAAGGAATCGAAGAAACGGAGACCAGAAGGCCAAAAGGGGTGGGCCCACGCGGCCAGATTCCCTGACCGCGGGGTCCCCCATCCTGGCCCTCGGGCCTCCGCTGCCGTCGATCTTTCTTCCCGAAGCTTCGTCTTGACCTAAAAACGACTATATATAGACCCCCCAGGGCTTTCGCGAAAGGGAGCGCCGCCGAAACAGAGAAACCACGAAACAGAGATCTGGAGCTGAAGATTGGAGGGGGAAAACTCCGGCGGGGCGCTGCCGGTGTGGTCTCCTTCCCTCCAACAACATCTCCACCGACACCATGATGAAGAGGGAGTAGTCCACCCTGGACTATGGGTTTGTGGAAGTAACTTATGTATCTCTCCTCTCTATGAGCTTCACTAATTAGTACCGTATGAGCTGCTGAACATGATTACGGTCATCTATGTAATTCCTTTGTGGTGGATCTTTATTATGAGTTAATACATGTTTGAGATTGCAATGGTTTTGTTTCAGTTAAAAGTAGATGCATATTATGTACCCGTTCTTATTTACTTGTCATGATTAAGCATGTTTATGAGAGCATGTGAGGGGGAACGTGTGCATTAGTTGGAGTAA
>CAMZMU010000067.1:47204555-47412170 GCA_947311845.1 Poa pratensis
CTGGACCTCGCCACTCTTCGCTCCGCCTGCGCCAACCTTGTCCAAGGCCGGAAAGAACAGCGTGAAGTTTCGTGCGGCAGCGCGGCATCGCCGTGACTTGCCTGCGGAGCTCATCAGAGGAGAAGACCACCAGAAAATCCTCCGGCTTGAAGTAGTGCACGGAGAACTTGCCCTTCGGATCTTTGCCTTGCAGATTAACGCGTCCTCCACCTGCTCGCCGAGACCCTCGGCCGCGCACCCACCCACGTTATGCCCCAGCGCATGGCGAGCCGACGTTCCAGTTCATTCACTCCGCACTCCTCGGGATGATGCAGGGCGGCACGGTCGCATGGCATCGAGCTCACGTCCTCCCTCTCGAGCAGCGGCCACGCCACAAGCGAGCCGTTGGGGTCACCCGCAGGAAGCAACGGCTGGCCGCGCGTGCATTAAGATGTATATTAAGATGTATAATTGTCAATCATTCTTTTGTTTATGATTAAGATGCATTATCTAGCACTTAAATTGAAGTGGTGATTTTATTTAAGAAAATTATTTATTTATGTTTAAGAACTCCGTTGATGCAACTATAATGTAAATCAAGGAAAAATCATTATTATCATAGTATGCTTGTGTATGTATTTATCTATGGTATTCTTAAATATTTTTTGATTTGATATGTTATTTTAGGGTGTAAGAATCAGAACCTAATTTGGCGGAGGTTTTCTAGAGTACAGTATATAAGCTTAGATGTAACTAAATAGGTAACTCTGTAAAATTCATTATTAGTTATTCTCCATATCAGCCTTATGCTCTTACTTGGTCTGGAGAGGAATAATTAGCTATCGGCCCTCGTCTTACTCCAACATACTTGGAAGTCAAACTGTGTTTATATGAAAAGATAAAAACATTATGCTACTAAAATTAGCATCATTGCATTCATGGATATCGTATTTGCCGCCCAGCGGACAATATCTTCGGCCTGGATCGCCTCGGTGAGACCGGGCCTTAGAGCCAAAAGGAGGGACTTGCGCCGCTTCCAACCCACGGAATAAGTAAAAAAAAGTTAAAAATACTGGTATTTCACTTGCGCCCGTTATCTATTTTATTTCATAAGTTTGTTATATTTCGTGTAAACAATGTCAAAGGTTGAAATACCCACTACGCAGCGCGGGTGAGCCCTTGCAACGAAACCACGACATGAGGAAATCAATCCGACGGGCGAGAGAGAGCAGACGTCAAAATTTGATTTGCGTTTACATTTAAATGTGGACCAAAACGAGATCATAGCACCGCATGGCTGTACAGAAATACACTATTCCTACTTGTAGTTATTGTACACGTGGCTTTCTTTCTTTGCTCCTAAGCAAAGTCCCCTTGTCCTTGAACTTTTTTTTTTTTTTTTTTTGAGAATCCCTTGTCCTTGAACTTGAAGCACTTGTTAGTCCACGCAAAATCTCCGGCTAGATACATGTGTCGGTACTAGAGAGCTATTAATTGTACTAGCGAAAATAATGGATAGGGAAGGTACGTGCTCCCCAGCAAATGAACTAGCTAGCTAGCGTCGGTCGCTCGACGTACGTACGGCCGGTGCCACATATCATTCCATCTCTTATGCCATCATCATGACGTACTTACGCTGTCCGGCCACTTGGTTACGTACTTGCAGTCACACATCGATTCCACACATCTGCAACGTCGTCTCGGCTCGATCGTCTCTCTCGTCGTCCAACCACACGAAGCAATTAATCCTCCACGGATGGAGCACAGTAGTGTTACGGATGCAATGGCGACTCCCTCCTTTTGGAAACATATATAGCAGGACGAGAAGATCGTTGTCACGAGTTGATTTGGCAACTATTAGGAGTGCACCACATGACGAGGTGTTCGATCTCCTCGCCCCACACGCCGGCGTTCACACCTCGACCGGCGCGACGACGACGTCCAGTTTCATGCTCTTCACACTCCACCAGAATCTTTACTAATTTTCAGTAATTAATAATTACATGCTATCGAGAACCTTGATCACCGGCACAAAAATCCAAGCTTCAACACATGCACACGAATGGAATTCGAATCGCGAATTTAATATTTTTGCTGCGGCGCCGCCCGTTGACGGCGAGGCATGGTCGGTCGTCAGCATCAGTAGGGGTTGCGGGTGGCTCCGGCTGATGCCGTGCACGGTGGCGAAGAACCCACCAGCTCCTCGCGGTACGGCAGGAACGTGCGCGCGGGGCGCCGCCGGCCGCACCACCGCATTGGCGGCGCCGTAGTGGGCATCCGTTGCGCGGCGGCCACCGTGTTGATCTCCGTGCGGAAGGAGCGGCCATCTTCCTGGCGCCTGCTGCCGTGCTCTGCTTCGTCACGTGATTCTTCTTGGCGGCGTCGCGGTTGGCCGGGAGGAGAGGAACCTCTCCTTGCCGTCGCTGTGGCTGGCGGCCGACGACGAGGTCGCTGACGCGGCGCCACCGCGCCATGGACCCCGTGGAGCCGCTCTTCCTGGGCAGCGGCGGGCGCGGCGAGGAGGACGCTGCTGAAGCGCCGGGTGTGCCACACGCAGTAGCCTCTCCGGCGCCGCGCCCCGAGATCGTCGGTGGCCGCGGACGAGGACGAAGTGGACGTCGACGACGAGGATGAGGAGCTGTTCCACGCGCGGGACTCGTCTCGAGGAAGAGCCGGCCCAGCTGCCCCCTCGTCCTGCGTTCCGGCGCTGGCGCCTCCGGAGCGGCAAGGCCGACGACCGTCTCCCGCTGATCGGCGGCCGAAGACAGGGTAAAGGCGGGCGGGCCTGATGCGGCCGTCGGCGAAGAGGTCGTCGCGAGCGCGTGGGAGCCGTGGTCCGCGCCGACGAAACAGGGAACTCGAACTCCTCCCGCTGTCCTCGACTCGTCTCCCCGAATAAAGCGCAGGGTCGCGGTTGTTGATGAGTTGCGGTTCTTGGCGCCGGGGAATAATTCTCTCCTCCATTGTTTGCTGCTGCTACAACTGACTTCGTGTGCACGTACCAACGCAGTGTTGTATGATGTTTCTATAAGCCGAGTCAATGAATTTTTAGAGAAAACCCGTTCTTATTTACGTACTCCCTCCGTTCCAAAGTAATTGATTTTCTATTGTTCAAATGTTGATGTAACTATACTTATAACAGTCTAGATACATCACAATGTGGATAAATGAAAGTCAATTAATTTGAAACGGAGGGGAGAAGATAGATGAGGCAAAAGATTTGCCCCCGTTGACAAAAAGAAAACAAGTTTCATGTCTGTATCCCCATCCATCCATCGCAATCCGGCACCTTCCGTATGATACGAAAAAGTTTGCTGTCCACTACGGCAACACGTACTGGCGCAATGGTCTGTTTATAGTTAGGTGCTGGTTGACTGTTCTCATGGTGGGACTGATTAGTTGTTGAACAAACTGGAGGCGGGTCGTCAGCTGGGATTTTGCGCTGGCTGATCGGTCCAGCACCACGACGCGCTTGCCGAGGGATTAATCAACGACTCGCATGATTTTTTTTTTTTGTAACGTGGAGCATGAGCGTAGCTCGAGTCTAAAGCGGACCTACCCTTGACTCCAAGTCTCCTTCCGTCCCTCTTTGTGTTGGAAACGACAATCGTTTCTTTCTTTCTTTTTTCATGGAATACGCTCTATGTACACATCGACCTTAACAAACTGAAAAATTAGGATAACCTATGTGACAAATCAACGTTATCAATCTCCTTCGCACCACCGTATCAACCATCTATCTTACCTTGACAAATACTAGAAAAATATTTGGCTGGCTTCGACCCGTGTTGTGACAACACTTTCAGTCGGTGTTGTTGCCGCATTGCACCCTTTTTTCGATAAAAAGTAATATCTTAACATTAGATTATCATTACACATCCCCTACAAACAACATATATAATATTGAGACATCAAGGATGCACAAACCAAAGAAAAAAATCATGTCAAATTGATTGGCAACTCGCA
Source organism: Poa pratensis (assembly GCA_947311845.1). Classification (NCBI taxonomy): domain Eukaryota; kingdom Viridiplantae; phylum Streptophyta; class Magnoliopsida; order Poales; family Poaceae; genus Poa; species Poa pratensis. Next base: position 47,208,501 of record CAMZMU010000067.1, read on the forward strand.
TCGTCAAAAAAAAACCACCACCACCATTGGCAACATCTAACACTACGAAAGTGGAAACGTGCCCAACTGCAGCATTCGGCCAAAAACCATCAAAAATAAGATCATGAGTTTTCAACCCCTGACAAGTCTTAGCGATCTCCAAACAATGTTCTAGAACAATGAAAATATCATTACCTCGTGCAAACCAAAGAATTTAGGTTTAGTAGGAGATATTCATTCCGTAAATCGAGAACTCGGTATTTGCAACCGCCACAGACGAAATAATACCGTTGCACTTGGTGCGTACATAGATCGGTACACAATAAGTAGTGCTAACCATGTAACAATCTGTTCCGCTGCATCGTTCTGGTAAGTACACAGATTTATCTTGGTCCGTAATTGCACCAGCACAGTCTCTGTCGTCCGGATCGCCGACGGAGAACAGCTAGCCGCCGATATGGATCGATGGAGATGAGCATCATCTATCGCTTTCGGTTGGATCCGTTGGTGTTGACAGTTTCGGGCTCAAAGCAGCGACGCGTAATTAAGGGCTGACACGCCACATGCGCTCCCACCGCTGTTGACACCGTACGACAGCGGCGGCACACGAACGCATCCTGCCTGCATGTGCGCGGAGTCGTGCGCCGGTCGTCGGCCGGAGGGACCGGCGACCGCGCGCCGCTCCGTCGTCGGTCGCGCCGGCGCCGCCGCATGCAGCCAGCCGACCGGCCGCCGTTGGGCGGCTGGAGACGTGGCTGGCGGGTCGCGTCGTTGAATCGCAGTCACCAGTGTGCTGATCGTGCAATCACTAGCGCTAAGCTCCCTCCACAAGTTTCTGCCACTGCTTCCGTTAATTAATCCCATCGCAATTGGGCACGTTCGTAAATTAGCAGTTTGTTGTCCACTACGGCAAATGCTTTGACTCGATCTTCCGGCGGGTCATCTGAGATTTGGCGTGAGCGCATGCAGGTCGATCGATCGAGCAGAGTGCCCAGCGACGTGACCGCCGGTGGACGCAGGAGCGATTAATCAACGACCCCAGCGACAGAGATCTCTTGGTGCGGAGCATCGGTGCCGCTCAGGTCTAAAGCGACTTCCTCGCTTGGACTCCAAGTCCCCTTTACCTCCCTCAGTGTTGGAAAACGACCATCTTTCAAGATGGTGATGATTCCTTCCATTAACACAAGTGCATGCAAACCGAGGAACCGACACAATTTTGTAGGTAGATTTATACTAATAAGATACTCCATACAAATGGAGTAAAGAGAAGAAAACCAAGAGATGATCCCTCACCCCTCTACACAGAAATCGATACTAGCTTATTACCGTTCTAGAATCAAGGTGACGCACGCGCGGGTCATCATGGCCCGATCCCCGCTGACAGCTTGACATGTTATCGCGATCAAAGCAGCGACTTGTCTAATCACCATCGCACTTAGTGCGAGACATTAATCATAAAACATGTTTAAACCAGTAACAGAAGTGCGACACAAGTATTGATTGATTTCAGATGAAGTATCGTCGATGCAGTATAGCATTGTTATTGACAACGTTCACAAAAATCGCTCGCAGCAGACGATATTTAAGGCGGTAAGTCAGAACTCCTTGCCAAAAATTTATTCGCACTCTTCGTACAAAATCATATAAACCGACATTTTATAGATAAAATGTTGCTTTCTGATTCAGATTTTTTGCCGTTAGGGTCGATAAAATAAAACAAACAAATATAAGTTAACTTAAAAGAAATACATTTATAATATTCTCACAATGTACACACCCGTTGTGCTACGCACCACTCACTAAAATGAGAACACAAGATAGAATTTGAACACTAATAAACAGCTGACACCTCATACATTACAGAATTACATATAATTGATACTCAGTACTCTAGGAATCTCAATAAAAATCGTCGAGTAGATTTTTGCACTCCGTCACTAGTTTTAATAAAGGGTTTGTACCCACTAGAAATGTGTATACGTCTTATACTGCAAAAAGGTTTCCAAAGAGGCGCTGGAAACAAACCAAGAGCTAGTTTTGCGAGAGTTAAAATAATACTAAGAAAAAATACAAACGAACAATTAATGTTTTGCCTAGATTTACATGAAGGTGCACCATGATAAGAGAGTATATATAAACACCAAACCTAAATATAAAATAATATAGAAAATATAGTTTGCAGATATGTAACTATAAGTGTACTTGTAACTTCAATAATACAATATTATGACAAATATATCTGTTAATGTACTTGAGCGTATGTAAAAAGTTAATTGGAATACTATTTAAAAAAGTATGTGATAGCATATAGAAGGATGTTAATCACTAAATATACATTGGGCGATGAAATATTATGAAGTTAAAAAGTTTAGTATAAACAGATAAGAAGTTTAAATTTCCATTGTTCATATTTCATACTTCCCCATACGTATATCATAATGACTGGGTAGAACGTAGAAAAATGAACTCGACGTCCTTCCTTAAAGAAGATGATGATGACACGAGCTCCTGTTTAGTTTATAGGAAATATTTAATCCAATCATAATTATTGACATGTCCTTTAGTGCAATTATTAAGTAGACACATGCTTTAAGTTGGAGGTTTCCACGTTAATGTGTTGTTGTCGCTGGTCACACCAACAAATCACTCCCAGCACGATCTCCGTAGTCCGACCGATGGATCGTCAACCGACACAGTTAAGTTAGATGGCCGAAGATCTATCTTTCCTTTGGCTGGGTCAAATCTAACCGTTTTCCACAACTTTCCTTTGGCTGGGTTCGACCCGTGGATTCTGCCTAACACTTAAAGTTTTATAACCATGTTGTTACCGCAGATCAAAACATAAATAACATTGCACCTTTTTCGATTAAGGAATATCTAATGTCAAGACGATATCAATTACTTCTGGCATCTACAATAACATAATATTGAGACATTAAGGATGCATATAACCAAAGAAGAAGAACAAGGACTCGTCAAATGGATGGCAACTCGATCCGCAAAAACAACCACCACGACTATTGGCAACACCTGTACTGCAAAAAGTGGTTCTCCAACAACTCGCATCTAGGAAGAAAACATTGTCCAGTTAGAGCTGTCGCCTAATCTAACCATCAAATCCAATCATGGGTTTTCACACCCTAAATAAGTCTTAACAGATCTCCAAACAATGTTTAAAAATTGAAGGTACCTTATCAGTAGGATGAAACAGATATGATAATTTCCGCACCAAATCCGCTGCCGAATCCATTTTAACAACAACTCACTTACATGGTCATTTATACAGCCATGGAGTACAACTTTGTTAGGTTATTAGGTTGTTAATCTATTATTTTTGCTTATTGGGTTGATGATGTACATATGCGCGTACCAATCCGATTAATTTTATTTCCGCCCCGAATCCGCTACCGCATTCCGTGATCATGTATATCTGCTAACCGAATCTGTAACCGTCATTATCTGATCGATCCAAATCCAAGAAAAAATGTGGTAAAGGATAGATAAAAACAAATCCTATCCGATCTGATCCGTTTACATCCCTAATTATCTTTTACAACTTACGATGAAATATAGACTAAGTATTTTCATTCGAAAATCAATACTCGGTACTCGCACACCACAAGCGAAATTTGGCGTTGTAATGTTAGAAGTATAATACGTAGAGTATTAGAATTAAGAGATAGACTTGGTTCAAACCTAGTATGACTTGCCTTGTACTCCATTTTTCTACCCCTTTGTACCTCTATATAAAAACCTCACAAGGATCCAAGCAATAAAAACAACAAATATTAGGATCTCACGGCTTCTACACTGTGTGTATGATTTTTTATCCGTGATTTGCTCGCTACAAAAGTATGTAGTTGTTTGAACCGTGCATGTATACGTCTGTTCCGCTGCATCGATCTGCAGGTACATCCACTTGGTCCTAATTGCACCACGCAATCTCCATCGCCGGAACGAGATGATCAGCATCTATCGGTTCGATCCGTTGCTGTTGACATGTTTCGGGCTCAAAACAGACAGCGACGCGTAATTAAAGGGTGACACTCCACATGCGTTCCCACCCGGACGTTTACACCGTACGACAGCGGCGGCACACGAACGCTAAGCGACTCCGCGCCGCCGCGTGATGGAAGCTGGCCGAGCCGTGCGCCGGTCGGTCGGACGGTGACCAGCAGGCAGCAACTCCACGCTCCGTCAGCTGGCTGCGGCGGACGATCGGGAGCCTAAAAGGCCTCAAATTGTACTGCAATAAAAATACTTGAAGAAATTGTATAGGCTGATCACAGTTTCCTCTCTGGTGCTGATTTTGGTGCAGGGTGGTGGACTCTTGGATTCTTCTTTCCCGTGAACGGACGGGTTTTAAGTCAATTCACCTTTATTTTTTATCAGGAAACGAAAAAGGCTTCGAGCTTTAATCATTACTGCTAAGCTCACTCCACAAGTTTCTGCAAGTCGCATTCGTTAGTACTCCCTTTGTTCCATAATATAAGATGTTTTAGAGTACACATGTTGTCTAGATTCATGTCCAAAAGAGTGGACATGTACACTAAAATGTGTCTAGATACATATGTGTACATGTAAATGTGGCAAAAGGCTGAAGCATTTTATATTGTGGAACGGAGGGAGTATATTTTTTAAGGCCATCCGGCTTGGAATTCGGCACGTTCCAGAGTCGTCTGCTGCCCACTGCGGCAACAAGCATGCGGTGGCGCATTGTTCGTTTATTAGGTGTTGCTTGACTCGATTCTTCTGGCCTGCTAGTCGCTGAACAAACAGGCGGATTTTGCGCGACCAGCGTCCAGCGACGTGACTGTAGGTGGACGCGGGAGGTACTAATCAACAACCCATTGAATCATTGATTCATTGATTCTGCAGCTGTATAGTCAATTGACTAGAATATGTTTGCAAAAACTCCATGTATATATATATAAGCTACAAATCATGCGAGGTATACAAAACTCATACAAATACATGTAGAAATCAGCGTGGCATGGGGCACGCCAGACCGATAGTACCCCTGTCTTGTTGCCCTTTCTCTTGTCTTCTAGATCCTTCTACAAATTTACATAAAGATTTTTGGATGTTTTATCCTATTTAGAAAAATCCCATAAACAGGCAACTTATAGATAAATATTGCTTTCTGAAGTATTATTACAAAGTACATGGTGGAACTTAAGCAACATACATGTTTATAATATTTCACATAGCACACAAGTTTTGATAGCCGAACTCACCACTCACGAAGTGAGAACAAGATAGAATTTCAAAGACCAAATAATAGCCGACACCAAATGCATTTAGAATCACATACACTTGATAGTCATGCACTCTAGAAATCTCAATGAAGTTATGTAGTAGATTCTCGCACTCTGAAATAGTCTACATGTATTTAATAAAGAGTTGTACACCACACATGAAATTTGTTGTCGGTCTTATCCTTGCAAAAAGGTTTGGAAGAAGGCTGGTTGAAAACTTCAAACCAAAGAGCTAGTTTTGCGAAATACTTAATGTTACTAAGAAAAATACATTCACACGTGTAATGTTTTGCCTAGATTTACGTTGAAGTGCATCGAATTGAACATCGCAAACTAATTATAAAAAAATAAAGATAAATATAGTTTCAATCAAGTAGTATAAATGCATTTGTAACATTAATATTAGAATATTTTCACAAATATATCTCTTAATGTACATGTGTGTATGTAAATTGTTAATTCGGGTAGTAATATTTGAAATTAGTATGTGATAGCATATAGAAAGATGTTAATTACTAAACATACATTTGAAGATGAATTATGATGAGTTAAAAAGTTTAGTATAAATAGATAAGAAACTATTAAATTTCCACTATTCATGTTTCATACCTTCAAATGATCTTCATCTTAAGGCGTGGGGATAACGTAGAAAAATCAACTGAATGTTTTATCCTAAAAGATATGATGACATGGATTCAAGAGAATGCGAACAGGGAAACAAACAAAAGAGAGGCATGATGGCGGACAAAAGGGAGAGAGCTAAGGAAGATGGCACTGAAGGACTCATACACTAAATGCAGTTTAGGGAGAGATATGAGGCATTGAACATAATTGAAGAGAGAAATATATTAGTCGAATCAAATACCGACTGAACCAACTTTGAAGGAAAGGTACGCCAAGAGGAACAACTCGTTAGAGTTAGAAATCATAAAGGGTTTTGCCAAGTGTACGCTTGATAAAGTGTTTCATGACTACTTTTGGGTTTTGATAAAATCTAATTAAATTATGCATTCTGGAGTTCTCTCTTGTTTTTGTTTGAGAAGGAAGCTCATAAGGACTCATGAGATATTTTGGACGTGAAATACCTAGGACATGCTTCCAGAGTGGTCATAAGATTGAGAGCTTGACACCAATACCACATTGCAAACATTAACTTAAGTAGAATTATTTGGAAGTTAGATAAAACTTATTCATGTTTTACCTCTACTCATTTATATATCTTTCCAAAGTGTCCACCTTTTATTTCAGATTTATAAGAATACTCTATGACCATTATAGGATGTTTTTACTTTTCATTATGCATACATTTGGTCCATATTACTTTCTTCTATGTTACACTTTGTGAATTATCATTGAACATCCTTACATTGAATATTTGATATCACTTGATAATCTATCTTGTATATTGCTACTCCTTTGAAGAATGACATTTGACTCTATGTAGCAATAGTAATCATCTTTGATATCCTTTGATAGTATTAAATTGTAAAGTCCATGTTAGTTTTATCACCTTCATACTCGAGGACGAGTACAGGTTAAGCTTGGGGATGTTGATGCATGTAAAATGCATACATGAACTTTGCATTATATTACTTATATTTTAATCATATTTGCATCATATAAGGGTTATATCATTGTTTTATATTGATTTTGGAAATATTTCATTGTTTCCCTATTTTTCTGCAATTAACCCTACACAGGTAGAAAACCCTATTTTCTATATTTTGATGTTTCAGGGACCCAAACGACGTCCAAATGACCTGGAAATTTACGAGCATCAGATTTTGGAAGGAACAAAGCGTGGGAGCGAAGGATGCGAACAAGCGGAGGCCCGAGGGCCAAGATGAGTGGGCCCACGCGGCCAGATTCCTTGGCCGCGTGGGACCCATCATCTGGGGCCTCGTGGCTCCGTTGCCGTCGATCTTTTTCCCGAGCCTCCGTCTTGACCTAAAAACGACTATAAAAATAGTCTCCGACGTCCTTCGGAAAGGAGCGCGCCCGAAACACAGAAACCACGAAGCAGAGACCTGGAGTTGCAGATTGGAGGGGAAAACTCCGGCGGGGCGCTGCCGGCGTGGTCTCCATCTTCTCCAACGACTTCTCCACCGTCTCCATGATGAAAAGGGAGTAGTCCACCCCTGGACTATGGGTTTGTGGAAATAACTTATGTATCTCTCCTCTCATGAGTTTCACTAATTAGTACCGTATGAGCTGCTGAACATGATTACGGTCATCTATGTAATACCTTTGTGGTGGATCTTTATATGAGTTAATATATGTTTGAGATTGCAATAGTTTTGTTTCAGTTATGAAAGTAGATGCATATTATGTACCCCGTTCTTGTTTACTTGTTATGATCAAGCATGTGTATGAGAGCGTGTGAGGGGGAACGTGTGCATTAGTTGGAGTAACGGGTGGTGGCTAGTGCGGTGAACGTGAGAGAAAGTTCTGCGATCCACTTGTGTTTTTACCTTACTTTGTTGCCTCACTAGGGATAAAGAAAAATACCTTGCTACCGGAGATGTGGGTATGACCATTCCCACTACTCCATGACTAGATCTAGCATGTTCTTATTTTAACTTCATGTCATGATACTTAATGCTATGCTCTGATTTATCTTAATTACTAAGCTGTTATGATTTAGTTCGCATCTTGGTGGAGTATAAGAGAGATTAATAAACAAAAGATCTCTATGTTAGGACGTGATGCCCATATAATTAGTAACTTGTCATGAAACCTTTTTGTTGCAATCTCATATGTCAATTCTAGTGTTCCATTGTCTACCAATTAATTAAAAAGAGAGTGCATTTGTTAAACCATGAACCCCGGTCCATTTTTAATCATAAGAAACACCTTTCCAACAACTTTTATCCACTTTACATTTTCTGCCATTTAAAAATCCGGAAATACAAAAACACTTTTACATCTTGCATTCACAATACAAAATCCAAAAATATCATCCATCATTGTTTCCACCATCCTTGCATATTTATTTATCATCATTGCATATTTATTTACTGTTTTGCATTTATTGTCTTTTCATATCATTCTCAAACCTTGTGCTTGACAACCACTAGGTGAGGTTGAGGGCACAAATAATTTATTTTGTTTTGTAGATTTTCAAGAGAAGGATAAGAAGATAAATCTTTCACTACTGATTCACCGAGAGTTCGATATTAAACCCTCGAGTCACCCCTCGTGGGGAAAACCGTATTTCCTATACTATACACTCTGCACTTGGAGTCTCAAACTAACTCATATTCTTTTGACGCAGGTAACTACGTCAAGAGCCATCAGCGGACTATAGCATTTGCCATGTCACTTTAATCCTACGTGGAAGAGAGAGAAGGCATGAGAAAGAGGAGAGCCGGCGCTTCATCTACAGCCGGGCGATAGCACATCCAACGAGAAAAAGTAGGTGGCTTGCAGCGTAGGGCCAATAGCATGCAAGTATTGAATAATCAAACATTTAATAAAGCTACTTAACAGCTGATCTAATAACCGATTCATTGTATGGCTGGGCTGTATACTGACTTTAAAGTGACCTGGCATGTTTCTACAGCCATCAGCCGGCTGCATTACTAAACTTGCTCTTACAAACAAGATCTCAAAGAATATATCTGCCTCAAGTTGTGCGATCACGATTTCCGGGAAAGGTAAATTAGATCGGCCAGAAAAAAAGGGTACACTACTATAGATCATACGTACTCAAATACATTGTTTCTCAAATGTGAATTTATGTTCAATTATTTTAGGCTTACATATCTACAATCTACTCCCTCAGTTCACAAAAGGATGTCTCAACCTATTTCAAATTTGCATGTATCTACACACTAAATCATGTTTAGATATATGCAAATTTAGGATAAGTTGAGACATCCTTTTATGAACGAGGCAGTATATGATTGGACTAGCGACTTATTTCGCCTATGATTTCGTGCGAAAGCTGTATGTTGTCTAACATACAGTACAATTTTTTCATTCAATCATATATATTGTCCCAAGATACATATATTAGGGGAAGCCCGACTTCTTAGGGTTGTAAACAGTGCGAGTAGTCCGGATCAATCAATCGTCGACCAAAACAGCTGCCCTGAGATGTTGTATAATCAGGTAAGTTCATGAATAATGTCAGAATATAAATCATGATTAAAATAACAACTGTTGTGTAACTCATACATACAAAATGTACTAAACTACATAAAACAACTGCAACATAATATAGCAAACATTTAATCACAAAACAATATTTAACCGATACACAGAAGTACGTCACACATGTCGGTTTCAGATGAAGTTTTTGTCGTTCAGCAGTTACAACGTTGGCGAAGACCGACCGCAGCAAACAATGTTTGGCCAGAGTGTTGGACGGTGATGCATGTAAAATGCATACATGAACTTTACATTTTATTACATGTTATTTCATGATATTTGCATCATATAAGGTTTATATTCATGATTTATATTGAGTTTTGGGGATAATTAACAACTCCCCCATTTTTCTGGAATTAACCCTGCGCTGTCAGAAAACCCTTTTTCTATATTTTGATGTTTCAGGGACCCAAACGACGTCCAAATGACCTGAAATTTTACGGGGATCACTTTTTTGGAAGGAACGAAACGTAGGCGCAAAGGAATCGAAGAAACGGAGACCAGAAGGCCAAAAGGGGTAGGCCCACGCGGCCAGATTCCCTGACCGCGTGGGGTCCCCCATCCTGGCCCTCGGGCCTCCGCTGCCGTCGATCTTTCTTCCCGAAGCTTCGTCTTGACCTAAAAACGACTATATATAGACCCCCCCCCAGGGATTTCGCGAAAGAGAGCGCCGCCGAAACAGAGAAACCACGAAACAGAGATCTGGAGCTGAAGATTGGAGGGGGAAAACTCCGGCGGGGCGCTGCCGGTGTGGTCTCCTTCCCCTCCAACAACATCTCCACCGACACCATGATGAAGAGTGAGTAGTCCACCCCTGGACTATGGGTTTGTGGAAGTAACTTATGTATCTCTCCTCTCTATGAACTTCACTAATTAGTACCGTATGAGCTGCTGAACATGATTATGGTCATCTCTGTAATTCTTTTGTGGTGGATCTTTATTATGAGTTAATACAAGTTTGAGATTGCAATGGTTTTGTTTCAGTTATGAAAGTAGATGCATATTATGTACCCCGTTCTTATTTACTTGTCATGATCAAGCATGTTTATGAGAGCATGTGAGGGGGAACGTGTGCATTAGTTGGAGTAACGGGGGGTGGCTAGTGCAGTGAACGTGAAAAAAAGTTCTGCGATCCACTTGGGTTCTCTACCTTACTTTGTTGCCTCACTAAGGATAAACAAAAATATCATGCTACCGGAGAGTGGATGTGACCTTGGCCACTATCTCCATGACTAGATCTAGCATGTTCTTATTTTAACTTCATGTCATTGAACTTATTGCTATGCTCTGATTTATCTTAATTACTAAGGTGTTATGATTTAGTTCGCATCTTGATGGAGCATAAGAGAGAGAACAACTTATACTTGAGATCTCTATGTTAGGACGTGATTCCCATATTATTAATAACTTGTCAAGCCATATCTTGCCATCTTACATGTTAATTTTAGTGTTTCATTGTCTACCACGTTATCAAGAGAGAGTGCATTTGTGAAACCATGAACCCCGGTCCATTTTTAATCATAAGAAACACATTTCCAACACTTTTATCATCACTTTTGTTTGCTGCCATTATTAAATCCGAAAATACAAAAACACTTTTACATATTACATTCATCATAAAAACCCCAAAAATATCATTTATCATTACTAGCATCATCCTTGCATATTTATTTTACCATCATTGCATATTTACTACTGTTTGCATATTTATTTTATTATCATCCTCACACCTTGTGCTTTACAACCACTTGGTGAGGTTGAGCGCACAAAACAATTTATTTTGTTGCAGGTTCTCAAGAGAAGGATAAGGAGATAACACCTGAAATACTGGTTCCCCGAGAGTTCGATATTAAACCCTCGAGTCACCCCTCGTGGGGAAAATTGTCTTCCACTACTACATACACTCTGCACTTGGAGTCTCAACCTAACCCATTTACTTTTCACGCAGGTAATCATTGGGTATCAAGACATTTTCTGGCGCCGTTGCCGGGGAACCATAGCTGAAAGGTTTATCCAAGGATCACTCACATCAAGTCAACTTCATCACCAACTTGTGTAACAAACTAAGCTTGGGGAGGTTGCACCTACGTGAGCATCATCTTATCCATCTTTACCTACAATCATTTTGTTTTGTTTTGTTCTTGTCTTGCATATCATTTTTATATTTCGGTTTGCATTTTTATATTCACTTTTGCATTTTTGTGTTGCATTTGTTATTTCGAGTTGCATTAGTGTCATTTTACTTTCAGTTTTGCATAAAAAATTAAAAACACATAAAAATTTGCAATCATGAGTCTTGAAAACAAAAAGAAAGTGAGTCTTCCTTTAAGTTCCATTTCTACTTTTAAACAACAACCTGGAGAAACATTAAAAGATGCCTGGGTTAGAATTAATAGGATGCACTATGAAGATCCTACACATTGTGAAGATGAAAAGCTAGATCTTTACTTTTATTATGGAATAGATCCTTGGTATCAAAATGCTTTAGATGGGGCTACAGGTGAAAGTTTTGTCCTGTCAACACCATCCTGTGCGGCCATGACACTTGGAAGAATTTTTGGTAACTTTGTTGGTAGAAAGAGAAAGGTAGAGGATACCACAGTAGCACTTGCTTTGTCTAAAGATAAATTCGAAGCTGGTTTAGAGAAACTACCAAATATTATTCCTAAGATAAATGATGAATTAGTTAATGTCATGCATAAACTAAGATTATGTGAGAAAGAATTTCTTGAAAAAATATTAGTCTCAACAGTATTGAGGAAAAGTTGGTTTGTGTTAGTGATTTATTAAGGAAAAACCCATCATTTAAACATGTGAAGGAAGTTCCTATTAAGAAACAAGTTTGGATTAAAAAAGAGAAAAAAGTTGAGGAAGTTAAAATGCTTAGTGAAGTTAAGGAACCATTTGTTGATTTAGAGAAGTGTAGCTTGCATGAATTAATTTCTATCTTACAAAAATTTGCAAGTGATCCTTCTGTTAATATTAACCAGGCTGGTTTTGGTTCCTATATTGCTAATCATGTCTTAAAAGAAAAGATTGCTAGGTACAATCAAGAAGCTATGATACCACCTAAGCTTGGGGATATATGGATCCCTAAGGTACTAGTAACCATTGGAAAAGAGACACACCATGCTATACTTGATCTAGGATCTAGTGTCTCTATATTATCTAAAGAACTATATGAAGTCCTTGAACTTAAAAATATTGAGAAATGCTCTATTGAACTTGCACTTGCTGATGATTCCATTAGACATGCTCTAGGAAAAGTAAGTGATGTTATGGTAGAGTTACACATGACTTTTGTGCCTGTTGATTTTCTAATCATGGACATGGGGAATAAAACCTCTAGTCCTATTATTTTGGGAAGACCTTTTCTTCGTACTACAGGTGCCATTATTGATTCAAAGGAAGGGAATGTGAAGTTTCAGTTTCCACACAAGAAGAGCATGGAACACTTCCCAAGGAAGAGGGACACACCAAGGTTCAAGCTCCCTCATGAGCTACGTCCCCTTTGATTATCAAGTAAGTAAGCCTAGCTATATGGCTATAAAGAAAGCGCTTTACGGGAGGCAACCCGGTTGTTTTTGTTTGAGATTTTCTTTGAGTCCTCTTGCTGTAACAAGAGAGTAGTTTGTTAGTTTTGTTTCTGGATTTTTAATAAAGAACCAAGTTTTACCTATTTTGGGTTTGAAAAGTTGCTATTCATTTTCGGAGAGTTTTCTGCCTGCACGAAGTCTGTGCACGGTTTGATTTTTCATTTTTTATCTGTAACTCCGATTGAGCTGTAATTTGAACTGTAGCTTCAACTTTTCATCCTCTGTATACGTGATTTTTGCAGATTTTTCTGACGAGTTTAAGTAGGGTAGAAAAATGCGTTTTGCTGCTGCTGTTTTTCTGGACAGATTCTGTCTTGATATTGTTTGATGCATTCTTTGAGCTTTTTGCTTGAATCTTTTTGATTCAATTGAGTTTATGAGTAGGCATACAACATTATATACTCTCTGGACATTCATATGAATTTTTGCCTAAGGATTTTATGCAGCAAGGAACCTATTTGTTTATCACTACTAATATCACCCCACAGAAAAGAAATGGGAGAAACGGTGTTTTGAAGTTTTTTCACAGGGATTAGAGGAGCTGCACCAAGAGCTATCCAAGGATGGTGAAGACCATAAGCTTGGGGATGTCAAGACAACCCCACTAGACCAACACACTCTCGGTTTGCACACGTCTAACTTCTGTTTTTCGATCAAAGCACTTTATCGTATAAACTTGGAGCGTCTGTTTTTTTTGCTTTTGTTATTTCGGTTTGATTTTTATAAGACCACCACTATCATTTATATATGAGAGAGCTACTGGAAGTTTGGGTTGAATTATGTTGGATGCTATTAAATATATTGGGATAGGGATGTTTGAGTTGATTTTAAAAGATACATATAGTTGCATAATTCATGTGCTTTGAATGAATGTTAATTTGCAAGTGTGTTGTCAAGAGCTATCTTTTACCATGTTTAGATGTTGAATTTTAACTTTACTTGGTTTAACATGGATTGATTAGTTCTATGGACACTTATGCATGCATTTAGATGGTCAACTTTCTCCCTATTGCTAGCCCAAAAATTACAACAAGTAAAAAGCTTGTTTCCCAACACCTTCAACCAAAGTTTTTCCAGTGAGTCCACCATATCTACCTATTAGCTTTATGCTATTCCAAGTATGTTTATCATGTTATATTGTGTTATCTACATTTCTGAATTTAAATGCTTATGTTATTGATTGTCATGGGAAAAATTGGTTAAAAGCTCTCACGAACTTGATGCACAATTTACTTTTATTGCATTTAATAAGCATGAACCATTGTGATTAAAATTATGAAGTTGTGGGCTTGACAATTGTTTTGGTTGGGAGTTAGCCCATATGTGCTGTCACATGGCAAGCTTTCAACATTGCACTTATTTAGTTGATGTCATGTACTTTTGTTTATGGATGCCTATCATGGGTGAAATGAATGTGGATACTTAGTAAGTTCAAAGAGTTTGTATAAATGGTTAGAGAAATGCCTGGGCCGCTAATCTAAGCCATGCATCATTCATGGTGGAAATTTACAGCATAACCATAATGTTCATTCAGTGATGCACCTCATAATAAAAAGCTATACCCATAGTAAATAAAAGAGTGCTGAGATTGTTCATTGTCTGTTTGTCTTGTTGTTTTGACATGGGCTTGTTCATGTCAAGGGGCAAGAGGTACCCCAGTGCAGTTCTTGATGATACTATTATTACTTGCAATGACCTTTATTTGAATTTACTTTGTGGACCAAAGTGAGTAACACATGGTGTAGGTACTTGTATTCAAGGGACATGAGACATTCAACCAATACATTGTCAAGCACACCACTCATATTTGCTTTCACTTTAAACATTAATCATTCAAGATGCTATGATAGGGGTAATGAGAGCTCCACACCAATGACTACCACATTGCAAGCATTAACTTAAGTAGAAGTGTTTGGAAGTTAGATGAAACTTATTCATGCTTTACCTCTACTTATTTATCTATCCAAAGTGTCCACCTTTTATATTCAGTTTTCATAAGAAGTACTCTATGACCACCATAGGATGTTTTTACTTTTCATTATGCATACATTTGGTCCATAGTACTTTCTTCTATATTACACTTTGTGAATTTATCATTGAACATCTTTACATTGAGTATTTGATATCACTTCATAATTTATCTTGCATATTGTTATTCCTTTGAAGAATGAATCATTTGACTCTATGTAGCAATAGTAATCACCTTTGATATCCATTGATAGTATTAAAATGCAAAGTCCATGTTAGTTTTATCACCTTCATACTCGGGACGAGCATGGGTTAAGCTTGGGGATGTTGATGCATGTAAAATGCATACATGAACTTTACATTTTATTACATGTTATTCCATGTTATTTGCATCATATAAGGGTTATATTCATGATTTATATTGAGTTTTGGGGATAATTAACAACTCCCCATTTTTCTGGAATTAACCCTGCGCTGTCAGAAAACCCCTTTTTCTATATTTTGATGTTTCAGGACCCAAACGACGTCCAAATGACCTGAATTTTACGGGGATCACTTTTTTGGAAGGAACGAAACGTAGGCGCAAAGGAATCGAAGAAACGGAGACCAGAAGGCCAAAAGGGGTGGGCCCACGCGGCCAGATTCCCTGACCGCGTGGGGTCCCCCATCCTGGCCCTCGGGCCTCCGCTGCCGTCGATCTTTCTTCCCGAAGCTTCGTCTTGACCTAAAAACGACTATATATAGACCCCCCAGGGCTTTCGCGAAAGGAGCGCCGCCGAAACACAGAAACCACGAAACAGAGACCTGGAGCTGAAGATTGGAGGGGGAAAACTCCGGCGGGGCGCTGCCGGTGTGGTCTCCTTCCCCTCCAACAACATCTCCACCGACACCATGATGAAGAGGGAGTAGTCCACCCCTGGACTATGGGTTTGTGGAAGTAACTTATGTATCTCTCCTCTCTATGAGCTTCACTAATTAGTACCGTATGAGCTGCTGAACATGATTACGGTCATCTATGTAATTCCTTTGTGGTGGATCTTTATTATGAGTTAATACATGTTTGAGATTGCAATGGTTTTGTTTCAGTTATGAAAGTAGATGCATATTATGTACCCCGTTCTTATTTACTTGTCATGATCAAGCATGTTTATGAGAGCATGTGAGGGGGAACGTGTGCATTAGTTGGAGTAACGGGGGGTGGCTAGTGCAGTGAACGTGAGAGAAAGTTCTGCGATCCACTTGGGTTTTCTACCTTACTTTGTTGCCTCACTAGGGATAAACAAAAATACCATGCTACCGGAGAGTGGATGTGACCTTGGCCACTATCTCCATGACTAGATCTAGCATGTTCTTATTTTAACTTCATGTCATTGAACTTATTGCTATGCTCTGATTTATCTTAATTACTAAGGTGTTATGATTTAGTTCGCATCTTGGTGGAGCATAAGAGAGAGAACAACTTATACTTGAGATCTCTATGTTAGGACGTGATGCCCATATTATTAATAACTTGTCAAACCATGTCTTGCCATCTTACATGTTAATTTTAGTGTTCCATTGTCTACCACGTTATCAAGAGAGAGTGCATTTGTGAAACCATGAACCCCGGTCCATTTTTAATCATAAGAAACACCTTTCCAACACTTTTATCACCACTTTTGTTTGCTGCCATTATTAAATCCGAAAATACAAAAACACTTTTACATCTTGCATTCATCATAAAAAACCCAAAAATATCATTTATCATTACTACCATCATCCTTGCATATTTATTTTACCATCATTGCATATTTACTACTGTTTGCATATTTATTTTATTATCATTCTCACACCTTGTGCTTGACAACCACTTGGTGAGGTTGAGGGCACAAAACAATTTATTTTGTTGCAGGTTCTCAAGAGAAGGATAAGGAGATAACACCTGAAATACTGGTTCCCCGAGAGTTCGATATTAAACCCTCGAGTCACCCCTCGTGGGGAAAACTGTCTTCCACTACTACATACACTCTGCACTTGGAGTCTCAACCTAACCCATTTACTTTTCACGCAGGTAATCATTGGGTATTAGACGGTAGACGACCCATGATAAATAATGCGAGCAGTGTGCGAGATACTTCCCACATATATATTCACACTCTCCGGTACAGGATCACTCGTTGGTACAAAAACAAAAACTGACACCTTATAAGTAATGCGAGCATTGTGCGAACACATGATAAAATTTGAAGACTAGCTAACTGCTGACACCTCATACATTCTAGAATTACATATACTTGATACTCATGTACTTTAGAAATCTCAATAAAGTTGTTGAGTAGATCCTTACGCTCCGAAATATTATACAAGTAATTAATAAAGGGTTGTACCCACAAAGGAAATATGTATATGGTCTTATCCTTGTTAAGAGGTTGCAAGGAGGTTGGTTCAAACTTCAAACCAAAGAGCTAGTTTTGCGAGATATTTAATAATACTAAGAAAAAATGCATACAAACATAATGTTTTGCCTAGATGTACACCGAAGTGCACTATAATAAAAGAGTATATAAATATACCAAACTAGATATAACACTATTAAATATATATAGTTTAATTAAGTACCATTTTTTAACTTCAGTATTATCTCTTAATGTATATGAGCGTATGTAAATTGTTAATTTGGGTAGTACTATTTAAAATAGTATGTGATATAGCATATGGAAGGATGTTAATCACTAAAGATACATTTGGAGATGATTCATTAGAAGTTAAAAAGTTCAATATAAATAGATAAGGAAGTATTAAATTACCGTTGTTTATGTTTCATATTTCTCACAAAGTTTAATCTTAAAGAGTCTATGGAAGGAAGGAAAATTATCTCCACGTTTCCTATCTACAAGATACGATGGCATGGCTTCAAGAGAAAACTATGAACATTAGTACTGGCAGGGGAGGCGCCAGGGGTATTCTTGTGTATTCGTATGAATACCCAAGATTTGACCCACAAGCCCACAGATACATATTGTTAGAATTTTACTGAGCTTCCCTTTAACTGTACCAATTAATTAGATGAAATAGTTATTTTGTAGATGATTCTGATTTGATACGGTGGGTGATTGGGTGGAACCTTGCCTGGGAATTAGATCAAAGCTTTTTCCAGTGCCCAAGTCTGTGTATATGCTGATCTAACAATATGTCATGTTTTGTACAGAACTGCTATCTTTTAACTGTCGAAAGGGTGGAAAATCTGGTACTTGCGACTTCCATGTAGGAGCAATGGCAATTTATCTATGCTTATGTAATGAAAATCTCTAATTAATTTGAAGAAATCAACAAACTTTAGTTAGAATATCAATGTTCTGTTTCCTATAAGAATTATCACTAAATCTTCTGCATACAAAAAATCATTCGATAACCCAGGATAGAATCCGAGTTTCGTAATAAAACCCCTTGGGCATAGTAGGGCGTAGAGGCCTGTCTATCAATCTGCATACTAAAACCTGCAATAATATTCTAAAGGACTTCCTCACTAGATTGGACTCCAAGTCTTACCTCCCTCGCTGTCTGAAAGTGAAAACGACCATCGTTCAGGAATCAGGATGAGTATGCTGATTCCGTTCATGAAAAAAAATGCATGCAAAGGCCACTACCGGTCTTATTTTAGGATGAAAACCCAGAGAGCGATCTAGAGTACTTCATTGACTCACGGACTCTGACACAGAGTTGCTATAGATACTGTCGTTCAAAAACTAATCGTATCAGACCTCAATAATTTGGTAATAATGCACTAGTAGAAAAAGGACTTTTCGTCCGGAGTACTGTTTGCCATTAGCCCCGGTTCAGGCAAAAACCGGGACCAGTGCCTGGCACTGGTCCCGGTTCGAGCTGCCAGGGCCCGTGGGGCATTGGTCCCGGTTCGGTTGGGGGCATTGGTCCCGGTTCATGCCAAGAACCGGGACCAAAGCTCCAGAGCCGGACCACGTGGCATGCCGCGGAGCTTTGGTCCCGGTTCGTGCCAAGAACCGGGACCAATACCCCTCCCCTGCCTATATATTGTTGCCCCCACCCCCCTCTCTCCTCTGTTTTTTTTCCTGGATTGGTGGGAAGTGGGGGTGCTAGTTTTTTTTCTCTTTGCCACGCACAAGATGTGTTCGATGAAATGCCCGACCCGCACCGAGGTTAGCAACTTTATCCTTTTCGTCTGTAATTGATACAGAAATATTGCACGTGTCGATGTACGGTGGTCATTTCACTATTCAAGATGTTATTGTAATGGTATTTGATAAACTTAATTATATATATGATGCAGATGGATGCACGGATGCGATGGATGTACGGCGAACGACGCAGTTCCGAGTTTATTGCAGGCCTGCATAAATTTCTCGATGTGGCTGAGGCAAACAAAGTGAATAATTTTATGCCTTGTCCATGTGAGAAGTGTCGGAACGTCAGGGAGTACTCTGACCCGAGAACCATTCAAGACCACGTGATTCGGAAAGGTTTCATGCCCAGCTATAATTGTTGGACCAAGCACGGAGAAAGAGGGGTTACGATGGAAGACAATGAAGAAGAGGAGGATGATGACAACTATCCTATGTTCCCTGAGGAATGCGGTGATACTGTTATGGAAGACGTTGAAGAAGAAAGAGGTGAACATCGGGCATCAGATGAGCCCGCTGATGGTCTTGGTGGGGTCATTTCTGATGCAAAGCGAGAATGCGATACAGAAAAGGAGAAGCTAAAGTTGGAGGCCATGCTTGAGGATCACAAAAAGTTGCTGTACCCAAACTGCGAAGATGGCAGCACAAAGCTCGGTACCACACTGGAACTGCTGAAATGGAAGGCAGAGACTGGTTGTTCTGACAAGGGATTTGAGAAGTTACTGAAAATAATGAAGCCGAAGCTTCCAAAGGATAACGAATTGCCCGAGACTACATACGAAGCAAAGAAGGCTATCTGCCCTCTAGGATTAGATGTGCAGAAGATACATGCATGCATTAATGACTGCATCCTGTACCGCGGTGAGTACGAGAACATGGATAAATGCCCGGTATGCAATGCACTGCGGTACAAGATAAGACAAGATGACCCTGGTGATGTTGAGGGCGATGACGAGCCCCCCCGGAAGAGGGTTCCTGCTAAGGTGATGTGGTATGCTCCTATAATACCACGGTTGAAACGTCTGTTCAGAAACAAAGAGCATGCCAGGTTGTTGCGATGGCACAAAGAAGAGCGTAAGAAAGACGGGAAGTTGAGACACCCCGCCGATGGGTCCCAGTGGAGAAAAATCGACAGAGAGTTCCCGACATTTTCAGATGACGCAAGGAACTTAAGATTTGGTCTAAGTACAGATGGCTTTAATCCTTTTGGGGAGCAGAGCTCCAGTCATAGCACTTGGCCCGTGACTCTATGTATCTACAACCTTCCTCCTTGGTTGTGCATGAAGCGGAAGTTCATTATGATGCCAGTGCTCATCCAAGGCCCGAAGCAACCCGGCAACGACATTGATGTGTACCTACGGCCATTAGTTGATGAACTTTTGCAGTTGTGGTCCGAACCAGGTGTACGTGTGTGGGATGAGCACAAACAACAGGAATTTGACCTACGAGCGTTGCTGTTCGTAACCATCAATGATTGGCCTGCTCTTAGTAACATTTCAGGACAGTCAAACAAGGGATACAATGCATGCACGCACTGTTTAGATAAGACTGAAAGTATACATTTGGGAAACAAGAATGTGTACCTGGGGCATCGTCGATTTCTTCCGAACGGTCATGCCGTAAGAAAGCCCGGCAAGCATTTCAACGGTGAGGCAGATCGCCGGAAGAAGCCTAACCTCCCTGATGGTGATGTTATATATGACATGGTCAAGGATTTAGAAGTAATCTTTGGAAAGGGTCCTGGCAGTCTATCTGTTCCGAATGACGCTGACAACCACGTACCCATATGGAAGAAGTGCTCTATATTCTGGGAGCTACCCTATTGGAAAGTCCTAGAGGTCCGGTCTTCAATCGACGTGATGCACGTGACGAAGAATCTTTGCGTGAACCTGCTAGGCTTCCTGGGCGTGTATGGGAAGACAAAAGATACACCGGAAGCACGGGCAGACCAGCAACGTATGAAAGACCCATACAACAAGCAGACGGATAAAGGGCGTCAATACTTAAGCAGATACGCTCTTACCAAAGCAGAGAAGGAAATCTTTTTTGAATGCCTGAGCAGTATCAAGGTCCCGGCTGGCTTCTCGTCAAATATAAAGGGAATAATAAATATGGCAAAGAAAAAATTCCAGAACCTGAAGTCTCATGATTGCCACGTGATTATGACGCAGTTGCTTCCGGTTGCATTGAGGGGGCTTCTACCGGAAAATGTTCGAGTACCCATTGTGAAGCTATGTGCATTCCTCAATGCAATATCTCAGAAGGTCATCGATCCAGTAACTCTACCAAGTTTACAGAAGGCTGTGGTCCAATGTCTTGTCAGCTTCGAGTTGGTGTTCCCCCCATCATTCTTCAATATTATGACGCATCTCCTGGTTCACCTACGCGACGAGATTGCCATTCTCGGTCCTGTATTTCTACACAATATGTTCCCCTTCGAGAGGTTCATGGGAGTCTTGAAGAAATATGTTCATAACCGTGCTAGGCCAGAAGGAAGCATCTCAAGGGGCTATGGAACAGAAGAGGTCATTGAGTTCTGTGTTGACTTTATTCCTGACCTTAAGCCGATTGGTGTTCCTGAATCGCGGCATGAGGGGAGACTGAGTGGAAAAGGCACGCTAGGAAAGAAAGCA
The DNA here is from genome assembly GCA_947311845.1 of Poa pratensis. Lineage (NCBI taxonomy): Eukaryota > Viridiplantae > Streptophyta > Magnoliopsida > Poales > Poaceae > Poa > Poa pratensis. The sequence continues at coordinate 47,230,223 of CAMZMU010000067.1, forward strand.
CTGATATGTAGGGACGGGCATTCTTTAACTCAAGCACACTACACAGTTCTACAAAGTTCCACCTTCGTGGCTCCGTATATCGAGGAACACAAGAATTATGTACGCTCCAAGAACCCGGGGAAGGATGACTCCTGGATTAAAGAAAAACACATGGAGACCTTCGGCAGTTGGTTGCGATTACAGCTCATGAATGACACCACTGTCGGAGATCTACTTGTTGGCCGCGTCACCATCTTCGACTGTATTGAATTTCCAAGGGTACGAGATAAATGGGAATACATTTTACACGATCGCCCAAGATAAAAAGAGCACCAACCAGAACAGTGGTGTCCGCTTTGATGCAACAAACGACGATGGGCAAAAGGACACATACTATGGTCGCATAGAGGAGATATGGGAACTTGACTATGGACCTACTTTTAAGGTCCCTTTGTTTCGGTGCAGTTGGGTCAACATGAATGGAGAAGGGATAAAGGTAGACCAGCTGTACGGGATGACAACAGTGGATCTCAAGAATCTTGGTTGTTACAAGAACGAACCATTCGTCCTAGCCAATGATGTGGCTCAGGTTTTCTATGTGAAGGACATGTCCTCCAGACCGAAAAAAAGAAAAAACAAGCAAACGAATACATCAGACGATGAGCCAAAGCGTCACGTAGTTCTTTCAGGGAAAAGAAACATCGTGGGAGTCGAGGACAAGACAGACATGTCAGCAGATTATGATAAGTTTGATGAAATTCCGCCCTTCACAGTGAGAACTGACCCAAGCATCCCGTTAAATAATGAAGATGCTCCATGGTTACGGCTGAAGCGATCATAGGCCAGGGACATACGCGAAGAAGGGTTCATGGCTTTTATGTAAATCAATGTAATGTATTAAACCTTTAATGTGATGAGACCTGTGTGAAACACGCGTGGTAGGTGGTTGTCGGCTCCCACACCTCCCGTGGGAACCTCTCAAACCTCAGCTTCGACCGTCCAAACACAGTTCCCCCTGCATACAGCCCGACGGTGGCTCGTGAGTTTGAGCGCCACTTCGATCCAAGCAGCGGTAAGACGTCTCTGATGATCTACAACCGTCCGGCAAGACGTCTCTGATGATCTGCAACCGTTTGGAACGGTCGCAGGTCATCAGAGACGTCTTGCCGCTGGTTGCCCAAAGATGCCTCTCCGAGTGACGCTGGAATGTTTTCTGTGAGTGAGTAACCTGTCTGAGGAGGGCGGCTATATATAGGGTACGTGTGCTTCTTTAGTCCCGGTTGGTAACACAAACCGGGTCATGTGGCTCACGAAGTGGTCGTGATACTGCTGATCCAACAGCTCACAATCCCTCAAAAGAAACACACCCCTGATCCAACGGCTCACAAGCGCTTGAAAGAAACACACGATCCGTGTGCTTCTTTAGTCCCGGTTGGTAACACCAACCGGGTCATGTGGCTCACGAAGTGGTCGTGATACTGCTGATCCAACAGCTCACAATCCCTCAAAAGAAACACACCCCTGATCCAACGGCTCACAAGCGCTCGAAAGAAACACACGATCAGGCGCCGCCGCTCCTCCCGCGGAGGAGGAGGAGGAGGACGACGACTTCTACTGGAGCGACGACGGGGAAGAAGGTTGTGGGTTGCAGATACAGGAGGCCATGGAAGCCTCCTTCCAGTCTGTCCGCGACTACCCTGTCCAGTGAGCCAAGACTTCCTACCAGCTCAAGGCGAAGGAGGCTTCCGATCTGGATTGGGCGCTGAAAGACTCATCCTCCATGGATCTTGCCCTCCGCCGCAAACGTGCGCGCGAGAACCAGGCGGCCGCCCTCGGGGCTGGCTCCTCCCGCCGTTCCCCCTAATCCTACGGCCTTCGAGCCAGCAAGTCCGTTTATGTAGAATAATGTTGGTGATGTTGGATCAGGGGTGTGTTTCTTTCAAGCGCTTGTGAGACGTTGTATCATGTGTAATAATGTATTAAACCTTTTATGTAATGTATTAAGATAAATGAATTAATAATTTTTATCTGCATTTTACAACACCAAACATTCATCTTACAAATATAGGTTTACTGAAATTGTTCTGCATTTACTTCTGCTTACGGATTATTTGTCGAATTTCGACTTACGGATTTAAAGATATGAATTTATCCATATTAAATTGAAAATGACAATAATAATGTAAAATTGATTTTGGATTATTTATACAAATTCAAACACTTTTCACTTGTCAATTCAAAATATGCAATAAAGTTAATATATTTTTAATTGAAAATGGCAAAATGGTTAATCGTTTGTATAGTTAGAATAATTATTTCAGAAAACAGAAAATGGTTTTGGATTCTTTATTCAAATTTAAAAACTTTTCATGTTGAAAGTCTTTTCAGATTCAAAACCATTTGAAATTCATATCCAAACACCTAAATAAGAAAAAAAAGGCGGGAACAAAATTTCAGAACTGAAAAGTTCGAAATAATTTTGAAAAAGGACTCTTTGGTCCCGGTTCTTCCATGGATGCGCGCCGCGATCTGGCATTAAATGACCCACTCTTTGGTCCGGTTGCTGGAAAGAACCGGGACCAAAGGGTCATTGGTCCCGGTTCTTGCCAGCAACCGGGACCAAAGACCCCTGCTACTTAACTGCTCGCGCTCTTTCTTCTTCCCCATTCACGCAAATCGACTAAGGACCGGAGGCGCGACGCAGAGCGAAACGACGCCGGCAGGCTGCCCGACGCCCGCGCCGCCCCACGCCGCGCCCCGCCGTCGCCGTCGACGTCCGCGGCGCCCTCGACGCCCGCGCCACCCGCACGCCGGCCGCCCGTGCCGCGCCCTCGACGCCCGTGCCGCCCGCACGGACGGCCTCCTCCCCGCACACCTCGCCCGCGCCTCCACGCCGCCGCCTCGCAGCGCCGCCCGCACCGCCTCTGGCACCTCCTCCCCGCACGCCGCCCGCACCGCCGCCTCTCGCGGTGAGTTAGTAATTTTAGGAATTTGTATAGGAAATTTTAGTATAGGAAAATGTATAGGATTTTTAGGAATTTGTTTAGGAAATTTGTATAGGAAATTTTAGTATAGGAAAATGAGTTAGGAATTTTAGGAATTTGTTTAGGAATTTGTATAGGATTTTTAGTGTTAGGAATTTTGTATAGGAAAATGTATATTCTTTTAGTATAGTAAATAGGATTTCTTTTTGTATAGGAAATTTTAGGAATTTGTATAGTACTTTAGTATAGCAAATAGGATTTTTAGTGTTAGGATTTTTAGTGTTTAGGAATTTGTAGCATTGTAGATTAAAATGATTAATATATTTAGAAATTTGTTAGATATAGAATTATTAGGTTATAGAAATTGTTAGGTTATAGAAATTGCTAGGTTAGTTGTAGATGGTTTTTTGTTAGCCATTTGTTAGTGTTAGTTGCTAGGTTAGTTGCTAGGTGAAGAGCCCGAAGCCGGCCGACCGGCCTCCACGCCCCCGCTCGCGCCGCCCCCTCTCGGTGAGGGTTTAGAAGAAATTGCTATTTTTTAATTGTATGAATATATGAATGTATGAATATATGAGTTTACGAGTTTACGGGTTTACGATACGAGTTTACGAGTTTACGGGTTTACGATACGAGTTTACGGGTTTACGATACGAGTTTACGGGTTTACGATACGAGTTTACGGGTTTACGGGTTTACGATACGAGTTTACGGGTTTACGATACGAGTTTACGAGTTTACGGGTTTACGATACGAGTTTACGGGTTTACGATACGAGTTTACGGGTTTACGATACGAGTTTACGGGTTTACGATACGAGTTTACGGGTTTATGATATTGTAGATGTATCTTGACATATGGAACAAGTTACCCAACTAAAGTTTTGTGCATTGTTCTTAATTTGCAGAAACTATGGAACGAGACGAAGATCAGGAAAAAATCCTCCAGGATATAATCTGCGGGCCGGAAGATATTGTCGATGTCACCACGGAGTTTTTGAACAACTCCGGTGAGGGAGATGAGTCTCTCAACCGAAGAGACGGCTCCGGTGAGGTAGAACCCGACGGCCGGGGTGAGGAAGAAGTCAACGAGGGAGAAGCCGACGAGGGAGAAGCCGAAGGCTCCGGTGGAACATTAAATGTTGCAAACTCCGGCGAGGTGCATATACATATATTAATGAAGCCGAAGATTGTATTAATTAAGCCTCTACTGTCTATATACATATATTAACGCTCTTTCTTCTTTTAGCCCTCCGGATCGAGCAAATCTTCTGTAAGGACAAAACGAGGCCCAGCCAAAAAGTTGGGCGACCAAGAAAGGTACACGATCGAAAGAGTCGCTGAAGACGGCACACCGACTGCTCCCCTGGTGTTAAAAATAAAATTGTAAAGCAATGCGGAGTTCTTGTTAGGGACTTCATCCCGATCACCGTTCGAGAATGGCATCGGCCAAACGAGAAAGGACAGCTATATGTCAGCGATGAGGGCAAAGAAAGACTTTGGAGAAAGCTCATGGTTAATTTCACCCTGCCGGCGCCAGAGGTGGATTCAGATGAGGAGGATCCAGATGAGACAGAAAAGATTGCCCGGAAAATCATGGAGCAAAAAGTCAAGGACTGGGCACTTAAGAAGATGGCCGAGCTATTCAAGAACTGGAAGAAAAGATTGAACAAACTGTTTGTCAAGAAAAATAAGACTCCAGACTTCGATAAAGGGTATGAGAAGATAAAGGACTACTGGGAAGAATTTGTGGCGTACAAGAAATCAGAGGAAGCTCTGGAAAAGTCTGCAAAAAATGCGGCAAATGCTGCTCTAAAGATGTACCACCATACTATGGGGCCTGGTGGCTACGCTGGTAGCATGCCTAAGTGGGAGAAACTTGAGGCGGACCTGCTGGCTAATGGGATCACTCCAGAGCCACTCAAGTGGATCGAACGGGCAAGAAATTGGTTTTACGGGCATGGGGGCACGTTGGACGCAGAAGGGAAGTGCATATATAACAGAAGACACAAAGATAATCCCCTACTACCCATCCAAGAAATTAGAAATGCAGTAAAGGATGTTGAAGAGGGACGGTTCATTCCCGATAGAGAGGATGACGAGCTCACACGCGCCCTTGGGAATAAGGAACACGACGGACGGTTACGAGGCGTACCTGGCTCCAAGCCCAAGACAATTGCGATTCCCGAGCACAGGAAGAAATTTCCTGATAGAAGCCATCAGAGGAGAAAGGAAAGGGAGGCAATGGAAGCACGCGCTGCTGCAGACCGGCTGCGTAATATAGAAGTAGAATTTGTCGTGGTGGGAACACGCAGATGCCTAGGGGTAGGCTTATTCTGGGGCCGAACGGATGCTTGTGGTTTCGGGGAGGGATTGCGCGATGGAGTCGCACACGAAGAACACACGAAGAACACGAAGAACAAGCAAGAACAAGAACAAGAACCGCAAGAACACAAAGCACGCATGATGTACCCTGCTTCGGGGCCCTCGTGAGGAGGTAAAACCCTACTGCAGCACTAGCCTACTTGGTGTATTCTCCTCTTTGTATATGATTTGTACATGTGCTCCTCGAGCTGTGAAGATCTAGCAATGGAGAGGAACTCCAGGAAGAAGAAAGCTCCAGTGAGCAAGAGGAAGAAAGAGAGCCCAGGGGCTGTGTCGCCCTTCTCTCGCTGTCTCTCCCCTGGTGATCCTTATAAAGGGGAACCCAGGGGACAATGAGTGGATGAGGAGGCTCCATGCACTGTAGCACTTGTCTTCTAGCGCATGTTTTCTAGCGTTTGTCTCCGGTATCTCCGGAAGATGCCGTCCTTGCATTTGTCTTCTAGCTGCTGTCCTCAGAATCTCCACGTCCTCTTCTTATCCTCTCCCGAAGATATTTATGTTGATTCGGATAAGGATGCCCGGCATCGGCGGAGATGATCCGGTTAGGAATGTCCTGGTCTTGGCGGAGTAGATTCGGATAGGGATGTCCCGGCGTCCGGGAGAGTGATCCGGTTAAGCTTGACTTGAGTGTTGAGGAAGAAGCAGTAGACGTAGAGGTAGCAGCTTTCCTGCTGGTCGCTGCCGAGGTTGCACTAAAGAGCTCAACGGAGACAAAGGTAGCGGCTTGTCCGGGGTAGATACTTTGGACTAACCGAATTAAACATCTCGGACAGCTCCCGGGTTAAAGAAGCTTCGGTCCAGTCCGAGATAATGCACAGCCGAGGTAACGAACTTGTCCCAGCTGAGAGGATGGAGCGCGGTCCAGCTCGCCCGATGCTTGGAGGCGATCGGGTCCAGCGAGTCTGTGGCCATTTGGCCCAATCGAAGCTAACCAGCCTCTGCCCAGCCGAAGCTGCGGGCGACGCCCAGCTGAGGAAGCCAACGGGCCTTAGCCGAGGCAGCCAGTGAAGCCCAACTCGGGGATACAGATTTGGTCCAACCGAGTTCTGATGAGCTCTTGGCCCAATCCCGGTTAGCTCCATAGCCCAGAGGGGATTCGGTCCACCGGGTCCTGGAGGAAACTCGGCCCAGCGGGCCACATGGGGTGCACACAGGAGGGAATTCGCTTTACTGCCAGCGACGATCCTGTCGCCTGTGAATTCGGTTAGTTGATTCGGTCCAGAGAAGAATAACTCGGATTGCAAGGCTAGACTCGGCCCAGATTGCCTCTTTGACCTTTTTCTTTATTTTCTATCCTGCTTTTATCTCTTTTGACACCTCGGATAACCCAACTAAACCACCAACTCTGGGGTATCCGGGGATTACATCCCCGACAGTAGTCCCCGAGGCTGCGGGGGACTCGTAGAGTCGCGCGCAGTCTTACAAAAAATAAACAACTGTACCAGAAACCTCCTGTACCGTATAGCCTTGCCTTTCAGGCCAAATGCGACATCCGGTTGACCGAGCTCACCCGAATCAACAACGAGATGGACAGTTTGCACCGGAAGTATGTTGCCTGAATGGCCACCATTATACGCCGGTTCATAGCCCTCCTGGTTTTTACCGAACTCGGATGCCACCAGCGTCGGCTAGCCCTCCTGGCTTTTACCGAATTGAGATGCCGCCAGCGTCGGTTAGCCCTCCTGGCTTTTACCGAATTGAGATGCCGCCAGCGTCGGCTAGCCCTCCTGGCTTTCACCGAACTCGGATGCCGCTTGCGTCGGTTAGCCCTCCTGGCTTTTACCGAACTCGGATGCCGCCGGCGTCGGTTAGCCCTCCTGGCTTTTACCGAACTCGGATGCCGCCGGCGTCGGTTAGCCCTCCTGGCTTTTACCGAACTCGGATGTCGCCAGCGTCGGTTAGCCCTTCTGGCTTTTACCGAATTGGGATGCCGCCTGCGTCGGTTAGCCCTCCTGGCTTTTACCGAACTCGGATGCCGCCAACGTAAGCTGGACCGACATAAACCTGCAAGTATGTATCTCATATGTCTCGGTATCTCGGCCCCTCTGGGCATATCACATAACTTTGTACCTCGGCCTCTTTGGGCATATCACACATGTCTCGGTACCTCGGCCTCTTTGGGCGTATCACATATTTCGGTATGTCGGCCTCTTTGGGCATATCACGTATGTCTCGGTATCTCGGCCTCCTTGGGCATAACTCATATGTCGGTTCTTAGCCACTTCGGGCGTATACCGACACAGATATCTCCAGCCACTGCTGGACTCACATAAGCATATCTCGAATGCCGGTTTTAGCCACTCCGGGCGTATACCGACATAGATGTCTCCAGCCACTGCTGGTTTGACGTAACCATGTCTCAAATGCCGGTTTTAGCCACTCCGGGCGTATACCGACATAGATGTCTCCAGCCACTGCTGGACTGACATACGACCTGCAAAAACATTACTCAAAGGTTGCCTCTGGCTAACAAACATAAATAAAGATCTGGTATGCAAATGATGCCATGATACGTTGGCAAACAGAATAAACAGCGATGAGGGATATGGGATGATGTCATGATATTGTGACAAACCGAAATAAACGGCGATCTGGGATGGAGAATGATACCGTGATACTGTGGTAAACCGAGATACCCGGCGATCTAGAGAATACCGATAATGCTAGGGTACCTTGGATAATTTGAGATAGCCAATATTACCACGATACCTTGGATTTCAATTATGATCCGGATGACCCGGAATTCCAATATAACCCGGATTACCAATGTGATTCGGATTACCAATGCGATTCGGATTACCAATATGATTCGGATTACTGACATGACCCAGATTTCCAAATTGATTCGGATTACCATGCACCTCGGATTTCTGGAATACTTTGGTGCGAACGTTCTCAACATAACCGATGTCACCTTTCAACGTTAGTCCAACATACATATCATGAAAAATATTTGACGGGAACAACAATTATACTAACCGAGGCAAACTAGCTATAGCACTTGATAGGAAACGAATCTAACAGCAGATACTATGCACAAAAAACTAGACTCGGTTTCAACCGAGTCCCCGAGTTACTTTTCTTATCTAGGAGGTGGTGTAAAACAGACTGGCTACCCAGTCCCCGGGTCAAGACATCTTGTCCGGGGTAAAACACTTAGACAAAAAGCGAGGGGGCAGTCCCCGAGTACTGTTTGAGACTACGCAGAAGCATAAAGCAGACATATAAACGATACTTACAAGGCCAGGTTGTTGAAGAAGTCGAGGAAGACGCTAACGCCAATATGAATACCCAGAATAGACTCGGATTTCCAAGATATGATTCGGATTACCGAAACTAGATTCGGATTGCCAGGTTGATTCGGATTCCAGAATATGCCAAAACTTGATTCGGATTCCAGAACATGCCAAAACGTGATTCGGATTCCAGAACATGCCAAAACGTGATTCGGATTACCGAAACTTGCCAAAACTTGATTCGGATTACAGAATATGCCAAAACTTGATTCGGATTCCAGAACATGCCAAAACGTGATTCGCACTGTATCCAACTCGAAAATGAGTCAACATGCGGGGACGCTGCCGAAGTCGAGTCCCCGAGTCACTTTTTACACCACGGATCTGTCGATGATGTCAAGCTAGTGCGCGGGGACAATGGCGATGTTGAGTCCCCGCGTTAATGATGAAGATCCCATCCGAAATTAACCCAACAAGCACCACTATCACCCCCACGGTGGGCGCCAACTGTCGTGGTGGGAACACGCAGATGCCTAGGGGTAGGCTTATTCTGGGGCCGAACGGATGCTTGTGGTTTCGGGGAGGGATTGCGCGATGGAGTCGCACACGAAGAACACACGAAGAACACGAAGAACAAGCAAGAACAAGAACCGCAAGAACACAAAGCACGCACGATGTACCCTGCTTCGGGGCCCTCGTGAGGAGGTAAAACCCCTACTGCAGCACTAGCCTACTTGGTGTATTCTCCTCTTTGTATATGATTTGTACATGTGCTCCTCGAGCTGTGAAGATCTAGCAATGGAGAGGAACTCCAGGAAGAAGAAAGCTCCAGTGAGCAAGAGGAAGAAAGAGAGCCCAGGGGCTGTGTCGCCCTTCTCTCGCTGTCTCTCCCCTGGTGATCCTTATAAAGGGGAACCCAGGGGACAATGAGTGGATGAGGAGGCTCCATGCACTGTAGCACTTGTCTTCTAGCGCATGTTTTCTAGCGTTTGTCTCCGGTATCTCCGGAAGAGGCCGTCCTTGCCTTTGTCTTCTAGCTGCTGTCCTCAGAATCTCCACGTCCTCTTCTTATCCTCTCCCGAAGATATTTATGTTGATTCGGATAAGGATGCCCGGCATCGGCGGAGATGATCCGGTTAGGAATGTCCTGGTCTTGGCGGAGTAGATTCGGATAGGGATGTCCCGGCGTCCGGGAGAGTGATCCGGTTAAGCTTGACTTGAGTGTTGAGGAAGAAGCAGTAGACGTAGAGGTAGCAGCTTTCCTGCTGGTCGCTGCCGAGGTTGCACTAAAGAGCTCAACGGAGACAAAGGTAGCGGCTTGTCCGGGGTAGATACTTTGGACTAACCGAATTAAACATCTCGGACAGCTCCCGGGTTAAAGAAGCTTCGGTCCAGTCCGAGATAATGCCCAGCCGAGGTAACGAACTTGTCCCAGCTGAGAGGATGGAGCGCGGTCCAGCTCGCCCGATGCCTGGAGGCGATCGGGTCCAGCGAGTCTGTGGCCATTTGGCCCAATCGAAGCTAACCAGCCTCTGCCCAGCCGAAGCTGCGGGCGACGCCCAGCTGAGGAAGCCAACGGGCCTTAGCCGAGGCAGCCAGTGAAGCCCAACTCGGGGATACAGATTTGGTCCAACCGAGTTCTGATGAGCTCTTGGCCCAATCCCGGTTAGCTCCATAGCCCAGAGGGGATTCGGTCCACCGGGTCCTGGAGGAAACTCGGCCCAGCGGGCCACATGGGGTGCACACAGGAGGGAATTCGCTTTACTGCCAGCGACGATCCTGTCGCCTGTGAATTCGGTTAGTTGATTCGGTCCAGAGAAGAATAACTCGGATTGCAAGGCTAGACTCGGCCCAGATTGCCTCTTTGACCTTTTTCTTTATTTTCTATCCTGCTTTTATCTCTTTTGACACCTCGGATAACCCAACTAAACCACCAACTCTGGGGTATCCGGGGATTACATCCCCGACAGAATTAAAGCTGCAGAAGGAACAAATTGCCGTGCTTAGCCAGCAAGGTACTAGCGGCCAATCTCAACGGCACATGGTAGAAGCTGCATGCGATGGTACCGGTGGCCCATCGAATCGGAAAAGCAGCGTGGCTTCCACGGAGCTCCAGGATGGTAATGATGATGCAGTGGCTCCACTTCGTCGCTACCCAGTGGATGATATCACGGAGAGCACACCTTGTGAGATGCATGTGAAAGTTTTTAACTTAACCGTGAAGGTGGCGGTCGGCTATGTCGTACCAATTGGACCTAATCCAACTTACCATTTCTCTCCGGTTCCAAATGGCTACGCTGTTGTCGCGGTGGATGAAGTGATGAAAGATTATGAGGAGCTGAAGCTGCAACACCCTGCAGGTGAAGATGGAGAGGTGCTTGAACTTGGAGAAGCCAAGAAAGCGACCATTCTATGGCCAAAGGAATTCATCGTGCTTCCGAACTGGCAGCCAAGGCCATCGACTCCTCACCAGTCTCCAGCGCAACAGTCCTCTTCACCGCCTCAGCATTCTCCAGCGCAACAGTCCTCTTCACCGCCTCACCAGTCTCCAGCGCAGCCGTCTCCGCCGCCGCGTCAGCCGTCTCCGCCCACCGCTCGTACTATGAGGGGTAAGCGATCACCGAAACGTAAAAGGTCGCCCCTCCCAACAATACCTCATAAGAATCTTCCCATTAGACCTTATGACAGGACTGTAGCGGAAAACGCCGCGGAGGTGGCTGCCTACAATAAGGCTTTTTTTGCACCAAAAAAGCCCGAGCAAAAGAAGGTATATGATGCAAAAACCAAAAAGTGGGCTAAGTCCTTCCTTGAGCAGCCATCCCAGATATCGATGAATCTGCCATCTGACTATGGTCGTGAACTTACTAAGCTAGCACGTGCCCAGTCTGAGCAGAACAAGGGAAGAAGTGCAAAAAGCGGGAAACAAATTGCCCAGCTCGGACAGCAGAAAAATCAATCGGTCCCCCCGCTCATAGTGTGTTCCGATGTCGACAAGGACTTCAGAGCCGCTATGGATAAGGACCTGGAATTATTGGACCCCAGAGCCATAGCTGCTGCTAAAGAACTTGGTGTCACTGTATCGCAGGCCAAGGAACAGGCTACCGCCTTGGGTATGAGCCTTGGTCAACTTTTAGGCTATGAACATGCGCCAATGTTAGAGATGGCACGGAAATATGTCCAAGGGGAGCCTATGGTCAGTAATGAGGAGCTGACGGGTCTATCAACACATATGCGAAATCTGCATACCTGGTACCTGGTGCACACATCAAAGATGGACGCGAAGAGTGGTTTCCGCTGGACGTTAGAGTGGAGCATTTCTTTAAACGTTACATTATACAGGTTCAACTGACTGAACTGTTCCAGTTATTCCAAAAGCGCGCCCTCGACAAATCTATCCTCTCTTGCTATTGCCTGTAAGTGATTTATTTTCGTAATTAAGTCTCTAGCTCAGCTCGTTCATTGCCTGTATTATATTATCCTGACTATATATATATATATATCCTTTTGTACGCTATTATGCAGAATGAAGATGCTGGAATGCAAAAGATCTAAAGTTTTTGAGGTTGGGTTCGTTGACCCATATATCGTGAATTCACATACGTTAGTCAATCACCCCAAAGACGTGGAGCATGACCTGACCACATTTTTAACCATGCAACATTTCTGTACGGAAATACTATTTCCTTACAACTCCAGGTGAGTGTTTCTGTCTTGTACATATTTTTATTTGGCTTTCTCGATGTTAAGTGTAATTGATGAGCTATGCATGTCTGCTTTATGTAAACGTCCACAGGTTCCACTGGATTCTGCTAAGCATTCAACCTGACAAGTCCATAGTTGAAGTCCACGACTCATTAAGTTGGGACCAAGCGTTGTGGTCCGACATGAAAGAAATGCTCAACAAGTAATTTCAATCATTATCGCATTATATCGCCCTCTTTCGTTCGTTCCCTGATGTCAAGTAATTAATAACTCCTTTGTTCATTTTCTTTGCCAAAGCAGGTGTTGGACAATTTTCAAACAGAAGGTACAAGGTCCATTCAATGATGAGCTAACTTATAAAACGGTGGAAAGTCCGCAGCAGCCACCGGGGAGTAATTTATGTGGATTCTACGTTTGCGAGTTCATTCGCGAGTTGACCACTGAGCGGAGAACAACTGCTTTCAGCAAAATGCGGGAGAAGATCGACCCAGAACTGCGCGTAGGAGCAATTCAAGAGGAATTGGCGGGATTTCTGCTTAGGGAGGTCATCGATGAAAGGGGAGAACATTTTGCTTCGGACGATGAACTACATATGCCTTGATGGCTTGATCTATCTCCATGTAATTAAATAGTTGTATTCTCGCAAGAGATCGAATATTAATTATATATGCATCAACATGTACTGTGTATATAGTAGAGCGTATAATATGCGTACGGAAACGATGGAGAGCACGTCGGCGATGCGAAGAAGGGGGAGACGACGGAGGCACCGGCGAGAGGGAGAGGGGGCACCGGCGAGAGGGAGAGGAGGCACCGGCGAGAAGGAGAGGGGGCACCGGCGAGAGGGAGAGGGGCACCGGCGAGAGGGGGCACCGGCGAGAGGGAGACCCTAAACCCTAAATACAAAAAAAAAAACACTCATTGGTCCCGGTTCGTAACAAGAACCGGGACCAATGAGTCTCCCCCACGCCCAGCCAGAACTGGCCACGTGGGGACACATTGGTCCCGGTTCGTGGCCCAACCGGGACTAGCATTAGTCCCGATTGGCCAGTCCCGGTTGGGCAACCGGGACTGATGGCCCAACCGAACCGGGACCACAGACCCTTTTTCTACTAGTGAATGGTACAGAAATACTGTATATAGCTAGCTCTGGTATAGTATATCATTTACCAGAAAATTTACCTGAAGTTGGAGGTTTCCCACGCCGGACCATACTGTTGCGGCACTTCACTCCCTCTGCCGACCGACCCATCTTCGGCTAACCGGAGCTCGATCGAACTGTGGCCGTAGACAGGTTTCGGGATCAAAACAGCGACCCATCGATGGATCAACGTCGCACTTATGATAATTAAGGACCGACACGCCACATGCGTTCCCACGTACGACAGCGGCGGCACAAGCAACCTGCATCATGCGGTTTACGAAACATAACACGCACGTATGTCAAACTCAGCTCGTTCGTGCGGGCATACGTACAACGTCTTGACGAGGGCAAAGCGCCGCACGTATGTCAAGCTCTGTGCTATTTGTGGTGGTTTCCTCGCTGGTGGTCCAATCCCGCCTCTTGTCTGCTGTTTTACGCAAGTATTTGGTGCTCGGCGTAGTATAGACCATTTTCTTTTAGCTTGTCCTTATTCTGCATTGTAAGAGGTTCTCCTCAACATCTTGTATTTTGCCGTTGTAAAACTCTGAGCTTTGTTAATTCAAAGCTGGCCATTATTGTCTTTTATCTAGAAACAGGCCGAGCTGTGTGTCGCGGTACCGGTCTTTACTTTGGACATTATAATCTACTCGTATATACTAGGTCCTGTCACCCAAGAGAAACCTCTATATCGTCTGGATGGGTCAATCGATCGTCAGTCGAAACAGCTAGCTAGCAAGCCGGAGATCGATCGATCGAAGATGATGAGCATTCTTCGGCCGATCCCAGTTGCTGTTTCGGGATCGATCAAAACAGCGAGCGAACGATCGGCATCGCACTGATGTGCAATCAAAGATGGACACCACATATGCGTTCCCACCGTACGAAAGCTGCATGCACTTGAGCAGAAACTGAACCCACAGCATAAGGGCCCACTTGGTTCATCTTTTATTTTTTCCACGGTTAGAAAACGACGGCTACTAGCAGAAAATTACGGAGGTTCCATGCTCCGTATAACTGTTCCGTCCATTTCCGGTCCGAATACCCGCATTCCAATCGCGGCCTAAGAATAAACACAATGCATGGGGCAGACACGTACGCCTCTCTGATAAAGCTCAGCTAGATCCGAACAAGCCCAACTGTGCGTAGTACTACGTCAGAATTGGTCAAAAAAGATCTTAAAAAAACAACACAAGACGGAAAAATATAAAGTGTTTGTGCACACTGCCTTGAGGGCCGGGCTTGGGGCTAATGTGGATGCCACATGAACTACGAAAAAAGTAAACGCCAAGACAAATTCAGTTGATATCTCGGAATAAAGATGTGGAGGTCTAGGGCATATGGTGAAACTCTTGGCCAAAAAGATCAAGAACGCGGGGTTTGGCTCATTATACCTCTCATCGGTCGCCAATTTGTGTGTGCCTTCGGAATCCTTCTAAATATTCAAGACGGTGTTTTTTTGGATTCATATCTTCATAAGTATAGACAATTATAAGTAGACTAATCTAATTTAATTATGTAGACAATACACAATTAAACTTCAAACTGAAGGTATACATTTCACATAGGACACGTGTGACACGAGCTAAATATTCCTGTACCCGGCCGAGTGGAGATGAGAAGACGAGATTCGAGGAATAGCTTAACACTTCATACATTATAGAATATTCCTGTCCCCGGCCGAGTGGAGATGAGAAGTTACATATAGAATCTCGTCTTCTCATCTCCACTCGGCCGGGGACAGGAATATTTAGCTCGTGTCACACGTGTCCTATGTGAAATTTTGGCCATTTTCTACATTTCCACTCTCTCTAGTCTATGCAATCTACCAAGTTTTGTAGCAACAAAATAATATGGAAAAAGTACTGACAAAAGTGTAATGCGACAATACTGTATTTCAGATTTACTTTCAATCCATCATAACAAGGGAGTATTTTAAACATAATATATTATGATAGTGTATCGATGGATTTTTAACGACATAACTTTAATGACTACAAAAATACAAGTAAAAAAGTTTGATACAAATGAATAACATGGTTTTAACTCGGCACTGGCCCACAAAAAGGTCTTACGTGTTAATTTTAGTCTTGTCATGTACATGTATATGCATGTTTGTTTTAGTTTTCATGTAGTTTGAGTTGTCCGAGTGAGTATTATTTAGGCAAGGGAAGCGGTAAAACGAGACATTCATATCTCAGATACGTGGTACCATGCGTCGATTTAAGGTGACATGTAAACTTGGCATAGCGAAATTTCACCTTAGCCGGCTGCCGAATTTCGCCGAGCTATTAGGAGTCAAGCCAAATCATCGTCATGTCTGCCATGTCGTCCCGATTCCTATCCATTTTAGATAAAATTAAAGCTAAATCGTGCATGAGACATTGTCGGTGGTTGTAGGAAGCAATGGCTGGGATAAGCAAAGCAGCAGGAAGCGGAGACAGCTAGTAGGCGGAGGCTCGACGTTTGCGGGATGCGGGAATATTCGGTTTGAGGGTAAACGTTTGCGGGATCTTTTCAGCCGCTGTCCGCGCGGTATCCCAGAACAATTTTAGAGTATCGCCTAAAACCTTTTACGATAATGCTATACAATGGATCTGTTAGAAACACTCTTACACCAGTTGTACGAATAAAATTGAAGGGCGGGCTTGATGGATTTGTGGTTATGATAGTTTTATAAACTGTACTAGTGATAGAACCATTGTAGCTGTTAGTTTATATTTTTACCGGTTGAACCGCTGGTAAAAAATAAGTACCCCCTCCGTCCCGGTTTATAAGGCCTCTATATATCCCTAGGTCGTGAATTTAACTAATATAATATAAATTTTAAATTAAAAAATTATACCATTAGAAAATATAAAGTCTGAATTTTCTAATGATATTTTTTTATAGTATATATATCATATTATGTTGCTCAAATTTACGACCTGGGGATACGTAGAGTACTTATAAATCGGGACAGATGGAGTAACTCAAATTGTACGCAGGCTTATATGTAAATAATTTCTCCAATTAAAGCAGAAGGGAGTAATCCAAAAATAAAGCAAGAGCTTCAAGAGGAAGAAAAAGAGGCCGCGTGCAATTTTAATCGGGGTCACGAAAAAGAATGCCGCTTCCTCTCTGGGTCCCACATAGACTATCACGAGTGTGTGAGAGAAAGGAAAAATCTTATGAATGATCGAGAGATTCGAGAGGATTTTGGCATATCCAGACGCCCTCCCATTATCATGAGATTTAATGTGGACAATCACAAAATGTGGAAAAGAAATAATTCAGTACGAGTGTAATACGTATCCGAAACCCCAATTTATTTGGTTACAAAGAATACCAAGCATCCACTTTTGGAAAGGGGCGTGAAGCGTTTTGGCACCCGAGATTCAGGCAAAGCATTTGTAAGTTTCAAAAAGATGGAAATAATATTAGTTCCACTAAAAAATCTGAACAAATATTTGGAAACAATCTCATGCATCTCACTAATCCCATTCCTCTCGGTCCCTCACTCCCTCATCTCTCTCCGACGGGACCCGGGACCCCGTCGCGACTCTCCGGCGAGCGAGCCGGCGAAGATCCGATGTAGGTGACCTACTCCTCCCTTTCTCCTTCGTCTCGCGCTGCTGCCTCTCATGATCTCATCTCACACTTATCTCGCCGTTATTTTAGGTCGAAGCTGCCCTTGTAAATGGGGGCGCCCCAGCAGTTCGACGAAATGCCACCTCGGAAGAAGCCCACGAGCGCGCCGTCAGCGGCGAAGATGGACGACCTCAAGGACGACGTCCTCCCCATCATCGTCTCGTACCTGCCAGCGCACGAGGCGGTGCGGACGTGCGTGCTCGCCACACGCTGGCGGCACGTCTGGACCCTCGCGCCTGCCCTCGCCGAGTACGACATGTTCGTCGACCGCCTGCTCTTACTCCGCCGCGAAGGCCACTGCCCGCTGGATTCATGTGAGTTTGATATGGTGCAGAGCGAGTTTGATTTCGACTGGTCCATGTCTGCTCACCGTGTATATCGCCAGAGCCTCCAGTCTGCTTTAGACTGCAATGTTCGTGTTCTCCGGTGTCGTTTCAAGCCAACTGACTGCACCGATATCCCCCATGGCCTACCTGAACCTGCAGCGCCGCTACTCGCCCAGCACCTCCAGAGGCTAGAGCTTCACTGCATCCGTGTTGCTCTTGATTTTTCGGGCTGTCCGGCTCTGATGGACCTTAAGATGGAGGAGTGCATTATACTTGCTAACAGCATGGTGTCTCCTTCCTTAAAACATCTGAGCATGAATTTCTGTGAATTCTACATGCGACACCGCACATCCATTTCACTTCCAAGTCTTGTTCGCCTTGAGTTGCTTGATTGTTTCGGTAGGCTTCCATTGCTTGAAAACTTACCATCCTTGGTAACGGCGATTGTTAGGCTAGGTGACTATTGTGAGGATCAGTGTTCCATAAGCACCTCAGGTTGTCTTAATGACATTTTTCTTTTGAGTTTGATGCTGATCGGGGCAATAGCTACTTCTTCCAAGGATTGTCGCAAGCTACGCACTTGGAGTTGTCAGCCTATTATGATAACGCAGTATGTATGCTTCCAAACCCTTCTCTATTGACTTCTAACGTTATTTCTATTCAAATGTTCCTTCACTAGTAGATCTATACCCTCATATATCCAGTTCATGCTACCAAAGCTATCATACTTGTATAATAAAAATTATCAACCATCTTATTTGAATCAAAACATTAAGTGCACTCATTTTTTCTTTTTCAATCTATGTTTTCAAAACTGGTTCAGCAATTCCCTCATGGTCTGACCTGTTATTTTCTATCGTCGCAACCTTAATTCTAATTTCAAAATGTCACCTTTTACTGTAGCAAACATATAGATATTCATTTGGCGCACAAAAATAGATGTGCTAACAAACGTTTCCATTACTTGCTTCTTGTTATTATGGAAATGTTAAACATCGTTCCCTAGAAAGGTCTCATTCTGTACATAAAGAAATCAGCAGGCTTCTTTCAGCTCGCTCCTTTGTGTTTTTGGGTAGTATGTTCTCCAAAGGGATTTAAGGTGGCGCCCTACATTTCCCATGCTAGAGACTCTAATACTGGACGACTGGTGTTTGCATGCTGACCTCAGTGCAGTAGTTCTCTTTATCCAACAGTCACCGAATCTGGAGAAACTCACTCTTGAACTCTTTGAGGTATGTATATTGGGGATGGATAGCTATAGATTAGCAAAATGAATTTCCACGACTTGATAGATTACCAAAATGAACTTCCATGACTTGGTTGATCAGTATGATGCTTGTTTGCTATAGGATTTCGATTCTTCAATGGTGACAGAAGGAAGTAACCAGCCTTTGGCATGGGCATCTGCGTCTGACCATCTTAAGATGGTAGAAATCAAATGTGAAAAGGTTGATGGGAGAATTGACAAGGTTCTGAAGATCCTGAGTGCTTGTGGCATATCACTAGAGAAAATCGATATCCAACAAACCGATAAAAGTTCGGGATCTGGATGTAAGTTAAAATGTTGGAACTCCGTATGCTTCTTGTTTTTATGCTATTTTCCTCTGGTTGTTTCACTTATAAACAAGAACTATAGAGAACCTCAAACTTGAAATGACTAATTATTTATGTGCCTGTATCGTACATTTATTTAATTGGTGAAACTTGTTTGGATTAAATTACAATATTTACACCCATTTTTATTGAATTTACTGCTATTCAGATCCTATTCATAAAAACTAACATCTGAATATCATATTCTCACTTGAGCTATGGTTGCTGCTTCTAGTCCATGGGTGTTGCATAGACTTTGTAATTTCTATGCGTGTCCTTGTCCATGAAATTTGTGATTCTTACATGAAGCTGCCCAATGGTCGTAGTGAACTGCCATATTCAGAAAAAAATTGGACTGTCTGCAAATTACCTCATTTATTTCAATAATGTCCTCCCAATTTTATTTTGTAATAACTTTTACAGGTTCTGATGCTATCTCTACTGGTTTCAGCCTCAACTAGAGGTAAAAAGATCAGGTATACTGGTCTTTCCACCTTCTCTTTGATTATTTGGAAACATAGTGTAGCTAGTCTGCCGTAAATCTGTGTTAATAGTTTTGCAAGATAACTTGTCTTGATTATCTTATTACAGTCTCTTAGAATGCACCTAATTATTTGAATATTTTTCAACCCTATGTCACGAAGATAATCATGCTTGCTTGTAGTAGGGCAGGACCATGAGGTTATAAAGATGTGAACCTTGCATTCTATATTTTTAATTAGGCCTCTCACAATGCTAGTTTGTTCCGTTAATGGTTCACCATTCAAAACCTTCTGTGCATCTTATATCTGCCAATACCTCATTAATCACATTTGTCGTTGCTACATCAATAAGAAAATCACAGAGCAGAATGTATATATATTTACCACCATCATTGTTGAGCTGTCTAGCTGGCTAATTGGGAATGTTTTGCCTGATGACAACTGCCATGTGGCTGTGTCCCTTCCCGAACTCATTTAGGATGTCATACAGAGGCATGTCTTCTGAAACGCTGACAAGGTGCAGACATGTAAGCTGAATATGCAAATACTTGGTACAACTTCTGAGTTTCCCATGAAGAACAATCCAAGTTAGATTTGATCATGCTGCAAAATAAGGACAGAACAAAACTAGTCTGCAATTCTAGTACAGACCATATCTGTTAATTCAATTCCACTTTTATTCTTATTTAAGACAAGGAGAAAACAAGTTTACTTGTGCATATATATGAACCACGTATAACTACGTATTTTCAATTACGATAACTCGATTTGGTTATCTGAAGTATTTGGTGTTACATGTTAGCATCTTGAATCTTTTATTCACTTGTATGGATTACTTGCTGGTGCATATGTATACCGTCTTTCGAGTATCTGCTTTACACAGTCCTTGTTTTCTTATCTTGTAGATGTTTCTGCTGCTAGCAAGATTCTATCTATGCCACGTTGGCCATGTTTGACTTGTGAAGACAGTCAATTATCTCCAAGCTGTAGAATGACCTGTCGTGTTGATGCCGCAGTTGGCTCCTCTGTTGGTAGCTTTGTGTCCACCATTTGTTCTGATACTTGTGGATGTGCGTATTGATGTGGAATCTGAATGGATGCATGCCGTCTACAAACTGAATGAGATGCATATCTGAACCTGATCTTGAATCTGAAATTCTGAATGAATGCATATGTGAGTCGTGAGTGCGTTAGATGGCAAAGTTATAAATCCACATGTTCACGTGTGTGTGTCGAGGATCAGCCTTTGCTTTCGAGCCGGCAATCCTAAAGCTGGAGGTGGGAGATGGCAGGGCTTTGCTAAACTGAACCGAGCTTACATTAGATGGATTCCCAAGTTGAGGCAAGTAGAGGAACTCGACTGGGATTCCAGTTTTTAACTTTTTATGCCGCCCGGTTGCGTCCTCCTTCTCCACCGACTCCGACTCCGACTCCAACTCCCACATTACGATCTCTGAGATGATCCGTCTATATAAGTCAGCGAGAGGAGAGACATACCAGCCAGCCGAATAGCCAGGAGCCCAGGAGACTCCCATTGATTGATTCGAGCAATGGCCATGTGTTCCGCAGATCAAGCCAACCGAGCGGAGCCGTGGTGGCTCCGCGGGCGCCTGCTCCCGCACCTCGAGCTCCCCGCGGACCTGCCGGTGCACTTCATCGACGAGAAGACCGTCACCGCCACCGACCTGGACGCGCGGCAGAGCCGGTTCCGCCTCCCGACCCGCGGCGTGCTGCGCAACCTGCGCCCGATCCTCACCGCCAAGGAGCAACAGGCCGCCAACCTGCAGGGGGAGCACCGCGGCGGCGGCGGCGGCGGGCTGCCCGTGCAGGTGGTGGACGCCGCGCCGGGATCATCGAGCTGGAGATGTCTGGGTGCGAGAGCGGCCGCGGGACGAGCCTCAAGGGGGATGAGTATCTGGATTTCGTCACCGACTGCAGCTTCACCGTCGGCGACGTGGTCCTGATATGGGCCTTCAAGCCTCGCTGCAGCCCCCTCTATCTTGTCATGGCCAGGAAACCCAAAACCCCCATTCCAACGTGTGCATCTAGTACTACTAGTTAGGGCCATTTTCTCTCTTCTGGTTGTAAAAACATTGACAATTATATTGTGTCTTCATTGTTTGTTTCTACGACTCTACGAGGTAGAGTCATTTTAATTTTCTTTGGTACTGTACATTGCGATGCTTATGCAAGTCATCTGCTTGCACCCTTGTTTTCCATTGCAGTAGCAACAAAGTCGGCCGAGTCAGAGCCCAAACATTTGACAAATTTGTGTTAATTTCTTTATATTTTAAAACTAACGACAAGGAGCTCAGATTTCATTAATAAATAATTTACGCAGCCACACAGGGAGTAGTATATTGCAATGCTGGAAAAAAGAGGAAAATAAAAGAGTCGGTCATCACTCCGAATTTCGAAGTTTCTTTAGATTCACAACATAGTTCCTTGGATACAAAAATAAACAGGGAGTACTACATTGCAAGTTGACTCTCCACTTCGCGGGAATGGTCTTAAGTTCCATCTGGCATTCATTGAGTTCAGAAACATTTGGTACAACGTATCAACTGTCACCGATCCATGTATGCCTATTTTTAATAGGATCACGATCCATGTATGTCAACACTGGGCTCTCCTACTCGACGCTTACAGCGTCGCTACCGTGGTGACGCGTGAGACTGCCGTCTATTGGGCCGGCCCAGGTAAAGTGCTATTGTCTTTATTTCTCGTTTCTCTTTTTTCCTTTCGTTTCCATCTTCCTGTTCTTTCTCGTTCCTATGTTAGAAAGTTGAGGACAAAGGTGATAGAGTTTAAAAATTGTTCATAAGAAAAAAATTTTGCAAAGTTTAAGACAATGTTCATATGCATTCACATAGTATAGAATAATTGTTCATGAAATCTTAAAAAATATATTCATATAGTTCAATAATATGTAATATGCAGAGAAAAAATGTTCACATTGTTCAAAAACTATTTATGGGGTTAAAACAAGTTCTGATAATTAAATTATTTATTCATTTAAAAATTCATATACTTTTAAAAATAAAAAGAAACTAACAAATAAACAGGCTAATAAAATAGACAGTGAAAAATAAGAAATCATCGCCGCACATATACCGGCCAGCACCCGCGGACCAGCCGCGCCGTTAAATACATAGACTCGTCGATCGGTGTGGGGTGTGGCCGCCAGTGATGGAGGGGACGAGCGCCACATCCAAGATGAGCCGGAAAACAGGATAAACGATCACTGCCACATCTCACGTTCTTAACGTGAAGTGGACGCCTGACTAAACAATTGCGCTAGCTAGCTGATCATGCATCCTGGTCCTGAATATGTACAATACGAGGACGCGCTTACAGCGCAGTGGCTAGGTGCGGCAGTGGCCAGCCAGCCCGCCCCAGTTCGGGGAGTCGAATTTGGGTGTCTCACGGTATTATAGCAGCCAGCCACTGGTTTGCTCCCAGCAATAAATCTCAGCTGCCTCCGCGTGCGCTCGCGCCACAACGTCCGAGCTCAAAGCGTGCGTGTGGATAGTTCATAGGTCTAACTTGCGTAGTGGGGTGCGTAAGTGTGGTGTGCGTGTGGTGTGCGTGTGTGCGCAAGTTCAGATACTACAACTGTACCACTGTAAGAGGCCTAAAAAAAAGAATATGTACAATACGATCGGTGACATATCCAGATATCATGACATACGCATATATGCCCGATCATATCTGTATAGTGGTCAACTTGCGGTTTTCTTGCCATTAGTCGTACGGGAAACAGACATCTACTACAATAGCTTTCACATACCGGGCTTCCAATATTGTTTGCATCAATTTTGTTTCAAATTTGTAGTAGGTCCAAGTGAATTTGAGAAAACTGGTCGCAAAAGCGCTCCACGCAAAAAGAAAGGAAGAAAATGGGCGGGCACCTACAATGCATCTTCAGAGACGACCAATAACTACGAGATCACCCCTTTCATTTTGGGGGTTAGGAGGGATCGTGCCATTCGAGCCTTTTTTTAGGTTGTTTCCCGGCGGCCTAGAGAACACATCAATCAATGGGACTTTCCTAATCCTCACTTCCTTTCAGGAGGAACGTGAAATTATTTTTCCTTAAATGGGAGAGGAGCAGGTTTGAAAAAGGATCTTAGCGTGTCTAGGGTTGGGCCAAGAGGGTCTATTACGCCTTCCTTCTTATGCCCATCGGAGTTATTTTTCAAGAACTTGCCATGGTAATAAGAGGGAGAAGGGGGAAGAAGCACACTTGAAGAGCGTAGTACAACGAGGAGTTGTATGCTGTGTTCGAGAATGATGAATCGTTCCTGAAAAGGAGTCTATTGATTCTCATCCAATTGGTCGGATCATAGGGGCAATGCCAAAGGAACGTAACAAGAACATGTTCAAACTCGGGGCGATGCTGACCTGGAAAATAACATACAAATTCCAAGTAAAATTTATTGTGTCTGACAATCTAACTTGTACTCCATTCCTCATACATGACAATTTGACTCTTTTAAAATCGCCATTTTTTCTATTTGTTTACTACAAATGGTTTTAGCTAAACGTTTACTGCACATCACGTTCTTAACGTGAAGTGGACGCCTGACTAAACAACTATTTTAGCTAGCTAATCATGCATCCTAAATACTCTATGCACTATACGATCGGTGACTTATCCAGATATCATGACATACCCACATATATATGCCGATCATATCGGTATAGTGGTCAACTTGCGGTTTTCTTGCCATTAGTCATACGGAAACAGACATTTACTACAATAGCTTTCACATACCGGGCTTTCAATATTTTTTTTGCATCATTTTGTTTTTCAAAATTGTAGTCATTAGTCAATACACGCAGAGGTTCAAGTGAACTTGATAAAACTGGTCGCAAAAGCGCTCCACACAGAAAGATGGAAGAAAATGGCAGGCACCTACAACGCATCTTCACATACCAAGAACTACGAGATCACCCTTTTCATTCTGGGGTGACGGAGAGATCATACCATTCGAGCCTTTATTTTCATGTTTTTCCCAACGGTCTGGAGAAAGTAGCAATAAATAGGACTTTCCTAATCTTCCCTTACTTTCAGGAAGAACGTAAAATACTTTTTCCTTAAATGGGAGCGGAGGATCTTATCGCGTCTAGGGTTGAGCTAGTAGGATCCCTTAACGCCTTCCTTCTTATGCCATCGGAGTTGTTTCCCAAGTACTTTTCATGGTAAGAGGAGAAGGGGGAAGAAGCACACTTGAAGAGCGCAGCATAACGGGGAGTTGTATGATGCGTTGGGAAATGTTGAATCGTTCCTGAAAAGGAGTCTACTAATTCTCTTTCAATTGGTTGAATCGTCAGGGCGATGCCAAAGGAATGTAACAACAAAAGGTTCTCGGGACAAATTAAATGCTGAACTGGAAAATGCCATAGAAATTCCAAGTAAAATTTATTGTGTGTACTCTGTTCCTCATTCATGACAATCTGAGTCTTTTCAAATCGCCATATTTTCTATTTGTTTACTACAAAAGGTCTTTCTAACAGCGACTACGGTAACAGATAGCATTATTTTTTTCTCGATAAAGGAAGAAACAGATAGTACCTGCCCCTTCAACAAAGAGAGGTCCTCCTTTTCTCCCTCTCTTGCGGGCCCTACGATCAGCTCAAAGTCGGAAATTCAGAATGTTCCTCTAAGACAAACTTAACTAACTCAACTTGTACATGTAAAAGGAATTCCGAATCAGTTCCTTTTTCTATACGGTACCCCTAGCCTACGATCCAACATTTGTCCTAATTAAAAGAGATATATAGGTCGTCCTCACCTTCCACACACATAGATAGAGAGAGGTCTAGCTCTTGTCCCAGTCCCCCTACCGGCCTCTTCCTTTTCTCTGATTCCTGTTTAAACTTTATGGTACCACCGCCGGTGATCGATTAGCGAGTCATTAGTCTACGACCTACTCCTTTTGAGAGTACTAATAATCAATTAAACCTAACCCTTTTGGAAGAGCATCCTGTCTTTTTCCCACCTAATAAGGCTAGACCAAACGAAATCGAATCGTAATCCTTCCTCCGTAAAAGACACAAAATTTCCTAGTTCTTCCGATAAAGACAGCCCCCGATTCAGAATCAAGTTGCGGTTTTCTTGTTGCAAATCAAGTTGCGGTTTTCTTGTTGCAAATCATGATGCGGCCGGCAAATTAACAGAAGCTTCCAAAGGACGACGTGGGCTGAACAAAATCTCTACGGAAAAACCATGTATGGATCCGGACTAGCTGTGACTTGGCGACTCTTTTCGTACGCACCAAGCCACTGCACCCCGTTCCTGACTGCTGCCTGCCGTGGTGGCAGTACTTAACACATATTTAATATGTGCTGAAAAATGTAGCCATACTGATTAGTACTGTTCTAAGTACTATACGTGCAACTTGGAAATTAGTTAAGCATGCTTTTTTGTCGTTGTTATAAATCAACACAGTGTCCACTGAAATGACCAAACCAGAGCCCAATACCGCCACTAGAATGGTACTACCTCTGTCCTGTTTTGGCAAGCTATTTTAGACCAACTGAATTTGAACATTTAGATTACACGATTTATTATTTTCATTTAGAAACACTAATTAGGGTGTGTCTCAACCGTAGAGTTAAGGGTCGGCCGTAGTTGAAAAAGAAGTCGCCCTTACCGGTGCAACCCGGTCACAACGAGTAGAAAATGGTTGTTTGTCTCTCCTCTCTCTTCGGCGGGCGGGGTGAAGCAATTCCTCTGTGAGCGCATCGAGCGCATATAGAAGACTGGGTAGGGAAAGAGCTACAGCCACACTAGTGCTGCATTCGCCTCCATGAGCTTGGAAGAAGGATGAGATGGAGAGGAAGAGATCCGATGAGAGCGGTTGCTACTAGTAGTTCAATGTCGCGGTGGCCAGGATGAGGGCCTCAGACTTGGAGAAACGTGATGATATGTGAATTTGGCTATTTCGGGAGAAGAAAGAACATGGCGGTGATGTTTTCTAGGGAGAAAAATAGCGACATCACGAGCGAAGGATCGAGCGGTTAGAAAAGCAGTATGCCATGTGGGTTCCATCTTAATGCTCAAATCCTCGTTCTTTGTTTTGTTAGGTTAGGGGGATAACGCCGACAGATTTTTACCCCGTAGGGATGCTCGAGAGCGATCGAGCATTCGCATCAGGTTTCATGTCACAGTCTCCATTTCTGCTTGTAACGAATCTGAAAGTAATAGAAAGTGGACTAACCTAGGTGGGAAAAAACCTTAAGGCCCAAATCGGTCCTTCTTAAGCACTGTGGGCATTTAGCCTATTATACTCATGTAGTGGGCCCGGCTTATAGTACTGGACACATCCTTAGAAAACTTGGAGCGTGTGCAGCATAGCAAAAAAATTGTTGTTGCTAAAAACATCTTTTGTATGGTTTGTTTTTTGAACAAATCTTTTGTATGATTGGAGACGACCGTATAAAAACATTGTCCTCTCTATCATGTGAGGTGCAACCCACAAGGATTTTCAAATAATTCTTTTGTCATCCACGCTGCACACGAGGGAGGTCGCCAAGCCGAGCAGCGGCCGGGACGTGCCGTCGGAAGCCAGCCACGCCGCGGAAGCGCAGCCCAGCCCGAGCACCATCCACGAGTTCGACGATCACCATAGCCGACGTGGCGTACGCCCCCGGCGCTTTTATAAATCCACGTCGCCGAGCCGAGCACCGCGACCCCCACCCACCACCACCATCACGCAATCCACCAGTCCCCAATCCACGCCACGCCCCGCAGGCCACGGCCACAGCCACGCGGGGACGCCAAGGCAAGGCAGAGCACACGCCGGCAGCACGCGCGGACGCCATGGGGGTGCTGCGGAGCAAGCAGAGCATGGAGGCGGAGGTGGAGGAGATGCGGGCCGCGCTGCTCCTCGGCCCCGGCGTCGGCGCGTGGCGGAGGTCGGGCGCCGGCGGCGTAATCAAGGCCGGCGCCGGCGCGGAGGAGGGCGCCGCGGAGCCACGCGCGGTCTGCGTCACGGGAGGGATCTCCTTCCTGGGCCTCGCCGTCGTCGACCGCCTCCTCCGCCACGGCTACACCGTCCGCCTCGCCCTCGAGACGCAAGGTACGCACGCTGGTCCGACGACCACCACCCGCCCTGACTCTGACCGACTCTCTCCCAGGCAGCCCTTTCGTTTCGAATTTAAAAATGCGTGTACGGAGAATTCGACGTTGGATTTTGCTGCCGGCCCCTCGGCCCTCGGACTCGGAGCTGGCCACCTTCGCCCCTTTTCCTTTCCCGAAATGTTTGAAAACTGCGTGTGCGCGTCGGCGATTGGCGAAATTCCCCGCAATGCGGCGTGGTTTCACACGTGCCTAGCTTCTTCTTCCCCGGATTTAAAAATTACAGGGTCACTTCGATCACGTTCTTGCAATCCAGTGCAAGTCTTAACTCTGGTGGGAAGTGCGAATTTGCAGTTGAGAATCTCTCCGCTCGGGTTCAGGAACCGGCCTTGCTAATTAATTTCGTTCTCCGGAGGGTTCTACGGTAGTCGTTTCAATGGCGTAAGCTGTTCGGCATAATATCAACTCATCTTCTTTCGAAACCAAACAAACACCCGGTGCCCATTTTCCGTTCAATCATGTCACCAGTAGCTATGTGTCCAAATGTGGTGCCTAGGCATGTGTTTTTCTTGCTGGACGGATGCAAAACTGGCTGAGCGTTGCATCACAATAGGTACACACTCGTATGGCCACGTCGCCTTCGGTAGCTGACAGTTTACCAATTCAGTACTTCGGACCACCGGAAAATTTCACTCTCTTTGGAAAGCAAGAGCCTACCAAGTCATGCATAAGAGACGTCCCGGTTTTTCTGCCGTCCGTTTCGTGCCTTTTCCCCGATACGTCGCTGCGAAAGCGTATGAAAAGGATGTTAAATTGCTCATTCCATTTGTGTTGCGTAGACCACAAGGGTAGTTTGGTCAATGATAGAGCCCAAGAAAACATCAATTTTGACGGTAGCAAGCTGTGTTGACCGTTTATGTTACCAGGGACAGAGCTGCCTTTAGGCCAGTGGTGTCAGCTGACACCAGTGGAAAAAGCAAAATCCTTCACTAATCTTCATTAGCTAGTATAAATTTATAGAGAATGACCCCAATGAAATTGAGAGATTATAGTGATGACCCCAGTGCCATTTTTTCTCAGCTTCGTCCCTGTATGTTACAGAGGCAGCACTTCATGTCTTCGTTTTTAGTGGTGTGCACCTAGGCCACTGTGTGCACCAACCAACTCTACCAACTAAGGCTGTTCACAAGCATTAGCACAATAAAAGAAGAGGGGATTTTCTGAACTGGTTCTCAAATATAGATATGCCTGAAGCTATTTTGCTAATGTGCCATAGTAGTTTTAACTACAGTCCTTGTCGATGATGTATTGACATTACAGAGGCAGCTGTTGATGTCTTGGTTTGGGGCAGTTTAAGGAACTTCTAAATTGCACTACTGATAAGGTTCTCTTTTATTTGGCAGCCACTGACAGGATCACCTCATCTTACCACCTCACTGAATGGAACATTTGGAAAATTAATTTGGTCGTAAAGATCACTGATGTGTCATTCCTTGTCAGTTAGCAGCTTCTCACTTCTAGAAGTGTGTAGTTTCCTAATCAGGGAGGATGAGAAACTGTGGGCACATGTTTTCGAACACTCAACCAAGCGCATATTACGTTGGCGCATGTTACTTGCACCTTTTCGTAACAGAAGAAAGGCAGTTGTGAAAATAACCTGTGTATATGCTTTCTTAAACAACCTGGCTATGTTCTTATCCTTACTCTGTGACTGTGTCAGCAATAATTTGACGAACAATGTAACCCTTATTATCTCTTGTAATAATGCATTGTTCAGTATGACATCGTTTTGGAGGCCTCTTTTCAGTTATGTCAAGAGTGATTTCCTTCTGAAGCTGTATGTGTTACTCACTTATGCATCATTGATACAATGCTGGCCCATTCCATTCCTAGTCCATAATAGGTCTACTGAACTTGAAGTAGCAACAGAAATATTAAGGTCTGGTTCAGGCTTACGGCCAAATTGAAATCCAAACTTAATTGTCATTTCTTTTGCTGTGGCAGAGGATCTTGACAAGCTGCGGGAGATGGAAATGTTCGGTGAGAATGGCAGGGATGGGGTCTGGACTGTGATGGCTAATGTCCTGGACCCGGAGAGCTTGCATCGAGCATTCAATGGCTGTGTTGGTGTGTTCCATACCTCATCACTCGTGGATCCAGGGGGCATATCTGGCTACACGGTGAGCTACTCAACCCGTGTCACTGTTCCTTAAATAAGTACGTATATGTCCCTGAACAGAGAAGTCCATAATAAAAGAATCATCTGTGCAACACGCCGGATCAGTTCATCTGCTTTTTTTTGTCTGCAAGATGCTGCTTTGCTAGTGTCATTGCTCCTACATCTCAATTTTGCACACAGAAACTTCTGTCTTGGTCTGTCAAGGTAGGCAAGAGGTGTACGTTATGGAATAGGTGGATGTCAACTAGATAAGGACACAATAATTAATTAGGTACAACAGAAGATGCTAGTGTTCTAAAATGTAAATTACCGAGAGATAACGACAGAGGTATGGCCACGGTTAACAGATAGCATGCCAATCATATTAAATCAAGCAGCTGTCATTACAGAGAGATGAAATTTCATACCTGATAATGTACACCTTGCGCTCAGTTATTATGCAAGTCAACGACACCCTTTTTTGTACTATGCTGGACAATTCCCGGCAGTGCTGTCGCATTATGCAATCTCAGGAATTCTTTAAGTTTAAATGACCATTATTGGAGGTGCTTACCCTTAAATTATCATTGGCCTTAGCTACATCATCCATATTATGTGCATCTACTATATAATTAACATTGGTTGGCGGGGTGTTCACCTCGGATGTGCATTCTGCCAATAACCATTTATTTATGAACTTCGTGAACCTACCGAAATTTGATATTTAAATAGGCTTTGTCTAGTTGGAGTGCTTAACTTTTCAGATGCCATTGCTTGAGTTCCTTTTGTACAGTTTATTTCAACATTTTCTGTAGCACTATGTCTGACTGCAGCAGCAAGGAACTTTATGAGTTGACCGTTGCAAAAAGAAGTAGTAGTCTTTTTTTTTTTGCGGGGAAAAAGTAGTAGTCATCTGGCCATTTTGTAAGCATACCTACTACAGCCAGTGGGGGTAGTAGGTGCCTGCTTACTCCGAGTATGTACATTAATGATGGAAATAGTTTGGATATAGTAGTCCAAATCAAGCCCCAAACTGGTTATAAGTATATGTCATTATATTGGTATATGCAAGTGTCTTAAAGCGGAACTACCAAATCCACTCAGATTATGTTGCCGGGCCTTTATCTGATCATGCCTGATGTTGCCACCCCTTGCTTTAGCAGACTCATTCTAGATATGGATATACTTCCTTTTGTTGCTTCGTTTATGCCACTCTTTGTGTTATTTATCTTGGCTTTACATACACCTAAGAAAGAATGCGTCATGAAATATCTTTTAGCTTTATCATGCAAAGCATCTAGCCTGAATATGAAGTCCACACACCCTTTACCTATGCTTAGGGTTCTGCTGATCTGAACGAAAATATGAAAGGCATGCAATTGCTCTTTCGGTTGTAATTAAAAGCTCCTCCAGTTGAAGAAAATTTGAGCACTGCCTTTACCTTTTCAAACGCAGTACCTCAGGATGCTTTACTTCAGTAGTATTTGGGTCAATAGTGAGTTGGTTAGGTGGTGTCCTGTCTTGGTCTTTGTTGACATTCTCTGCCAAAATCATAGTACTTTGGCCATCCGAAAGTTCTAATATAGCTCTTATAAAGTAAATCATAGTGGATCGCAGGCTTGCAGTATGCGCCAAGAAAATTACTTTGTACAAAGTACCACATAAAAGTTGACTTTACTCTGCAGTAGATCATCAGTGTTGACCTGGTCTCCCTCCCTTCACTTTTTTATGACAAGTTAGGAACTCTATGATCAAGGGCCAGTAGTATTATAGTTTTATAGAATATTATATTCGTTCTTTTTTTATCTTGCCGAGCTGTCAATTTTATGATTCCTTTCAAAGATTCAATTTTATGATCAAGTGGAAGTATGTTCTATGCACATCATTTGCTAGTTGGGCACTCACAATCGCATCATGTTTGCAACCAACTGGCTGATTAGAGAGCATGTACTGCTGTGAATGGCATGATTACTCTCTAATCGTATCAAGTAGTTGAAGTTGCAACTTGCTAGAGATAGTAGTTGACATAAATACTTTGTCGTCCACCAAGTAAAGTAATGTGTTGTATTTTATTTACTTAAAAGACTATGAAACATATTCATTAACTTAAGTATGCTCTCAGTTTTCTATAATGAGTTGAAAGGCATTACCCGATTTGTGAAACAGAAGAGTTTAACCATAGGTAATCTCTTGACCATCCCATCAAATAAGTGGAGGATTCATTAAATTGTGAAGCGTTGCCAAATAAGCCAGCAAACGTCGACGCCAAAATTATTCGTAGACCTCTTTCCGATGAAAAATCTTTTTTGTGTAATTCCAAATGTGAAGCAAGTCTCCGGGATACCTAGGCACCCAGAGACGAGGAAGGGCGTAGCAAGCGACGAAATGCTTTGGGGCTATTCTGCACACGTTGATAAAACATTTTTTGTGTCTCTAGTAATGTTTTATTTGGGATTCACTCCACACTTGCCTGGCTTTAACTTTTCCAATGCTAATCTGAACAGAAACACATGGCGAGTCTAGAAGCCAAGGCAGCAGAGCAGGTGGTCGAAGCGTGCGTGAGGACAGAGTCCGTGAGGAAGTGCGTCTTCACCTCCTCGCTGTTTGCCTGCGTGTGGAGGCAGAACAGCCCTCACCACCGCCGGTTCCCGAACACCGTCGATGAGAGCTGTTGGAGCGACGAGGCCTTCTGCCGCGACAACAAGGTAAGCCTTCTACTGAAACCTGAACCTGCAGAATACCATTTCCATTCTGCTGTTGCATACAGGGCTGTGCAGGAGCATGGTCTAAGGATGTGATCAAATTGCCTTTGCAGCTGTGGTTGGCCCTCGGCAAGACGATGGCGGAGAAGGCGGCATGGA
This sequence comes from Poa pratensis, assembly GCA_947311845.1. Classification (NCBI taxonomy): domain Eukaryota; kingdom Viridiplantae; phylum Streptophyta; class Magnoliopsida; order Poales; family Poaceae; genus Poa; species Poa pratensis. The sequence goes on from CAMZMU010000067.1 coordinate 47,262,782, forward strand.
GGGCGGCACGGGGCAGGGACCTGAAGCTCGTGACGGTGTGCCCGGGGCTGGTGACCGGGCCAGGTTTCCGCCGACGAAACCCCACCCCCTCCATCGCCTACCTCAAAGGTCTCTGTTCCTGTCCACCTGTTGTGTTTGCTTATCTAGCCGGAGTTGCTCACCGCGCTGACGAGCTGCTGCCGTTTCGTTTTCAATCTGCCAGGAGCGCACGCGATGGTGGCGGAGGGCGTGCTGGCGACGGCGGACGTGGAGCGGGTGGCGGAGGCGCACGTCCGCGTGTACGAGGCGATGAACGGCACCGCCGGTGGGAGGTACATCTGCTACGACCACGTCGTGCGGCGCTCGGAGGAGTTCGCCGAGCTGGAACGGCAGCTCGGGCTCCGGCCCAGGGGCACGACGCCGACCCGCGGAGGCGACATGACGGCGGCGCCGTCGTCCGAGCTGTGCAACCGGAAACTGGCGCGGCTGGTGTCCTCCCGGAGGCGGTGCACCCACGACACCTACCTCCCGGTCGCGTACGACTAAAGAAGGCGAACAACAAAAATGCTCGTGACGGTCGCCGATGATCGAACTAGCAGCAGAAGATGGTGTGAGAGATGGCGTGGTGTTGTACAGAGTTGTGCCGCGTCTAATAAAAAGCTTGAGCTAGATAGGTTATATCTGTACAGAGTAATATGATCATCGTAGAGTAGAACGGAAACGGCGCGCGAGAACTGGACTCTGCCGTTGCATCAGATATTAGAAGTCGCAGATGCTAGATCACAAAAAAAAAAAATCACATCCGAGTAGAACCCAGAAACATCCATCCTGAATCCTGATTTCGGTGTAAAGAGATCAAGCCTTAGGTCTTTGTCAGCCCTTTTTGCCCTCCACCCTCCGTCTTCTCCAAGGTGATGGACACTGCACATGACAATCCACCGAACTGTCATCTAGACCAAAAACCTACAGCACCAGGATCAACAAGCTTCGTCACATCATTATCCTTTTTCTGGTTGGAGCCCAGTTTTTCACTTTCTCGTCCACTTGAAAATATCTGCGAGCAATAACTTCGGACTGTTATCGAAACAGGCCCCTATTTCTCACTTTCCAGATTGTAGCAACAGTTACACAGGATTTTAAGTTTTTAACAGCAGTTAAGACCTCCCTAAATTCGGCAAATAAACAGGGGTGGAACTACTGAACTAGGTACACTTAGAGCATCTCCAACCCGCTCAGGACTGGAAATTTGTCATTTTTACACAGCCCAAAATACATAATATTTCGCATTGAGTGCACACTGGTAGAAATAATCATTGTCTACATCTAGGTTTTTTTCATATATTTTTGAAACTTAGAAATGTCCTTTTTGAATTTTTCAAAAAAAAGCTACATAGAGCCAGTCCTCCAAATCACCGCACTCTGAGTACGTCCGAGAAAAAAGCTCATATCCAAACCGCATATCTTCCCAATTTTCAGAGGGCAGCTTCATCTCTACAGCATCCGAGTCCGAGAAAGGTTACATGAACTAGGCAAGAAGATAGACTGTCTCCCAAAATTCCACCATCAAGCCTGACCAACAGTGTGATATCCACATGTAAAAAAAAACAGTGTGATATCGCTTTTTACATGGTAACTCTAACAGATTCTAATTTTTAAGATATTTGTCCTCAATAAATGTTGCCAAAATTTATATTCGTTCTCTAGTTTCCAAACCTATTCACACAGTGATTAATATTCATAAATTTCAAATTCAAAAAAATGAGGCACTCCTCAGTATATCATGTTTTTAGCGAAGTTCCTCAGTCTATCTTTTTTTTTTTTGAGTGGAAGTTCCTCAGTCTATCTGAAGTTCTGAACTATGGAAAACAGACAGTGGTGGACTTATAACTCTATGATACAGCTCTGGCCTGGCCCAGTAGCGCACCATGAACTCAAGGGCCTATGAAAAACGGCAGAATGCGGCCCATGTAAACGGAGTATAGGGAAAATTGATTTTTTACACAGAAGTTGGCTGGGCTTGGATTATTTGCCCAAAGTTGAAAGTACATTGGTAAAATACCCAACAGGGACTTGAAAGCAAAACAAAATATTTCTAGTACAATATCAGTAAAACAAATCATTAGGTCACATGGATTGATCCATACAAACGATCGATGGATGGGCCTTGATCCTAAACCATCAGGTACTCACACGTATTAGGAGGTTGCAGCTTCCGCTCAACGCCGGGAGCGGCGGATCAACCACCACGCTTCTACAGTTTAGTGGCACCGTTGCCGCCGCTCCGGCGCTGTCTGGCCGTCATCGGAGCTGTCCGTGTGACCCATGCCGCCCGGCGCCGTGCGCGCGTCCCCGATCCATTCAGTTAAGATTATTCTTCTATTATTGCTGTACGAGCTGGGGAAATCATGCATGTTGACATTCTAGTGTTAATTTCAATAGCATTAGTATAAGTTTGTCGAGAGTCCCAGTTTTCATTTATCCTCGTGATGCAGCCTGTATATAGTCTCTCGTACATGAACAAGCAGCAGTTTGCACTCAGCCGAGAGAATTAACCGTCGATGAATCATTAGTATCTGCATCTGGTGGTTTGACTGCATGAATATTGTAATTGGAGTTCGATTCCATCGGATTTAATTAGCTTGCCACAACCTGCATGGCTCTATGCATATAAATTTCGATCGTTTATCTTTTTTTGAACAAAACGGGCAATATTGACTCATTTTATTAAAAAAGTAGGAGGGGAATTGACCGGTTCATTAACGGGGAACCGGCCGAAAACCGTTACAAGTGCACCAATGTAGTCATGAAAACACCACATTGTGCAGACCCGGCCAACCTGGCTACCCACACGAGACACACACGCCGCCGAGGAGAAAAACACCATCGAGGCCAACACCGAGCGTCATCGTCGTCACTCCTCCCCGAGCAAGCGATTCCGACTTCACCTTGGACGGCCACCGACGAAGCCTCGCCGCAGCAGACGCCATAAACCAAGTCAGCCTATGCCAAACAGTCAACCCAAAGCGTCGAGGAGGAGGCAGCTCCGACTTCGACGGAGACCTTCACCGGAGAAAGTTGCACACCTTGCATCGACGGAATCCGCGAGGCCACTGCAGAAAAAGTGTCATCGTTGCCAGCCTGTCCGCCCCGAGACACGCATCTCCGACTTCACACCTTCACAGCGGGACACAACACGGATTGTCGGTGACGAAGGACATGCCGCGACCCGGCTCCGCTCACCACCGTCATCGTTGCCACACAGCTCGCAACGCCACCATAGCACCCAAGACATCGTCAGCCGCTGCCAACCACGATGTTGTGTGAGCCTAGCCCACGAGCGCGCACACAGGAACCTTCATCTTCAAGACGACGCCCTCAAGAGGGGAGACGACGAAGATCGACGCCGTCGTCCGACCCTGCAGAAACAGGGTCAGGTCTTCACCCGAAGAGGAGGTCCAAGACTGAGGAGAATCGAAGAGCTCCAAGACGACCCCCCGAGAGGGAGAACGGCGTCCACGGACGTCGCGTCGTCAGGCTTGCGCCCGGAGCACTCGAGACTCTCCAATCCCACGCAGCCGGGCCAAGGCGGGGAGACCCGTGGCACCGCCGGCCTGCACACCCACTGAAGCAAACACATCATGTGCGACGGCGGCGCAGCCATCGCACAGAGCCTTCCAACCTCCCCCGACCCGTCGATCCCGCCGCTGCAGCTTGACTCCGCTCCGGCCATGGCGGCCACGGCGCCCCTGGCCGCACCAACCATGCCAGACCCAAGACCCGGGGCCGCCGCCACGGCATCCGCACCGCCTCACGCAGAGCATCATCGGCCCGCACTGCCTCGCGCCTCACCGGCCTCCTCGCCTCCGCTCGAAGTCGTCGCTGCCACGCAGCCGCAGCGAACCGCGCGACCACCTTCCATCTCGCATTGCCGAGCCCCTGCCGTCGCCGGCCCGGCGGGCCCAGATCGGGCCCGCCAGGCCCATCTGGAGCTCGCCGCCCACCATGGCCGAAGGGGGCGGCGCCGCTGCCACCAGCGCCTCCCGCCGTCCGCGCGCCGACCTCTGCCTCCACCCGAGCCCGCCGGCTCGGCTTCCACCGCCCGCGACCGCCGCCGCCAACCCGGGCCGGTCAAACCACCCTCGCGAGAGCCTCCCCCGCAGCTACCCTTTGGTAGTAGGGGGGCGCCGCCACCGCCGCGGCCGGGGCCGGCGACGGCAGCGGCAGGGATGGCCAGCCGAGGGCGGCCGGACGGTTTTCGCGGGGAGCCCCTAGCGCCGCCGGTGGGGGCGACGCGAGGGGAAAGAAGTTTATCTTTGAATGGATCGGTGGATGCTGACCCAGTGATTTGTTTTACTGATATTGCAATAGAAGTATTTTGTTTTGCTTTCAAGTCCTTGTTGGGTATTTTACCAATATACTTTCAACTTTGGGTACATAATCCAAGGCCAGCCAACTTCTGGGTAAAAAACCAATTTTTCCCGGAGTATAATCTCTCCTATCTAAAAGAAACCATTGGTTCCACATTCTGCCCACCCCTTCGTCCAACTCCCTTACGTGCATTCCCCTTTTTTCCCACGCTTCACCAATTGACCAAAAGTCATTACACGGGCAATTACACGGGCAATTACAAGGGCAAACAACAGCAATAATTAATCCGGCTGGCGTTTCGGTCCACGCCACAATTTCCTTCTTCATCAATCAACGGAAACAGCACATGCCTCGCATGGCATGCCAATTAATTACAGCGAACGATCAGGGAGTTGGACGAATAGATAGGAGAGATAAGCGACCGATCAGCCTGAACGATCACCGCTCCTAAACATCAGCCGAACCAATTAACGGAAATAATGATCCAAAAACATCGCTTCCTTGTGCCCTCTCTCCACTACTTAAACACAGCGATTGCCAGCTCGAAACCTCCACCAGTCCATCCTTCCAGCTTAATCCATCCTTCCTAGCAGACCAATCTGGCGACTCGAAGCAATATGGGACACCCAGGTTTGATGAGGGTGACGGCAACTCCACCAGTCCCAACTCCCGCCGTCTGGCCTCCGATCAACAATGACCACATAATCGCAAAAAAAAAAAAACAATGTGTCCTGCAACATTCTTTAGAATGATCTTAGTGTTTTGCATTATCTAATTGTCTTGATCTAACTGTGAATGGATGATTTTGCGCAGGGAAGTTAGATTTCAGGACATTCAAACAGAGTACATCCACAACTTATCATGGGAAGTCACTGCGAAAATTGTTTGTGGTCGAATCAAACATACTAGGAGTGAGAATACAACCTACTTTGCAATCCTCACCGATAAGTCTGTAAGATAATTTTGATGCTACCCCTTACTACGTCTTTCTATCAAAAGTTCAGTACTTATATTTAAGGGAAAATTTGCTCGTGGACACCTTTATTTCGTGCTCTTTGCCCAGACACACTAAACTTTCACGTCTTTGCTCAGTACCATTACAATTTCTTGGTCATTGGCCGTAACACACCGCATGTACTAAAATGGAAAGGTCGATCTTTGTGCGTGAATTAACCATTTTGAATTCTTAATTGAACCTTTTTTTTTTGCTGGTTTCAACTGTTGGCGCCTGGAAAAACTTCAGAGATTATGTTTCAGACTTTCAGTTACTGTCTTCAGTAGAGAAAGAAACGACAGACCTTGGAGCCAAGCGGATAGCCCCCTTGGACCGGCCACAACCCACGCCGGACACGATACTTGCTAGAGCACGTCGATGAGAATGCCTACGGCGTGGTCGGCCATGTCGGTGGAGTTGTGGAGAAGACCTCGCCGGCGACAGCCACGGCGACGACCCGTCGCGCGCACTCGGCGAAGTCGACGTGGTCCAGGCCTGTGATCACGATGCAGTGGAGGTACGGCGCCGCGTCGAGGAATGCGGCATCGACGCGGATGGCGCTGCCACCAACGACGAGCGCGGCCCGCGGTGGCTGGCGGACCCCGCGAGGAACGCCGGGAGCACCCGAGGCGTAGAAGCGGAGGACGCGGTAGCGCGCGAGCAGCGCGGCGACGAGGAGGTCGTTGGCGCTGCACAGGAGCAGGACCGAGTGCAATGCGTCGGAGGGAGCGGCCGTCGCGGCGGCGATGGGTGATGCCATGCATCGGTCGTTGCTCCGAGGGAACTTGCTAATTCTAATCTGAAACCGTGTCGGGTACAACTACTCTGGCAGCTAATTGGCCTGCTAATCGTAATTTCTGTCTTCCAACTTTGTACGAGACCTTATCTCAAAAAAAAAAACTTTGTACGAGACCTGAGATTTTTTTCTTTCAAGTTAAAGAGATCTAAGAACTTTGCTAATACGGTAGTACTTTTGTACGAGACCTGAAGATTTAAAACGATCAATTCATGCACAATGATCAATCTATCCGTTCCGTTTTAGTACATACGGTGTGTTACGGCAAATGACCACAAAAGTGTAATGATACTTAGCAAAGACATTAAAATTTAGTGTGTTTGAGCAAATGACACGAAATAACGGTGTCCAGTAGCAAATTTCCCCTATATTTAATCACAGATACTATCTATCTTCGCCGTTTGATCTCACATTTCCAGTAGCATATGCCCCCTGGCTGTGAGGATTACAGTTAGCCAGACATCTTTTGTCAATAATGACTTCACTATTTTTGCAGGGAGATAAGATTGAAGCAAAGGCATATGGAGAGCAAGCATATCGTTGCAACAACGACCTGTACACCGGGCAGGTTTATGTGTTCAAATATGTGGGCTTTGAGCCCACTGGCATGCCCACTGGCATGCCTCCAGCATCTGGACTGACCATGCCAAATGAGTATTACCTCGTCATGCACAGTCGCACCGAGTTTCAAGCTGCAGAACCTAGCGTAAACATTCCTACGCTGCCATCCACGTTCTGGAGTTTCATTGATGTAGCAAGACTACGTAACAGGATGCGGACAGGTTTGTATATTTGTTTTTTGATTCATTTTTTAATAATTGACTGATATTGCTCGATCCATATTAAAATTCTGCAATTGATAATTGAACACTCCTAGATGTAATTGGGGTCGTTCTGCATGTCGAACCCATAAGGTTCTAGATGTAAAACGGCCGGAGCACGCCTTGCCGAGATGTCAAGCTCATCAACAGAGCGTAAGTTCATATAACATCAGGATTATTGACTCAATGGATATAACTCGATTGTCTCAGTCAGAACAGTACTAAAGGAAGGATATGACTCTCTTATGTGCTGCAGGGGCAAGGACTGTGCATATCTTCTCCAGTTCTCCCTGTATGTGTTGGTGTACAGCTAGAACCAAATGGTTGCAAATAAAACTTGCTTTACTTTTAGCTTGATATGACAAATTAGAGAAAGACATGCCTCCTTTTATTTTTCAGGAAGTCTTTGTTTTGTACCGATGGCTGCATATATAGTGTTTTTAATCAGGGAAAGATGCGTCAGTTTTGGCTAGGATGAGTGGTTCTGGATCCATTTATCTAAATTAACATTATAGCACCTAACAAGTACAAGTCTTGGATTCTAATTGCAAGAAGGACTGAGTAGGGTATGATTTTTTAGTTACTACTGAAACCTGTAGAAGATCAAATGGAATCTTTCACCTTTTTTCAATGCAATCATTCAACCATCACTGTTGCAAGCTGGTATTCTACTGCCTCTCATTTTTTTTCTCCAAACAATCACTTGCAAGCTGGTAGTTTACTGCCTTAAGTAGCCCTTGGAATTTTGAGCTCTTTTATTTACAAGTTTGGAAGTTCCTAGCATGGAAGTGTAGTATTATTTCCATGGCCAAAAATTGAAGAGAACCATGTACTGAGTTTAGCACGTTTGGTGCCTTTTCTCCTTTACTGAACATATTGATTTGATGGTTTCAATTCCAGGTCCTAGAACATTCAAACAACTCACTAATCCCCTTATCAGCACAAGCATGCATCATGTCCATCCTACTATGTCAAGAAAAAATAAAACAGAGGAAAAAAATGGAGGATTTACCTTCTCTGGAGACGATGACCCAGGCTAAATAGGAGGCATGGAGCAGGCGTTCCGGATGCAGGTGGTCTTTGCCGGCCGTGGGTCGTCCAAGGACGTGACCAAGCGAACCAGCAGCGCTGACCTGGGTAGCCGAGCTTGGTTGCGACCATGGCGAAGTCGGCGATGTTGGGATCGTCGTCGTGAGCCTCGGAGGAGGATGGAGATTGCTTGGCGGAGGAGGATTACGCAAGAGGCAAGAGGGAATCGGCGAAGCTGCGCGTGCGTGCCTGGGCTTCGGCGCCCTGGCCCCTGGGCAGACTGCTTCTGGAAGACGGAGTCGCGCCGGCGCTTCTGGTCAGAGCTTGCCGACCGAGGCGGCGGGAGCCAATGGTCGACGATGGGGAGAGATAGACGCGGGGATGGAGACTTGGAGAGTTGAAGGGGACCGTGCCAAGAACACCATGGAGGTGAGTAGCCTGATGTGAGTGAGGGGAACGACCGAACGAGTAGGTGAGGAAGGACTTTTTTTTAGGCAAGGAGATAAGGAGATATGATGGGTGTGCCGTGTGCGGGTTACTTACAGTCACAAAAAACTAGAGTATTATATCGATTTAACAAACTTTTTCAGCAACAAGAAAATAATAAATTTCACAATCCACATCCATACTTGAACTGTCGACATCAATTTACTGGAGTATAGGAGTTTGATTTTAAAATTTGGATCAAACTTGTCCCTTGGATCTTGACCCCGAGGACAAACAAATAAGCAAATTTATATGGTCACAAAGTCACTGGCTCTCAGCCATGTCGGATCCGCATGTCGCTTCCATCGTCGATATCGATGCTTTAATTAAATTTATATTTTTTCATCTAAATTTCCAACGGACTGGCATTTTGCATCTAAATTTATATTTTTTGTTAAACGTCTATAATTTTAATTGATTTTAAACTTTATGTTAAATATACTGATCAATAGTGGTGTGTTGTATCCTCATTCTACAATTTTCCAATCTTTTTATTTTCGCTAGCTATATTTTTTCTCAATATGTTGTTTTACTGCATGCAATAATTTACTATATAGAAATTGCACATTTTACTACATACTATATATTAGTTGACATGTACATTCGTATTTCTTTTCGCTAGCTTCTTCATGCTTCCGATTTTCATATTAAACCATGGTGATTGGACCTCACCCAAATTTAACAATATACGCGTACAAATGATATACACACGGTCACGATGTAGCTAATAAAATATTCAGGCATTTTACTAGTACTCGAAATAAAACAGTTGCAAATAGAGGGGATGGAGACTTGGAGTCGCCTCGTCTGCTTCCTCTGCGAGCCTTGGCATTTCACCTTGCGGCAAACAGGCAGTCGAGCCAACGGCGGGGGCCGGGGCAGTGGGCACCGCACCGTCGGCGGGAGGACGAGGCGCTGAGCAGGGATTTGATTAGATCAATACCACCACCGGCGTTCGCGCATTCCCCCGGTCCCCCTTCTGCTCGGGATCCCCGTCGCGCGCACCGCCGGCATCTCCATCCACAGCCGGCGACTTCGAAATCGGTGAGCCTTAATCGCCTCTCCGCTCCCCACCCCCCCCCCCCCCCCCCCCCCCCCCTATTTGGCCATTGAGTCATTGTTCCCTCGACACGGGTTGATGATACCTGGGGACTAAACTGAACTTTTTTTTTTTGGAATGGTTTAACTGAACCTGAACCTGTCCCACAGCAATTGTAGGCTGGCAGCATTCCAACAAGATCGTGCACTACGGATATCAGTTTGTCTCCATGTTGCCATAGATCATACGAATGATTCTTCATGGTTCTCCCATTTTAACTATATAATGCGCACATGCATCATGTTCATAAATCACTGTAAATACTGACTGTCCTATATTTCCTGTCAAAAAAACCTATGTGGCACATGCCAATGTACATGATTTACTATGTTATCACATCACGCGTATATATATTCACACCACGTAGTGATCGCGCGAAAAGGTGGTCCGAAGAACCGCCTATAGTTACCACCCATGTCGCTCCGAGAGTCTCAGCATAGATCATGGTCTGACAGCCCGGCTGGCTTTCCGGCCTGCAAGCAAGGGATGGGAGGGACGGTGGGCGTGTACAGCTCCCCGAAGGCCTGCCAGCAGAAGGCGCTGCTCGTGCGGTACTTCGGCTCCACCAGGAGTCTCAGCTGTATCCCTGTCAGGGTGATCTCCGAGCACGGCGAGCTGTCGCTGCACGCAAAGTGGGCAGGTTTGATCGTGAAAGTGCCCCTTATGTTCTCGTACTGCACGCCTGAGACCGCCACCGCCGAGGTTTGGTTCGAGCACGCCGTCTTGTCGCAGTAGAATTGGTCTATCATGATAGGTGTCTGAACCTCCGACATTTGTATGTTCGAGAATCTTATGCCCTGAACCAGCCCCGAACCACCCTGCATTCAAAACCCAGTGTGCTTAGATATATCAAGTTATCATATATACATGCATAATTGCATAGTGGTCCTTGCTGGATGAATCATGTTTTGTAGTCGTATAATGATCTACCTGCCAAGTCTTGATTCTGACGCCGGTCATTGTTTTGAACATGTTGACATCTCTTACAGTGACGTTAGAGACACATGCTTTGGTGTTGTACCTTCCTAGGCCACCAATGCTGATCCCATGGCCTGGTCCACAGTTCACATTATGTATGTTTATGTCGCTGCAGCCTGTCTGGATGGAAATGCAGTCATCACCTGAATTGCACAAGGTAAATATTTCATGTCAAGTTTTGGTGTTTCTCCATATAGATTATTCTACTGTTCTTTATATTATATATCCGCATAGGACATTAGGTGGTGAACTCTGAATTAGAATTATTCTTACTATGGTCCACAAGTGCAAAGGTTGAATAATTTGGTTAACTACTCAGATCAAGTTTTTTGAGGAGCCATTACCGCAAGCCAGGTTAGTGTGGTGAATGTTGACGCCTTTGGAGTTTTGCAGGTGAATTCCGTCGGTGTTGGGGCTATCCTCAGGGGAAGAGATCGTTAGGTTATAGACCATGACTCCTTGACAGCTATCGAACTTCAGATGACACTGGGAACTGTTGACGATGCTGATGCCAGTTACTCTGACACTGGAACTACCATAAAACCTCAATGCCTGCATCAGAGTACACATCCGTATCTGTTTAAATTGTTCTGGTACGTAATTGCAACTATGTTCAAGCGCTGCATCAATAATCTGCTTACCGTTGGTTTAATCTGTGGCATCTTCTCCAGCTCCTGACTGTACTGTTGGCAGCATCCAATGTAAACAATTAAATTCGTCTACTTTTCACTTGTTTATAAGTAGGATATTGGTAGATGATCAGGCCTTACTGTGTCCATATCATCGTCGTCATTTGGATCTGAATAGGTCCACCATTCTTGCCCCCGGCCATTTATGACACCACTGCCTTGAATTGTTATCCCATCTAGTTTCGTGAACTCAAGCCATTGAAGCAAACCAGAGCCCCACGCTCTTGCACTAGTTTGAGCTAAGATAGTTCCATCGAGCTACAAAACAAAAACACATCATTGAACACCTACAGTTCTGGTAATGGTTTATAGTATGTCCTGGACTCCTTTCATGTTTTGGAGGACTAATTTTATGGGGGAATGATGATCATAATGTTTAATACAGTTTGGATCAATAGTAGTGTTACCTGGAATAGAATGTTAGGTTTGCAGTTAGGCCCAGAAAATGAGATCGGGCCAACAACGAACTCGTATTCAGACGGTACAAGAACAGTAGATGCCTCCACCTTGCACGCTGCTGCCCATGCTGCTTCAAAGGCCTGCACATATAGACAATGATTAAGTTCAACATATCATGGATTGTGAGCCCAACTGTATAGCTCGGATTTCAAGTGCACTCCATGGCATTGTTTGTTGCACATTGTCTTGTTATTGTTAGCAGATCGGCCCAAGATATCACTTCTTTCCCTAAAAGGAACCATAAAACATAACATATTTTATTTTAGACTTCCGTGTTTGTGTTGATGGGAACTCATAGAATGATTTCTCAGGCAAGAATGCTTAGAATAGTTAAATTCAGTTTTTTTCTCTTGGAAAAACCAAGAAAAACAGCAACAGCTGACAAATAGAATCAGTAACTATCTATTAAATTTGAGGATTGGCATACTCTAGTAACCACAAGAATTCAGTTTGTACTTATGCTATTTCTGGCACAAGAAGTCTTTAAAGTACTATAGAAAGTTTGTATTCTTGTGAGTTGTGAGTCATCCATTGACATGATACCTTCTCTTACTCATAAAAGTAAATGCAGTAGTATCCAGCATCATGTGTAAAGACACATTGCCTTACCGGTGTGTGCCCAATCACGTGAGAAAAGAACAATCTAAACATAAAAACAAACAACATTTGTCTTGACATGTAAAATTCCAACTCCCAATAATATGATGTGTAGCTTAATAAACAAATGGTTGTGCAATCAGGTGGAATATTATTTTTAAAGACTCTTTTTTTTTTGCAAGCATGTCTCTGCAGCACACTAACTTGAAAATTGTATGACACTATATATGGTAGTTTTTTCTTGAAGATAGAAAGCATATACAATGATTTTCTGCATCTGCTTATGCTTTGAGGAAGCCTTCTGCACAATTATGGGATCAATGTAAAAAAATAGAATAAGATAAATAGAATAAGACTCTAACTCAGAATGTATAATGCAGGTGCAAATGTTCATTTACTTGGACTGCGGTATCTTTAGAAGCAGTGCTGGTTACCTGAGTGTCATCAGTCACTCCATCACCCTTAGCTCCAAAAGCAACCACGTTAAAGACTGTGGCCTGCAATGGCGCTTCTGGTGGCGGCAGAGGCGGTGCTTGTGGAGGTGGCGGCGATGGAGGCAGAGGCGGTGGGGGACTGGGCGACGCGTAGCCATTTCCACCTCCTGGACATGGTGCTGGCAACGCTGGACTGTGATGCCCTTTGCCCTGGACAGGGCTTCCACTCGGCCCTGTGCTTGGACTCGGCTGGTATCCCCTGCCATAATGCCTGTGGGAAGTACCGCTGCTCTTCACTTTTCCTTTCCTTCTCAACATGGAGATTGACGGCGCCGCCTTTTTCTGCCTCCAATGCCTGCCGTTTCTTGCGTCGCAGATGCTAACGACGGAGCTCAGAGCGAGCAGGAGGAGGAGGAGCATGACGGCGAGACCTTTCGGCCCAAGCCTCATCTCTTCCTTCGCAACTATGGTTAGTGTTTGTGTGTGCTTGGAAGTTGGAATTGGAAGGAAGATAGACAGAGAGGATAGACAGGCAGAGGTTGTTGTTTTGAGGAGGGAAAAGAGGAAGGGGTTTAAATAGCCAGCTCCATGGATGGTTCCTCCAGGTTGGAACAAAGGAATGCAGATGATGGAAGGTACCACCCTGAGCGAGTCGCGTGCACGCATGTGAGGGGAGGCGTGAATGGATGAACTGCAATCTTGCAAACTGTAGGGAGGATTGAAGGCGTCGTTTTATCGGGCTGCTTTGTGGTGTTCATTCATCCTGTGAGAATTGGTTGGAGGAATGGCTTTCCTGGGGTTTTTGGCTGCCTCCTACCCACTTTCCATAATACAGATGGAAAAGAACAGAACATGTAATAGGTTGTCCGTACTACTAATGGCTCACGGGGTAGGGGAAGTGGCATAGAAGCCTTTGTACCTATGCGATCCATTGGGCACTAGTTTATCTTAAGACGCAATGCCCCTGGTGATTACACTGTCTCGTGGCTTCGTATGTTGCATTGAGTTTCCTGTTGTTGTCAGAGTTTTCTTTGTAGCAGAATGTGACCACGAAGTTGAGTGCACTTAACTATGTGTGGACATTATTCTTCATGTTTGCATCTTGTGTGGGGGCTGGTTGGGGAATAACCCGTGAATGTCTTCACTGCTGCAGCTGCTGTTCAGGCACCTGGCCAGTGATCATGACATATCTCTCGCGTCCATTCAATTCAAAATGGGGACCTTCCAAGAGTGGTACGCAGGAATTCTTAAATGTTTTTAAATATAAGATGTTTTAGCCATTTTTCACATTCACATGTATCTAGACATGTTTTGGCGTGTATATTCACTCATTTTAGTGTGAATCTAAGCAACATATGTAACATCTAAAACATCTTATGTTTAAAAATGAAGGGAGTAACTCCCTGTCCTGTAAAATACTCCACTAACTTCCTGTGCCGTCACCATATCAATTTTGCACCTCTGCATCATCAGTTTGCCTCAGTGAGCGGAGGATCTACATCTCTTGCCATGTTTCTTGCCGCCATGCTGGTGAAGTGGCGAGGCGATTGTCTTGCATCGACGCATTCGTTGGCGCCATTAATTCCCACAATAGAGGAAGCAGAACATCAGGAGCCGATGGTTCTAGCCTCGGCTTACCACCAACTGCCCGCCCGTCCAACCTACCGCCTACCTGTATCAATTCCCTTCCAAAACCTCCTGTCGCCATCCTCCAAAGTTCCAAATCTGTGCGTACGTTCCTCTTCCATCACATGACTAAGCCCCCCTTCTTTTCAGCTTATTTTCCAGATTCTCCCAGAAGCTACTCTCCATCAGCTTCTCACAGAATCTCGTTTTTTAAATTTGTTTAAACTTCTAAATAAGTATTGGGAAGGCAAATTTAGAAGTTTAAAAAAATTTAAAAAACGAGATTCTGGAAGAAGCTGATGGAGGATAGCTTCTTGGAGAATCTGGAAAATAAGCTGAAAAGAAGGGGGCCTAAGACGAACCTGCAGTTTCTCTCCATCGAGTGGACGCCATGCCATGCCATGCGTAGTTGAATGCCCTCCATTGCCCACCACGCTGCAATCCTGCATATCAGCAGCATACATGGCAATATGGCATTCGCGCTCCTCGCAATATGGCATTCGCGCTCCTCACTGTTCTGGGACGTCACACGCGCGCGTGCACACGGCTAAACTATCCAAATCGAAACACAAAGTTCCTTGAAGGCATTTGGCCCCGCCCCCTTCTCTCTCCAGTGTTCAATCTTCCTTTCTACTCATTGAATCGCGCCGCCGCCACCACCCCATTTCGTCGCCGACCATCCACCGGGAACCACAACGACCACGCAGCCCGATCCGACACCGCTCCCTCCATCGCACTGCACCACCGTCGTTAGTCGTCGGCAGCTCATACTGCACCACTGTCGACGACACCCTTCTCACTGGCCGCATGTCTTCGACCTCCGTCGCTCGTTATCTCTCTAGCCACAACTCGTCAACTGGCAGTCGAGACTACCTTGATCCCGGCCACGCGCGTAACGTGTTTGGCCATTTTCCCGAATAGGTAATTTTATTCTAAAAATATTCTTATGCAAATTTGATAGAATGTTTCGTAATTATTGATTCATGGGCTATGGATGGCGAAGCCTAGTTCATATTCCTCTAATGATGCAAAAGGATGTCAATGCTGAATGCCGACACGAAGGTTCAAATCCTGGGTGAAAAACAAACAAGTGTCGTCAAAGGGCTATGAGTCATGCGATGCTATTCGGTGACTATTTTTTGACGACCCAACACATGGTACGATTCAATTTCAGCTGCGTTTTAGGATAAAGAAGGATGTGTCCATGTGCAGTGTTCATTGTGTGAGGAAGTATGACGACTACTTCCAACCGAAGGAAGATCGCACCGGACTGATTGGGTTCTCTTTTTTTTATAAAATGTGCTGCTGCCATACGGTGTCTTCCACATCGAGCAGCTACAGATACACACAACATGACTACCTTCCTATGGCTGAATCCACGTGCATTGAAACTATGTATGTTTTGTGAAGGTGTTTGGACTCTGGATCAACCTAATTCAGAGCACCAAATGCAGTAAACATGGCTCGACTCATGGCACAAAGTGCAGCAAGAGAATTATCTGAAATGTTTGGAAAAATTGATTGCATGCATTGGGAATGAAAGAATTTTCAATCGCTTGGCAAAGCTGTATAAAGATAATGTTGGAGCGTGCACTATCATACTTAAAGTTGTGACATATTATGACACGTGGATATGAGACTCTTTCTTCAGCATGACATTATCTCTCACAGTGACATCAACTGGTAACTTGGCTATTCATGAAACATCACTATTTATAGTGTTGTAGACAACTTCGCATCAGAGGTAGGCAATTTTCATGAGTAATAGAAACTTTACATTATTGTGAAAAATAAGCAACTGGTACTATGAAGTTGCTTGGCCACTAACTTGATATGCATGATATGAGTCTATACCTTCACTCGTCAAGAAATACTAGGAAAAATTGCGCGGCGACACGCCGCGCCCGTGCGGTAAAATTAAAATTTGGAAATGTCTTTATTTTAAAAGTATGGAAATTTGAAAATCATTGAAATGCAAAGAGAGTGTACGTTTGGAAAATTGTTCAGATTTCGGAAAATGTCGTGTGGTATAATTCAAATTTGGGAATGTCCTTTTTTAGAAAGTGTGGAAATTTGGAAAATTATTAAATTTATGTTAGATGTTTAATTTAGCTCAGTAATTAGAGGAAATACATTTTATGAGAATTTGTAAAATTTAATTTGAATCGAATTCATAATTAGGGGATATGAATTTGTATTCTTTGCAATTATTCATCTAATCAAGCATTTGTTGAAAAATTTACCTTCATATATTTGGAGGAAGTGCATTTGGAGTTTTTTTTTGAAATATTGACCCTTTTTGGAATTTGAAAACATGTTTGTTTTTTGTCATAAATAGCAAGTCTTTATTTCTTCTGATCGGTCGGATATGTTATTCATATTTTTCAGGTGGATAGATTCAAAAATATTGGTTTTTTGAACACTTTTTATTTCATGCAAATTGTTTTTAGTAAAATGGTCATACCTGTTAGGAATGCAACATTTTTATAGATATATTTTAAAAAAAGGGTATCATTCACGTTAATTCGTCTGATGTAGTCAAATATTATCGTCTGGAAACTATTGTGATTGTTATTTTTTTTTAATGCATCTTTTGTGTGGAGAGTTTGGAAATATGTTAAATTTAAATTTGTTTGGTATATTATTTGCATTTTTTGGAATAACAAATTGGAAGTTATGATTTTCATAATTTTCAGCATTGTACTGTAATTGTGAAAGTTATGGCACGTAGGTCCCACACGTTAGTTTTTTTTAATTATTGTGTTTTTTTTATGCCTCTTTTGTGTGGAGAGTTTGAAAATATGTTAAATTTGAATTTTTTTCGATATATTGTTCGCATTTTTCGGAGTAACAAATTAAAAGGTTATGATTTTTATAATTTTCAGCATTTTATTGTAATTGTGAAAGTTATGACACGCAGGTCCCATACGGCAGTTTTTATTTATTTATTCGGAAAATCGTCAGTGGAAAATGAAAAGAATCTGACAGCGCGGGCCCACGATGGCGTCACCATGTGACGTCACCTGTCGGCGGCCGACGCGCGCCGTCGAGCTCGCGCACGAGCACGCGAGCACGCGCGCGGGTTTGGGATCGCGCGGAGGCGCGCGAGGAGGCGGAGGGGAGCCGGGCGGGCGGCGCGCCGGACCATTTGGTCGCTAGACTCGCCGGCGGCGACCTAAACGGTGGCGGCGGACGGTGAGCAAGGCGGGAACGATTCCGGCGCCCAGGCGGCGCTTCGGCAGCCGTTACTCGGCGAGGAGAGAGGCGAAGCGGCGGCGGAGCTCTCCGTAGTCGTCGATCTGAGAGGGAAGCAGCGCAGGGGCGGCGGTGAGCGTCGGCGGCGGCGGCGAGTTCAGCGCCGCGCGGGCGGAAGGAAGGAGAAGGGGGGATGTGGCGATGTTTTGCAGCGGGGTCCTTACAGTTTCTGCAATTCGCAAATTAGTTTATCTACGTGGGAAAGCTGGGACTGATCCGTAGTTTGCGGGGAACACAGGATGCTTTTCGTAAGAAGGACGCGCTGGCCGTTGGATGGAAGATCGACGGCGCGGAGGCGCGCAGGCACTGCTGAAACGCGAAACTGTAGACGCCTACACAGGCGCTGGCGACGTGGGCAGGCTCGGCGGTGGCCTTAGAAGGTCGTCTTTTACATAGGTAGGATACGGGTGCTTATAAACAAACAAAAATGATTACAGCTTATGGGCTAAAGCAACATGCCAATTGATTGGCCCTGACAAGACAAAAACAACAGCCCCTAACCCATGGATGTGTAGAAACAAAAATACGAACATATCAGTTAGATGATTCCCATATCAGCACAATACTTATTCCATGGATGCAATTTAATGATTAATAGCGAGTAAACTTAGCTAAGATAAATACACATCTTGAACCTAAAAGTGGGGATATATGTACATACCGTACCTACTATCCTCATCTGGAAAAACACCGAGTAGGGTGTTGTACTGTGGTGCCCAACGACGTTGGTACAAGAGAGCATGTAGGATCTATAAGTGGACCCAAAAAAAAAATACGAATTACCCCGTTGCAACACACATACTTATTTGCTATTAATTGATAATAAATTAACTTATGTATATACAAAAATTTATGTATATACAAAAATTCAATATATTTATATGCTCTGTATGTAAATATGGACGTGTCTACTTTTTGTAATACTATTTGACCAAAAAATAATGTGATGATAATTATGTTCAATACTCCAAAATCATAACCTAATGGTATACTAGACCCCTCTAGTTTGTACCGGATGTTGTTTTATGGTGATCCAAATTCATATGAAGATAGAGGCTAACTTCGAAGCGGAGCGTCGCCGGAGGCTTGGGCCGTAGCTGAGAAGTTAGCCCATCCGGTTGCCCACTTCGTGGGGGGTGCGGGGGCGGCAGCCCTTGCGGTACGGTACGGATCGTTTTTGAGTTGGACTTAGGGTTTTGCCTCCATATAAATACATCTTGTAAACCGCTGGTTGGGATAAGTCGCATTGTGTAAATCTCCGGTATTTGTAATCTCACTCGATATAGTGAAGTTTTGCTGGCTGACGCCCGTAGTTTTTTCTCTTCCATTGTTGGAGGAGTTTTCCACGTTAAAATCTCATGTCCCCGTTGATTTGATCTTTCCGCTCTTCATCGCTTATCTTGCTATCGTTTATAACACTGGAGCCGTACGTGGAGCTTGCGTTCGCGTCGGGGGTTGGGAGAGTTCAATTCCCAACGACACTGTGTTGTTCGTGGCCCCATGCATGAACATCGTATCGTATCATGCCAATCTCAAGACCCGACCACCGGATCAGTCTTTCAGAGGTGCTCATAGGGGTAATGTATGCGTGTGTGTTCATAGTGGTGAGTATATGCACGTGTATGTGAGCGTCTGCGCTGTACTATGTTTCGCAAAAAAAAATATCATGGCACTATGGTCGACGTGCCGTATTTGGATTCCACCGCAATCGGCCGGTCTCCGATCGATCAAGAACGTTGTGCATTGAAGCTAGAAATAAATCCATATGCCTTTGCCTCCCCGGCCGTGTAGTGCGTAGCAACCACGACCATGGCCGCGGAACAACTAGACTGGTTGAGGCTCCCATTGGATCTCCTCGAACCGATCGCCCAGAGAAGCCGCGATGATGTCGCCGGGTTCGCCGCGTTCCGCTCCGTCTGCCGGACGTGGCGCGCTGCCGTGACACCAGCGGCAGCGCCGCGCCTCCTGGTACCTCGTGTCCTTCCTCCCAACGGCGCCGAGGCCGAGCCGCGTGGCGGTTCCAGTAAGTACGAGCTCGTCTTCCCCTTATCGCATGGCTGGTTCATCGTCGTTGATGTCCGCGACGTCTCCTGCCACCTCAAGCACCTGCCCACGGGCGCCACGGCTGCGCTGCCCAAGCTGAACGCCGTCCGCGACAGCGTAACCTCGGAAATCACGCTTCGCGGTTTTGAGTATGCCTCTGATCATGAAGAATCTCCTTTTCCCGACGGGGACAGTTCATGCAAAGATGATTCTATCGATCAAGACCAGGAAACGACGATGAGCAAAGACCACCTTGTCCGGAGCATAACAACAATCATCCCGATGACGACGATGAGAACGAGCCTTTTTCGGAGGATAACAGTGAGCCCGACGATGACGACGAGCACGACAACGCTAGTGCGTCCGGAGATGACTGGTACCGGCATTACAAGTTCAAGATCGAATACCTAACGACTACTCCCTCCGTTCCAATTTAATTGACTTGCTAGCAAGTCAATTAAATTGAAACCACCATTGCTGGTTGGTGGCATGTGGTCTCCAATGCGACTCCAAAGCGGCGAAGGAAGGAGGTGAACTCTCTCATAGTTCTGGTGGCGAGGTCTCTCTGGTTAGAGCGCAACAGTAGGGTGTTTGACAAAATTGCGTCGATGCCGTGGGTAGTCTGTAAGAGAATCAGAGAGGAATTTGAGCTTTGGCGAAAGGCTAAGCTATGTGGAGTGGATTTGCAGATTAGTGAGTAATCACGTACGTGTAATCGGGTTCGAGCTGAGGGAATCGCTTGTGATTACCCTCGGCAGCTCTTGTAATTGATTTCCTCTCTGTCTTAATAAGAAAGACATGCAACCCTTTTGCGTGTTCTTGAAAAAAAAAATTGAAACGGAGTGAGTATATCTTATCTTGGAGAGACCTACCTCAACTTCTCGGATCTCTTGCTGCACGGACGTACGGGGATGGTTTTGTGCCGACCGGGTGACGCGGCCTGGACCAAGATAGAGTTATTATAGCTTCACCGACTTCGCCTACTTCCAGGGCAAGGTGCTCGCCTTGGACTTCGCCTACTTCCAGAAACGTCCAACGTTGCCTCCAAGATTACTGACCAAGGCTTTACTCCAAGTGAATTCCAGTACCTCCGGCTTATTGCATTGCCGGGGAAGGTGATTTTGGTCAGAACGACATGTGTCAAGTCCTCCAAGCCTGAAAAGGTGATTTTGGAGGGCTTCCACATCTTTGAGTTATCATCCGGGTTTGGAAAAGAGACCAAGGGCGACATCGGTGGCAGCCACGAGTTGTTCCTGGATTGCTACCACACTACCTTCAGAGACGCTCGTGACGGTAGGGGAACACGGATATTTTTTCATAATGACTTCTCTTCTCCCATCAGTGGCCCTGATGAATTATCTACTCCGTGGGTAGCGCTGCGGCCTACTGCTACAATATGCATGATGACAAGCTAGAGTGTGTTTACATGCCATCGGAGGAAGAGGAAGATGACAACGGTTGCATGGAGTATTCAACTAGGGCTACTTGGTTTGTTCCAACCAATTAATGGCGGCTAATTTGGTGTGCAAGACCTTTGTAGTGATAGTTTGGTTTTTATCAGTATATTTTTCAAATAAAGTTACGTGTTTTGCCTAATGAGCAATCAACCTCTAGAGATCTTTTTCCTTTATCCGGCAACGCATTTTTTTTCATTCTCGGACCATCACACTCTTTTTTTTAACAGAAATATATCATATAACAATTTCTCAAGATTTGAAGTGCCGACCGGGCCTGCCGCCCGGTATCATACTCTCTTTTTAACGACACCATCACACACTCTTGTCTCCCCCAATGGCTTGCTCTTGGACCTGCTAGGTGATTTGCGTCGATCCATACATCTTTGTGTGCCCGAACCGTCGACAATTGTTTGTCACCTTTTTATAGGATGTAATGAACAGTACTAGGAACAACCGCGTTGCGGAGTGTCCTGAGGTTTGCCGTCCAATTTATATAGAACTCGACAATACCCCTAAACTCAGAGCCAAAACACACGGCAACAACTGGGTACGCCGAGGGTTTTCCCGCAACACTTGGCAAACGATGGGCCCTCGGCATTAGGTCCGACACTCGGCAATATGATGGATGTACATGCCGTCCGTGTTTACCGATTGCCTTCTTACATTACATGGCACTTAGCAAACAATTTGTTATTATTTTAAAATAAAAATATTAGTTTTCATGTCTTTCCTGGCCTCTCTTTCCGTCTATCTTTGTCTTCCTTCTTTTTCTCCCCTCTTTTTCCATCTCTTTCTCTCTCCCACTCCTTTACGCCCTTAGTATCCCTCCGCTTTAGGGATGTAAACGGATCGGATCGGATTTTGCCTCTACCATATCTTTTACCATATTTTTTCCTCGGATTCGGATCGGACCAGATATTGAACTGTCGCGGATTTGGTGGCGGATGATCATGGATTCAGAACAGACTCGGAGCGGATTCGGTGCGGAAATAAAATCAATCGGATTGGTATGTGTATATGTACATTGTCAACCGACAGTACCAAAAATAATCGCTCAACAACCTAATAACATAACAAAGTTGTACTCCATATTCTGTACAATGACCATGCAAGCAAGTTGTCAGTCAACGGATGAACTCCACAAGTCACTAACAAGAAATTGTGTTTTATTAGTTTAGAAATTTCAGTAGAAAATTGCATTGTTCGGATTATAACCATCGGATAATCCTAATTAATTTTCGGATGATCTATATTCGGATGTATCTGGGTGTTAAGTTCGGAATCGGATATCATGATCCGTCGAATTCTTTGAAACCGGATATGGATTCTTTAAAAAGGATTCGACGGTGGATTCGGTGCGAAAACTATTCTATCCGTTTACATCCCTACCCCGCTTTATCTAGCTCATAGTTTTTGCATCGTTATTATCAAACGCCTCTACCATGTTATCCAAGGGCATCACTCCCTTTGTGGCATACATGTGGATGGCAAGTTGAGTTTGTGGAAAGAAGAGTTAATACGAGAGAGAATATGTGTGAGTGTGTGCACAGTCCACCCTCAAATCTCCCCCAATTTGGCTGATAAATGGGGATGACGGTCAAAATCCGGACACTTTATCCGTTTGAGAGATGTTCTTGAGGAAGTATTTTTTGTCCGCACAACCCCCAACGGATAAATGGTGAAGGTTTGGGGGCTGCCCTTCAAGGTCGTTATGTTGCGGATTTTTTTCTTTGCCTTATTTTTCACCCTCGGTTGAATTACTGGGAAGATATGGGGGAATTGGCACCTTGAATTGACTTGCCATCTCCCGGGACATGAGACATGTGAGTAAGTTCAAATCTCCCGTCCCTAGTAATTTCAAATGCATTTATTTTTTATTTAACTTTGGAAGTTAAAAAAACCCTTTCGCTTGTTCTTTTATTTCAGCAACCTTGTGAAAGCGAATAAATTCAGAAAAATATGTAAAGAGTTTTTTATCAGATGCGGAGGGCAGCGCAATTGTAATGGCCAGCATAGAGATACGGGCCTCCTCATCGGGCTTTAGAGACTGGTTAATTATTCCCGCTTGAAAGCCTCTTTATGGCCGGGATTAAGTATAGTTTTCACCCTCAAATGTTACCCTATGGACAACATTCACCCTGAACTTGAAAACCGGATGATTTCAACCCTCAAATGTAACCCCTGCTAGTGGTTTTCGTTGAATTTGGGCGGTTTTGACTAAAATGAGGCGGTTTGCCTGGCGTTGACTCTGGACGCTCACGTGGCGCCGTCCGCTGACGTGGCGCTGACGTGGCCGCTGCCGGCCGTTCCTTGGGACACACGCGCTGCCGTGGTTGCCTTCCGGTCGCCGTCGCGCAAGTTAAGCCGGCGGCCGCGGCGAGGCACCCGTCGTCCCGGCGGACGCGCGTCCAGATGCTCAAATGTTGATTGATTTACCTGCGTGCCTACTTGCTTCGGATCGATTTGATTGATCCATCGACCGAAGCTAGCTAGCTCCGTGCATCTGCGGCCGGCCATCCCAGCAGGTCAACGAGGCGGACCCGGCCAAGGCTGGTTGGAGCAATTCTGCCTGAACCGACCATCCTAGCAGGTCACGGATGCGGGGCAGAACCGCCCGCGCGGCATGGCAGGAGCAAAGCATGCTCGCCGGGCATCCTACTTGCCTCTCCCAGCCGAATCCGCGTGAATCGCTTCGGATTGACCTCTGCTCGCGCGTGGACGGAGAAGCTGGAGCTCCGTGCGCGCCACCCGCGGCCGACTTGCTGGGGGCAAAGGATGGGGCGAGGGAGGCGAGCAGGGAGGACGCGCCGACGCGGGAGAGGGTTGCTGATGTCGTCGGGGAGCAGCCGCCGGTGGAGGAGGACCTCAATTCGCCACTGGTCGCCGCCGGCGGAGCTCGCCAGAGCAACGAGGATGGCCGCCAACGTGGGGAATCGATTGATTCACCTGCGTGCCTACATGCTTCGTCGGGACAACGGGTGCCTTGCCGCGGCCGCCGGCTTGACTGGGGCGACGACGACCGGAACGCGGCCACGTCAGCGGATGGCGCCACATCAGCGTCCAGAGTCAACGCCAGGCAAACCGCCTCATTTTAGTTAGAACCGTCCAAATTCGATGAAAACCACTAGCAGGGATTATTTATCCGATTTGGTACATTTGAGGGTTAAAATTATCCGGTTTTCAAGTTTAGGATGAATGTTGTCCATAGGGTAACATTTGAGGATGAAAACTATATGGCCGTGCCCGTTCGGACGGCAAATCGGGCCCAAATTGCATCATCGGTGCATCCGGACCGAGAAGCCCAGCGAACGCAGCGCGAAAAGCCGAAGAAGCCGTGCGCAGCTGCTCCAGATTCTAGCCGGGTGGCCGTCGGTCAAACGGCTGTGGCACTGGCAGCCATGAGAATTTTGAGAAATGACAGCTGTGCCCCCAACTCCTACTCTACTCTTGTCTTCAAGTCTGCATCTACGCCTGCATATGTACTGTGACCTACGAGTCTACTTCTACTGTATCTACCATATGCAGCCGGCTATGTCCCTATGCCCATCCCGTAACGTGAATGCGTTCGATCTGCAGCTGCATGTGTCCTAGGCAGCGTGACGATGACTTGTGGGACCAGTCAATGGTGACGTAGGTGGCGATGACAGCGCTGTTAGAGCAAACTCTAGAGCATGATCTAAAATTTGGAAGAAACGTGCAAAGTAAGATACCCTTAGTTTTGGACCTTTGTAAAAAAAAATTAGCACATGGGGCTAGCTTGCCAGTGAAATACTCATTTTTCCCTATTTATTTTTCACTTTGGAATCCCCCACGCGTACGTGATTACCCGTCTGCCGTGTTAACCGTCTGCCGTGTCATCGCCTCACGCTACACGCCATTGTCCGTCCGCTCACCACATTGCATCTGCCTCGCCATCCCCCTCAAAAGAATCACGCTGAATTAGTCGTCGTTCATCGCCATGGTCATCTTCTTCCTCGCATTGGTTTGTCGCCGCTAACAATTCACTCCTCTTCTTATTCCCCTACCCTCATCGAGAATCTAGACATGATCCATGTGATCTTCCGGTCTTATAGGACCTCTTCATGGACCTTCCCGTGCTCTCAGACCGCCGCTAGAGCTGCTTGAATTTTGAGTGAAGCAACGAGATCTGTCCACTTGCAACCATGCATGGATCATCCTTCAACAATCTGTCAAGTTGAAAGGTTTGTCGCGGTACATCCTATTGAAGAGAGACAATGCTTGTAAAACCTATAGTTTATAAGAAAAAAATTATACACATTGACATATGTAGAAGAAGAACCTGTACTTCAAATACAAATCATACAATTTCTTTCACACCGATGCCACTTAGGGTCCTACTGTTGATATCACCATAAGCTCCGTTAAATTTGTTACATGTTTTGTATAGTAGCCCATATACGCGAAAGAATTTTCATTACAATCACTCACAAAATTATCGGGGTCATTGCATTTCCGCTCGTGGAAATAGAAGTGGCGGAGCTGGCATACAACTTGGGTTTAGGTGAACCCAGTAAAATCTTGTAAAATCAGTGCTAAATTAGGTTTTAATATTGCACAAACACTATGCACACAACATGGTGAACCCAATGACTCTATCCTCTAGCTTTGCCAGTGGGAAATAGTCATGTATCATTTTTTAATAGGCGATTCCTTTTTGCTCGTCACCACAAATAAGGTTTTGTCCAATTTCGGTCCATCCTTCACACATGGGTGGTATCTGGGCCACTGCTGGTCAGGGGCGTTCGCGACTTACATTGCATTACAGGTGAGTCGCTGGCCACGGGGCGGTGTTAAGATTAAGGGGCGTCCGCGCTAGGGAAATGGCATAGACTGGCCGATCTCTCGGGACGAACTGCGCGGGGAGAACCCGGTCATAGAAGGCTGGGGTACGTTCCCAGGGAGATAGTCGTACGTTGGTGGCTGGCAACGACGAGTGGACGAGCTCCGATGTGGGCTCCGATGAGGACGGGGTACGATATCAGGCAATTAAATTTTGAGAGGATTCAAAACACATTCTGTAAGAGGTTTCTTTGGATGGTGCATAGGAAACAAATATAAGAATTTTGCAGGAATTAAGAGAGAGAAAGAGTGTGAGTGCATTGTATTTTGAAAAGGAAAATAAATTAAGATTTGAGCTCATGTTGATATTGCTATGAAATATGAGGCATATGAAAAAGATTACTCAGAAATTTGATGGCTCAATTCTATCCTATAGAAAAAAATCTATGGACCGGAGTTCTCAAAAGATATATGAAAGTACTCAAGTAAACACTATTTTACTAGGAGTAGCAAGCCGTGAACGTTGGAGGTTGAAGCGGACAGACACCATGCATGCATGGTCAAGGGGATTAGGGAGAATCAGCAGCATGTCTCACTTCTCTCAAGGTCATAGCATCTCCAATAGACGCCTCAAATAATCCGCACGCTATAAATAACTGCTTTTTAGCACGCGCGGGGCTAAAAACACCGCTCCAACAGACGCTCTATAAGCCAGCGCGCTGTAAAAACCGTCCAGCGCGCTGGACTAAAAACTGCATATGTAGCGTGTTGCGTCCAGCGCGCTGGACAAGAAGAGCAAGCGCGCGAAGGTTCAACTGCCACGGTGAAATTTCACCCGCGCGTGGAACCGCCCCAATCCCCACTCCGGCGACCGGCGCCGCCCCACGTAGCCGCCCTTGCCATCTCCTGCCCGCCGTAATCGCGCCGCCCGCCCGCCGGAATCGCGCCGAATCGGCCGGAATCGCGCCGCCCGAGACCGCCGGAATCGGTCGGAATCGCGAGCCACCAGGCCTGCTGCCGGCGACGGAGGTTGCCGGAGACGCCGCCGACAGGAATCGCGCGTCGTCCAGGCAGGGCTCGATGCGGAGGCGTAGCAGAAGGAGTGGCCGAGCGCGTCATCCAGGCAGGGCTCCGCGTCCACGAACGCCGGCACCGACCGCGAGCACGCGCACGCCCAGCCGTGACGGGCAGCTGCCTTGCGAGCTAGCTAGCCCATCCGAGGCTGCCTCTCCTGCCGTGGAGGCGCACGCGGAGGCGGATGGAGATGAGCTAGCTAGCTCCAATGATTGGGGGCATGGTTGCTATTTTTTATTTTTGGTTAGGGACCTGATGGCGAGTTAGCTGGACCTATTTGTATAAGTTAAGGGACCTGTTTGTTGTACTGCTGCTGGATGCACGCTGTATTTTAGTGCGTCTGCTAAATCTCGACAGCGGCGCGCTAAATTATACCGCGTCCGCTAAACCAAAACAGACGCCCAGCGCGCTAAAACGTTATTTTAACGCTGCAAAAAAAAATTAGCGCACCCGCGCGCGTTAGGCGTCTATTGGAGATGCTCTCGTTAGCTAGCAGAGCCAGCCTAGCTGGATCCTCTGTGCCACCTCTAGGGTACCGACTAGTCTTGTTCTTCGAATCCCAATAGGCCAATAGCTAGCACTACCCAACACTCGTAATTTAGCACCGATCTCGTTTTAAGAGGAAAATATATCAACAGAGTCATCGTACATTACACATTACGTTCAAGGCACCGAACGTTCATGCTACTACTAGAGCTTTTTTTGTTGGAAATCTTAAAAAAGTATAGGGTACAAAGAGGTAACTGCAAGAACATGCCGCTAATCGATCTCAAAAGATGCTCTGTGCATGGGAGTCTCGTGCTTAGCGCGTGAAAGCATTGTTAAAGCAATCTCGAGGCCTTTTTAGGCGACAGCCTTTTGAACAGCGATCTTCTCCCTTGGGATGCCCAAATTGCAGGTTAATTTGTTCCATCTGACGGTGGGATTCTTCACGAGTGTACTTAATCTACTCGATCAGTCGCCGCTGAATGTTTTGCCGTCACACGTGCATGGTGCATGTGACCGTGTCTCAGGTTTATATGACTAATTAAACTCCACGAGTTGTTGTTGTTAACTGCGAAAAGGGTGGACCAAACTGTGCCGCCATTGACCAGGGAACCGTGCTCTTATACGTCGTTGGTGGAGTATAATGTACAGTATCCGTTTCCATCTCCATTTGGATGCACTCCATGGCGGAGTATAATGTACAGTATAATTTTGACCGATTGAAAAGAAAAAACATTCAACGAACAATTATATTACTCGTAAATAATACTAGTACGTACATGGCCTGCCTCCAGTTAGCTACACCTCGTTCATCCAAGGAAAACTAATAGTTCCCGACGGATTTCTATTTGTCGACGGCATTTTCTCGGGCCCGTCGGCATACAAGGCCAAATGCCAAGGGTCTAGGAAATACCGTCGGCCTATTGATAGGTATGCCAACAGTTTTCCTCGCATGGTCGTCGGAATATGCAAGCCGTCGGCATACATGAATGTTTGCTGAGGGCGACCTTTGGCATACACCAGGCCGTTTGCATATAATCTACCGTCTGAAAGACGCCTGACGATGCTAATTGTATGCCGACAATGATGTTGAAGGCTCTCGGCATACATCATAACTGCGCTAATTGTAGGCTATGTGGGCCTCAAATAACTTTTTCGCGGCTGTGACCCACTTATTGACATGAGGGACCAACAGACCAAGACATAGAAGTGAAATTAAGATCAACTAGTGTGTGTATAATATTGGAAGTTTACAAGTGATCTAAAAGTTTTCTGTCTAATTAATGGTCATTGCTTTTCTTTTATTGCTTGCACAATAATTAATGAACCAATATATGGTTGAATGTTTTTCATAGTACTACAGCAGTCACATGTATACCATTCAGACCTGATTTGGTGTTTCTTCGCTTCCATATGCTCTAAAATGCTTCCATGTTATCATTTTTCGTATGTCTAGTATGATTCGTACCCATGAACAGATTGTTGCCTATATAACTAAAAGATTGGTTGTGCATGTTTATCCGCTGAAGTCAATTCGTGTAGCTTATCTTGGGGCAATTAGTTAATCTACTTGGTAGTGAGCAATGTTGTTGACTACATAGTCTACTTTATGGATTAATGGTTTAACTCTACGCAACTCTTCCTGCTTTCCACGTGTAATACATCAGGAGCTGTTGTGGATGCTACTTCCGGGCACCTGCTCCTGCCATCGGCCACATCCGGTGCCGCTCCCGCCGTCCACCTCTCGGAGCTGCTGCCTCCTAGTGAGGTCGCTCCCCACTCCTCCGTCTGTTTCTGCTAAAGATTTCACCTTTTCACTATATAAACAACAATTTATTTTGTCAAGATGCCACGTGCCACTGAATGCCCTATACCCTGATCATAAGAATGACTTTGCTTTGGTTTAGTTAATGCCCTCATTTACCTTTTCTTTGTCGAAGTCGATGTTATCATGTGCTTTGGTGTGAATAGAAACTTCTATCTCACCTATCTATCATTTGCTAGAAGCCATGATTATGTACATGCCCGATAGTTCATTAAGATATTAGTCAATATTTTCCACAGGGTAGTTAATTCAATGCTTAAAATTTGTATTTCTGGATGTTTTATGTCGGAGAAGTCCAAAGCTACACTTCAGCCTTCTAGCCATGAAAGGTGATAAGCGAACTTTAGTTGCTTAAAGGCACGGCACTAGAAGTTTTGTTAATCATAATGTGATCTGCCATATGCATCAGTATGCCCACATTTTCTACGGTTGAAGGTGCTTTGAGGAACCTGGAGATGTTAAGCTGCTAGCCTTTTTGGCTAATTTGTATGGTCTCTTTGAAAATGCATGGGTTTTGAAACATGTGTGTAATTGTGTATGTAACCTGCTAGCCTTTTTGGCTATTTTTTTTGTTCTGGTCAGCAAGTATGCCGACGGAAAGCCCTCGGCATATACCCCAAGGATGCTTACGGCTCGGCCCTCGGCATATAAAGCACTTATACCAGATCGTGTCATATGTCACGCTTGCCGTCAGCCAGTCCTTGGCAACGAGCTCATGGCGATGATCTTGGAGGTGCCACGTGGACATATCTGCCGACGAGTTGGACGTCGGCAAACGCTTCAACACCGTCACGCGTTTGTCGATGTTGTCTTTTTTTTGTCAACGGTTTGATTTGTCGACGGCCAAAAAACCGTCATCATGCTGACGATTCTGTTTGTCGACGGCCAAAAAAAATCGTGAAGCTCGGTATGCTGACGGCTTTGTATATGCGGATGGCATGGTGCTCGTATGCCGACGGAGAATAAAATGACGGCCAAAAACCTTTGGCAAACACATATGCCGTCAGCATAAAAGTTTGCCTACGCTTTTTGGGTGTTCGCTGAGGGTTCTTGGTCCTCGGCATATATGGCCATTTTCTGAGTGAAGCCATGTAAAAGCTTGCGTGACCTTCCATGCATGCACACACACTGCATCGATTAGTCCGTCCGTACATACCTAAGCTAGCTAGCTGCTAACCTCTTCCTCGTGAACCTGAGCTAGCTAGCGAAACCCTTCTTTCACTCGAGGAAAATCCATGGAAAGAGAGCTTCCATGTACATATCCGTTGTGATCTCGTGGCAACACCTCGATTTACTCCACCTAAATGAATACATGCATGCATGGAGGCGCATGATCCATCCATACATACGTGGTGATTCGTGCAAGCTATAGCTGTTCCGAAGGGAAAGGGAAAGCCGGCCCATGCATGAAAAACCGGAAAAAATAAAGAGTTCCCGAGAGACAGCAACTGATCGACGCAATGCAAAAGGCTGTATATATTCTGGTTTCCAGTCTCTTTTTTCCCCGCTTTCGCCCCTGCCACACTAATTTTAATCTGGTTTGCTCCTTTGGTCTTTTCTTCCTTTTGATGCGAGCTATGCTACTCCATTTGATTTTGGTTCCTCATCATACGACCGCGGCAGCCTTCTCCAAGAAATAAAGCAAGCGGGAATACTACTACGAAAATTAAGAAAAGAATTCTAAGAAAAATAACAAAGTCGCAGCAGCTGAATTCTCTAGCTCTTCTGCTCTGAAGGATGGGCAATGAATTCCACGACGAGCAGGCACACTGCAGGACGAGGGTACACACGCTCAGGCAGGCACACATGAGTTCGGTTCGGTTAAAATTAAACAGGACGCCGGCCCACGCGCACTGCATCGACGAGCAGCCAAGTACAGCAGCGTCTAGTCGATCTAGCTAGTTGCATCATCGCCTAACTTTGTTGTACCACGATGTTAACTCGTATGGCGACGTTTCATGGATGTAACGTACAGTACGTGTACGCTCCGGCCGCCTTTCAATTCCGAGCATGACTGTATCATCACACGGCCGGCCGGCCAACATTGATCGGTCGCCATTGCCACGGGTACCTGCAGCTGCACTACCGGGAGGGCACGGACATTCATCGATCCGTCGCCCAACCGACGAGCTTCCCTCCGTACGTCGAGCTTCCCACCGGCCGGCCGGTGGCCATGGCCTCCGCCCGCTCGACACGCAGCGGCGAGTACGCCCGCAGGCCGGCCCTGGCATGCATGCATGACGTCGCCGGCCCGGCCGGAGCTAGCTGCATGCAGCCGCTTTTCCGGCCTGTCAGTTAAAGCCTGAGAGCTAGCCTGCGGAGGCCAGCCAGTACGCTTGGCGACATGACGTCTCCCAACTCATGTCATGCTCCACCAAATCGGTGTATGGGACTACCCAATTGGGGCTCAATTGCGGCGCTGCTGGTTGTCGACGGCGCGGCGTCACGGTGGTAGCGGCATCAGCCGAAACGGGGTAGGTGTCGTGGTGGTATCACGGCAGATGCCATGGGTATGGCTTAGTTGGGGCCGAATGGTCGTTGGGGGAATCCGGGGAGGGTTTATGCACTCAAGATGTGCACAAGCAAGAACATGCAAGAAACCACAAGAACATGAACAAGAAACCAAGAAAGCCAAGAACACAAAAGACACCACGATGTACCCAGGTTCGGGGCCTTCGTGAGGAAGTAAAACCCCTACTCCTGCCTTTCCTCTCTCAATATATCAGTGTGTTCTCAGGTACAAGGTGCTCCTCGAGCTGTATGATGCTACCAAAGTGAGAGCTCGAGAGAAGATGAAACTATGAAGGGGGAAATGAGCTAGGGTTTTGCCTCCTCTCTCCTCTGGAGGTAGAGATGCCGCATATATACACAGGCCGAAGTACATTTTTACCCCTGCCTACAACTGACAATGGCATGGCCAAAAGGTAGAAGACAAGCCTCTGCCTCCTGCCAGCTCAACGGCCGGACTGTCAGGCCAGCCAGGCCTAGCTTTCCTCTTCCGGTCATACTTCAGTAGCCTGCCGAGGTCTAGCCTGTAGACCTTTCCCGAAATAGCCGAGTCAGCTCCTAGGCCCCCGAGCTTCCGGGAAACCCGTGGACGGACCTCGCCGTCCTCTGAAGCCTCGGGCTACGAGCTCTGCGGCGCCCGTGACCTCTCTGACATGCCTCGATCCTTGCTGCCAACCTCGGATAACACTCCTGATCTATACCTCGGTAGAGAATACCTTATTCCTGTGGTAGCTAGCTGACTGCCCCGAGGTTGATACCTCGGAGGATATACCTCGGATATACCTCGGACGTACACCTTACGTCGGATGACGCCTCCTGCGTCCTTGCTCAATCGTTACCTCGGACAGCTTACTGCCTTAACCTTACATGTCTTTACCTCATCATTACCCTACCCGGGGGTAACCCCCCGACAGTAGTCCCCGAAGCTGATGTGGTCTTGCAGCCTCGGATGAAAGGCCGCATCAGGTTCAACCCGAAACCACATGCGCTACAATGTTTTGCAGGTCACCGAACCAATACCCCGAGAAATCCATCGGTCTGTTCCTCGGGCCATACTGCTTTTCCGAAGTATCCGCCGAGATCTCGGACGTCAACCCCTCGATTTCTGCATCCTTACTGACTTCGGTCAGAGAACACTGTTCACGTGTCCCATCCGTCACTTCCTGGTCCACGATAGTCAAAGCACTCGAGTGCTTTCCACCACGCGGCCCACGTCAGCGGAGGTTTCCCGCTTGCGCCGCTTCGCGCTCCAGTAACCGCGCCGCACGACGGTTTGCCTCCTGCAACCGATCCTGTGGCCTGCTCGCCCACCGCTATCTTCGTGCCACGTGGGCCATTGTGCACAAACGATCCCACTCGCCGCTCCGATAACCGCGCGGTAGTGCGCAGTTACCGCCCGCGGTTATAAATACGGGCCCAGGGCAGTGCTTCCCTCTTCTTCCTCATTCACTCGCCGTCTCGCCTCCATCGCAACCAGTGCCGCCGCTTCCAGTTGAGAAGAAACGCGTTCCCGCCGCCGCCGACGAGCAGCTCCTTCGTCGCCGCTGCGACCGCGTCACCGGCGCCGCCCTTCAGCACCTCGTTTTCACGGTATGTACTCCCTTTCTTGATACCCTAGGCATTGCTCTAGGTTTCTTCCTCTTCGCGCTTTGGTTCTTCATATGTTCTTGAATAAAATTCTATTTACCTCCTCCGGTAGATCTTACTCGCATACTTTTTGGGTAGAAATGAGTTTCATACCTCGGACAGATGTTCGCCTAGCATAGATGCCTCTATGTACATAGATAGCCGTCCAACTCCTCCTGAGTTAGCCAGATATAGCCTTAGATTCCAGATTTACTTTTTCCTTTGCTAAACTTCTGTGCATTCTCTGCAGATTGATTCTGCCGAGATGTCTCCTCCTGAGACTTCGGAACAAACCGAGGTTCCAGACCTCGAACTGGAGGTCGGAGAACGAGCCGGCTGGGAAGGTTCGGATGTAACTCCGGACGAAATCCAGTGGCTCAGGGCGACTCGGCGGATTCCCGCCGGGGTAGAGTGTCGCCTGCCAGAGGGCGAACTCGAGCCTCAAGTCAAGCAAGGGGAACGGGTGGTCTTCGTCGCGCACTTCCAGCGCGGCTTCGGACTGCCCGTTAGTGATTTCTTCCGGAGCTTCCTCGACAAGTTCGGACTCCAGGTTCATCACCTCCCCGCCAACGCCATCACCACTCTCTCCTGCATCGTTTCCTTCTCTGAGGGATACCTCGGCCTCAAAGCCACGGTAGACCTCTTTTCTCGCTACTTCCAACTCAAGCGGCAAGTGATCCCGGATCCAAAAACAAGGATCTGCCCAAGCAACTAACCGCCTGCGGAGCTGCCACCATAGCTCCTCGCCGAAACTCCATCTTCCCACGTATCACTACTCCGGACACCGTTCGCAAGTGGCTCCGGACGTGGTTTTACGTGAAGAACTCCGGCGAAGAGGACCTCCTCAACCTGCCGGCGTTTAACCTCAGCCCTCCTACAGAACAGCTCAACTGGGACTACACTCCCCCTCACACCGGCGAACTCAAGTCCATCCATGGGTATATTGCGAAATGGCAGGACCCGGAGGACCCCGGAACGACGGGAAAGTCCTGACGGCTGACGACCTGGCCTGCACATTCGTGAAGCGCAGGGTCTCCCCTCTCCAGGCGAGGTCTCACAAGATCTGCCACATGAGCGGTCTTTATGACCCCACCCGACATACGCACGTTGCACTGGACAATGCCGCGGTAGCTCGGCGAGTCCGAGCTATCACCAAGTCCAAGATCTCTGACGCTTGGACATGGGGAAGGGAACCCCACTACCGGACCAAGCCAGCGAAACAGGTACGCTATTCCGACGTTTTCTTCGATACTCCTTTACCACCGAGGTCTTGCTACCGACGTTCATCTTGATAATTTTCTTCCTAACTCCTTTTCATATGTCTGCCATACAGCTGTTCGCCCGCCAGACCGCCGAGGATGGAGTCCATCCTGCGGACCACTTCGGCAAGGATCTCCCTGTCGAGGACCCACCATCCAACGTGGACCCTGACGACGAGGATTTTGCCCATTGCCTCGGCCCGCATCACCACCGCGGGTAAGCCTCAAGCACAAGCTTCAGTTCAAGAGATTTCGGATGACGAGGAGGGGTTCTCGTCATGGAACCAATAAACGCGGTACCTCTCTCCTGCCTTCCTCACCTTCCGAACTTTACTCCAGCAACCAGCCGGAAACGCGCTGGTGCCGCAACTTCGGCCGCCGAACCATCCGCCACTGGAGCCTCCGGACCCACTGAGGCTCCGGTCAAGAGACGCGGCTGAAGAAGTCCGGACTTCCTCCTCATGCCCGGGGGGCAGAGGTTTCCTACCTCGGATGGGTAATGCTTTGCTTCTATAGCCAACAATGTTTGTTGCTTAAACATATTATCTCGGTATTAACACTTGACCATCTTCTTTTCGTTGCAGTGCCCCATAGACGTGGATCAGGAGGTATCCTCCATGACTGCACCCGTTGGTGCCTCTGAAGCCACGACCACCCCGACGAACTCTCGCCCCGGATCTCCTCCACCGAGGTCTGGCCCGGCCTTGGGGAAATCTGCCCCCACCCGAGGTCAGACTTCTCCGCGTCCTCAAACGGATGCGGGGACCAATCGCGCCAGAACTCCGGCTACCACCTTGCCGGAGCCTCGACTCTCCCCCCGCAGCCAGACTGCCCGCAACCAACAGCAGCAACAGCAGAAGCATCAGCAGAAGCAACAGCCCAAGCAACAGCCCCAAAAACCAGTTCGCCAGACTACCTTGCCGTTGGAGAAGGGCAAGGAGAAAGAGAAAGAGACGGTGAAGTCTAAGGTCACCCCCAAACCAACATCTGGGTCTGGCACCCTGACTATCTCTTCTCCTTCAAGGATGCAACCGAGGTCTCCTCCCCCGGTGACACGCCGAATTCCTCCATTCGCCGCACCCATTGATGAGACTGCCCCTCCGGCCGAAGAATATGCTCGGAGGGCATCTCTTATATTGGATAACCGGCCTGCTTCAAGCTCCGAGGCTGCTTTGGCCTTGGAGGCCTCGGTTAGGGGCATCGAGCAGGGCGGACCGTGGGGATTTCCTCCTCTGCGCACTGACAGTGACCAGAGCCTCGGCTCCTTGGAACACTACAATGCAGACTGGAATTCTGCAGACGAGGTCTCCTCGGCCTCCTAGCTGCTCCGGTGGCTGAGCATCCTGCGGGAAACAGCGCCTGCGGCCGAAGCGTATATGATCTACAAACTGCTGCCCTGCGTGCTGCTCAAAACATCGACGTAAGTCCTATTCTCTTTACTTTCATGCAGTATCTCATCTAATATCCACCATCCCAGTCCCCGAGATTCGAGGTAAACTATTGACGCTCCGCCGGAGTTAAAATTGTTTGGCTTGAATCTCAACTTTCCATTTTCATCCGACGTATCCAAACCATTTTATCTTACTTTAGCATGCACCTCGGGTACGAGTCCCCGAGACTCCTGTCGAGGCATACCCCGGCAACATTTTCCCAATGATTTGACTCCGAGTCCCCGAGACTCTTGTCGAGGTATAGCCTTTCTAACCGAGCTATGTTTTTCTTCCTTGCAGAATACTATGAACGTCCGCACGGATATCTTTCATACCCTCTTGTTTGACCACAAGAAACTCCACGACGAGCACAAGGCCGTCCTTGCAGAAAAGAACTCTTTGGACGAGAAGCTACAACAAGAGAAAGCCGAAGTAACTCGTCTGGTAAGGGAGCTCAAGCGCATTGATGGGCTCCGGAAATCAGAAACGGAGAAGCTGAAGGATGAGAAGGATAAGGCCGTCGAGGCAGAGAAGAAACTTCGGGAGGATTCTGCCAAGGACCACCAAGAAGCTCTCCAAGTAGCCGAGGTCCGCGCCAACTCGGCCACAGAGGCTTTGGAAGCTCTGCAGGCGCAGGTCAACCAGTTTCTCCCGACGCTGCAAACTATCAACCGCGAGATGGACGGTAAGTTTCTTGTCCTCCACACCATTGGTTCTCTGCCGAACCATTTCTCACACTGATAACAGGCTACCCTACTATAGAGCATTTTACCTACACCCAAGTTGCGGCCCGCAGCATCACTGGTCGGCACAGGGAGAGGCGGAACGAACAGAACCCCGATTGGACCGTTGAGGACCATATCGTGGCCATCAAGTCTCGGATCCATCCCTTGAAGACCATTGGGTCAGAACTCCTCGACGCAGGTCTGTCTGCTTTCCGAGCCTTATGGCCTCTTGCCGACGCTCCCAAATCTACCGAGCTCGCCGCCAAGCTTCGTGAAGCCGAACAAAGACTCCGAGAGTGGCGTTCATCTTCAGCTCGCGCTGGAGCTGATGCCGCTCTCAAATTCATCATGACTTGGTGCGAGAAGATCGACCTCGAAAAGATGGACACTCTTCGCCGAGGCTCGCCCTGGTCCTCGGACCCAATTCTCATCAAGCGCCGCGAAAAGATGGCCCTTCTTCGCTGGATATGCCAACACAAAGAACTTGAGCGAAGGAGACACCTACTCCGACGCCGAGGATTACGAGCCAGAAGACGAGGAATACGAAACAGAATCCGACGTCGAGGCCGAGCAAGGTGACGACGGTGAAACCCGCGAAGCAGAAACCGAGGCTTCTCCACAACCTGATGCCGAGGTTACTGCCGACGTTGCCAGCACTTCCCAGGCTACCTCGGCTCCGGACGAAATCCCTGCTGCATCGGCTGCTGCCGACGTAATTCCTGATGCCTCGACCTGAACTTATGCTTGGCCAAAAACTTCATTAAATCCCCGGTATGCCGGGACGCAGATGTAATCAAACTTAAGTAGTTCCTTTGCTACCTCTATTACTATTATGCTCATTCGAACCATGCTTTTCTAAGCTTTATGTCGAATCCTTTTGAATGATTGCTCGAGTTTACTTTCGTGTTTACTATATTTGGCATTCTTTGCTCTTGTCTGCCATTCTGGCGTTCGACAGTCGAGTCACAAGATTGTTGTTCATAGCATACAGTACTTGGTAAATTCCGAGGTATGTTTCAAAGTCATCCGACATAAAAAAGAAGTAAAAACAGGGGTTAGTAAACGACATATGCCGAACTGTCTTTTTGGACCGAGTCCCCGAGTTCATTTTCATGTTTCCCATGTTCTTTCGTCTTTGCTCTTGACTGCCATGCTGGCGTTCGTCAGTCGAGTCACAAGATTAGTTACATAGCATACAGTACTTGAAGTTTGAGACGAGGTTCAAAATAGTTCGGCATACGAACGAAGAAAGAGTACAAACAAAAAGAAACATGCAATCATAAGAGCGAGGCAGTCCCCGAGCTCACTCTCGAGGTGCCGAAGTTTTTATTAAAGATCAGCCGAGGTACATACATTACTTCCTTCAACAGTAGAAGGGTCGGAGTAGAGCTACATTCCATGGACGCTGAAGCTCCGCATCGGGTCTATCCAGCCCATCTCCCCTTGGCTCCTGTGCATCTATAAGATAGTACGAATCATTGTGCAAGCTCGGCTCACAATGTATGGTCCCTCCCATGGAGGTGACAACTTGTGCCGACCTTTGCTGCGCTGAACAAGCCTCAGCACTAGTCTCCTTCATTAAACTTTCGGGGTTTTACATGCCGGCTTTGATAGCGTCGGAGACCCTGCTGATATATTGCTGACCGAGATAAGGCCAATTCTCTTGCTTCCTCAAGCAATCTACAGCATCTTCCCGAGCTTCTTTAGCCTCGGCTTCTGTGTACATTGCCACTCTGGGCGCATCATATTCAATGTCGGTTGGCAGCATTGCCTCGGCCCCATAGACCATGAAAAATGGCGTATAGCCAGTTGATCTGTTCGGTGTGGTCCTTAGACCCCACAGAACTGCTGGTATCTCATCGATCCAACACCCCGGTGTTTTCAACAGTGGTTCTACTAGCCGAGCTTTGATTCCGGCCAATACCAATGCATTTGACCTTTCTACTTGCCCATTAGCCTGTGGGTGAGCCACCGAGGCTACATCAAGTCGAATTCCCTTACTCATGCAGAACCGAGCAAACTCTCCGACAGCAAAGTTCGTGCCGTTGTCTGTAATGATACTATGAGGATATCCATATCTCAGGATTATTTCCTTCAAAAAGGTCACTGCCGTATGACCATCCACTTTTCGGATTGGCTTCACCTCGATCCACT
The DNA here is from genome assembly GCA_947311845.1 of Poa pratensis. NCBI lineage: Eukaryota > Viridiplantae > Streptophyta > Magnoliopsida > Poales > Poaceae > Poa > Poa pratensis. The sequence continues at coordinate 47,301,779 of CAMZMU010000067.1, forward strand.
TAGTGAATTTGTCCACCATCACCAGTATGTGAGTCATATTGCCTCGGGCTGGCTTGAATTCTCCCACCATGTCCAGACACCAAACTGCAAAGGGCCACGTGATAGGAATGGTCTTGAGCGCCGAAGCTGGCATGTGCTGCTGCTTGGCGAACCTTTGGCACCCTTCACATTTCCGAACTATATCTTCTGCATCGGCATTGGCGGTGGGCCAATAGAACCCGTGCCGGAACACCTTGGCCACCAGAGCTCTTGTGCTGCAATGATGTCCACATTCTCCTTGGTGGATTTCTAAAAGCATCTCCTTGCCTTCAGCTGGTTCGACACACCTCTGCAACACCTCGGTCACACTTCTCTTGTATAGCTCCTTGTTGATGATGGTGTATCCCTTAGCTCTCCTCTGGATTCTCCTTGCCTCGGTTGTATCACTTGGCAAACTTCCGTCAGCTATGAAGTTCATTATCTGCTCCGCCCATTCCGGCACTGGATGTAGAGGAAAAAGGCTCTCATCTATCTCCATTGGTTCGGTCGCCATGATCTCCTTCATGATTTCCTCCACCATTGCTCGGCCAGTCCCCGAGTGTTGGTGCGAAGTCCCCGGGTCAGATCCGAAGTTCCCACCATCTACTCCATAGGAAAAGCTCCATCAGTCCTCGGATACTGCGAAGCAGTCCCCGAGTCCGGCCAAACGCATCCGACGTCTACCTCCATAGGAATAGGCTCAGACTCCGAACTTGGCGGTAAGAAAATTGACTCGGAGTCAGGAGAAGGCTTGATTGAAGGAGTTCTCAAATGGTTCAGTGCTATCCCCGGTGGCACCGGTTCTTTGGATGAACCGAGCTTGGACAATACGTCGGCGGCTTCATTCTCCCCCCGAGGTATGTGCTTGTACTCACATCCTTCGAAGAACCCAGACACCTTTTGCACATGAAACCGATACAACTCCATGTTCGCATCCAATGCATCCCAAGTGCCGGTGGATTGATGCACCACCAAAGCTGAATCGCCGAAGCATTCTATACGCCGGACGCCTATCTCCTTTGCCACCTTGAGCCCATGGATCAGGGCCTCATACTCCGCCACGTTGTTCGACGCCGAGAAATGGATTTGCAGCACATACTTCAACTGGTCTTGCTTCGGCGAGGTTAGGACTATGCCGGCACCTAATCCGACCTTGGTCTTGGACCCATCAAAGTGCATCTTCCAATAATTATAGTCCGGCAAGGGCGGCTCATATTGCATCTCGGCCCAATCGCATAAAACCCCGAAAGTCCACGCCTGATTCTGGTTCTGGTTCGGAGTCCACGCCTGACCCTCAATCTTCGGTTTCTGGGCGCCTCCAGATCCGGACTGACTTGGGTTTACAGCATTGACTTGGAAATCTGGTTCTCTCCTCTTCTGCCTGAACTCTTGACGGTTATCAAACCTCGGTCCGTTGTTGCGATTGTTCATCGGATTCCTCCTGTTCCGGGCATTCCCATCCAGCAGAGGCTGCATCGGATCGCCAAGGGCATAGGAATCAGCTATCCGAATAGTCTCGGCCAGAGTCTTTGGCATATCTCTCTGGAGCCTCTGCCACAACATGCTACCATACCGGCATCCATCAGCAAACCATGCTATAGCCTGTGCTTCGATAACTCCCTCACAGGAGTTCCGAACATTGCTCCACCGAGTCAAGAATTCTCGGTCAGTCTCATTGTCCTCCTGCTTGCACGCCTGCAAAAGCTGAGGTCGGTTTGGCCTCCGGTAAGTGCTGGCGAAGTTGCTATTGAATGCCTCCTCTAAATCCAGCCAGCAATCGATGCTATTCTCCGGCAGATTGTTCAGCCAGATCCGAGCAGGACCTTCCAACATGTGCGGGAGATACCGGACCGCCCATCGGCGATTGCCCCCCGCAATGTATACTGCTGAAACATAATCAGCTAGCCAGTCTTGCGGCTTGGTGCTCCCATTGTACGGCCTGGTACTCCGACCCAACTGAAACTGAGACACTGGTGGAGGTGGTTCCTTCATGATCCGAGGTCCAAAACACGCCGGACCAGGAGGGCCTTCCTCCTCCAACCTCTCGGACATGTAAATCCGATCTAGCTTGTAGCGCGCATCACCTATAGGCAACGTCCGAGCTCCGATACGCTCTCCCAATGCACCATCAACTCTATAGAATCCAACCCGCTCCATGGCTGAATTTCCGTCATCATATCGGTCGCCACCTCGACCGACGTTCTTCGGCTGCGGAACATACTCCGGCTCTTGCTGATACTGCTCCTGCGGCCGGGGTTGCTGCTGATGCCTCGGGGGCTGAGGTGGTTTACCTCGGCCAGCCGACGCTGCTTGCCCACCGTTCCGATTTCCCTGAGCTGAACGGCCCTTAGCTCGGCTTGCATCACCTGGACCGGGGTCTCCATTGGCTCGGCTAGTGTTGCCGACCTTTTGCTTCCCAGCTAACACCGGATCGTACACTTGCAGCTGCATCTCCTTGTTCCGACCTGAAGTGACACTCCGGGCACGATCGGCTCCTCCGACGTGTGGAGACGAGGCTTGCCCCTTGGACCCCTGGCTAACTGGCCTAATCGAATGGACCGCCTGCGAACCGCCAAGCCCGGCCTTGCGGAGGGCTTCATTTTGCTTGCTGGCCACGTGCACTAACTCATTGAGCCGCTTCTGCTGCTCACGCCATGCATCTCCGGTCAACTCCGACAGCCCGGCCCTTACTGCTTCGGCTGCTCTAAGGTTCTTAGCTGGTGAACTATACACCGGTCTGCCAGTAGCCGACCTGCTACTCGTTGCCTTACTCGAGCCTGAGACTGCAACCCTACCCATCTCCTCATAGAGGTCCTTGCCTCGGTTGAGCAGAGCAGCTTTCTTACGCCGCACAACCGGAGTAAAACCATCCTCTATACCGTGTGCAGCATTGTACTCCTTCTGCTCCATATCGAACTGCTGCTTAGCCTCGGCCAGCAACCGAGCTTCTCTCAACACACTCTGGCGCTCAGCCTCTAACCCGGCCACCGTATGCTCCACACTTGCCTCTACTGCGAGTGGCCGAGCTAGCCTATCAACGATAGATTCTAAGGGAAATTCTTCCCTTGGCATGCCCAACTGCTCATTCTGACTAGGTTTCTCGTACGGGAACCTCGCCGCCCGACCTGATTTCTCAGGCAGCGCGGTTGGCGTCGCCTCCACCTCGGCTAGCGCGACCTTGCTAGCATCTGCCTTGCTAGCTGCAGGTTTGGTACCAGCCACCATCACCTCCACACACCTCGGAGGGCGAGCGACACGCTGGCCCAAAGCTGCCAGGAGGGGAGTTTCGTCGTCCACGAGCACCTGCTCCGGGTACTCGCGAACCACCTCAACAGCAACGTATGTGGGGAAGCTGCCGAGCATCATGAGGAAGCCATCGGTGGGGAAAGGCTTGCCGGCGAAGCACCCCGCGTTGTCGCTCACGAAAGCGAACTCGCCGATCTTGGCAACAAGGCCAGAAAGAACACACTCCGAGGAGCCCGTCCGGATGGAAACTCCACCCAACGCCTCAATCTGCCCCACGGTGGGCGCCAACTGTCGTGGTGGGATCACGGCAGATGCCATGGGTATGGCTTAGTTGGGGCCGAATGGTCGTTGGGGGAATCCGGGGAGGGTTTATGCACTTAAGATGTGCACAAGCAAGAACATGCAAGAAACCACAAGAACATGAACAAGAAACCAAGAAGGCCAAGAACACAAAAGACACCACGATGTACCCAGGTTCGGGGCCTTCGTGAGGAAGTAAAACCCCTACTCCTGCCTTTCCTCTCTTAATATGTCAGTGTCGTTCTCAGGTACAAGGTGCTCCTCGAGCTGTATGATGCTACCAAAGTGAGAACTCGAGATGGAAGATGAAACTATGAAGGGGGAAATGAGCTAGGGTTTTTCGGTGCCCTCCTGCGATCGATCCTCTCCTCTGGAGGTGGTGGTGCTGCATATATACACAGGCCGAAGTACAGTTTTACCCCTGCCTCCAACTAACAATGGCATGGCCAAAAGGTAGAAGACAAGCCTCTGCCTCCTGCCAGCTCAACGGCCGGACTGTCAGGCCAGCCAGGCCTAGCTTTCCTCTTCCGGTCATACTTCAGTAGCCCGCCGAGGTCTAGCCTGTAGACCTTTCCCGAAATAGCCGAGTCAGCTCCTAGGCCCCCGAGCTTCCGGGAAACCCGTGGACGGACCTCGCCGTCCTCTGACGCTTCGGGCTACGAGCTCTGCGGCGCCCGTGACCTCTCTGACATGCCTCGATCCTCGCTGCCAACCTCGGATAACACTCCTGATCTTATACCTCGGTAGAGAATACCTTATTCCTGTGGTAGCTAGCTGACTGCCCCGAGGTTGATACCCCGGCGGATATACCTCGGACGTACACCTTACGTCGGATGACGCCTCCTGCGTCCTTGCTCAATCGTTACCTCGGACAGTTTACTGCCTTAACCTTACAAGTCTTTACCTCATCATTACCCTACCCGGGGGTAACCCCCGACAGTAGGGTTCCCTGTTTGCGGCATGCCAGTGGGCGGTTTTGGCCACCATGTGGCCGGTACTCTCCCACCACCGGTGGCGCCCATCCGCATTCCAGCGGCCAGACGTCGTGAAGTCGACCGTCTGCTCCATCTCCCGGCGCTCCTGCCGGAAGCGATCCATCACGCCGTCCAGTTCTAGTCGTCGTACTCTTAGTCGGCGCGCTACTCCATTGTGAGCCAGCTCCGGCGTCGGGCGATGGCGCGCGCGATCTGGTCCGGCGTCACCGGCAGCGGAGGAACGGGGAGCCCGCCTTTGTAAGACGTGGCCTAGTTCTTGGGGAGGCGGGAGTCAGGCGGGACGAGCAGCCCGTACCGAAAGAGCTCCCACGCCTCCTCTGTGCCGATGGTGCGCCCGCTGCGGCTGTTGCCCGACTCGTCGTGGTTCGCCATTGCACGCCGACGAAGGTGGGTGCGGCGAAGGAGGTAGAAGAGGGGGATATGGAGAAGCAGTCGAGGAGGTGAGTGCGGCGATGAGGGCGCGGCCAGGCCTCTATGATGTGTGGGCCAACCCTGTCAGAGGGCATGTTTGCCCCATGTCTGGCACCCCCGAGAGGGCCTCCAAACTTGGAGACCCTTTTGGGGGTGCCGGACACGAGCCCGACCCTTTGGGGGGTGTCGCTGGTGGCCAGTTTTGGCGTCCGGACCCCATTAGACCTTTCGGGGGTCATTTGGAGGCCCCGGTGGAGATGCTCTGAGGGGCACCGTCTTGTTTATTTCTTTCCGAAGGGGAAACACTGGCTTTACACATTGGATCCATCTCGCCCAACGTTTCTTTTTAAAGGGAAAACAATGACAACCTTGATGTTTCGCAAAAACAAACATTCATACGCACATGATTTTTCTGTAGGGATGTGAGAACGGGACTCGATTGTCCCGCTTTTCGAGAAAAAGCGGGACAAATGGGTCCCGTTCTCGCATGCTTATTTTTCTGAATAATTTGAATGGTGACTCGTAAAAACGGACTCCATACAAGGAAGCTATGATTTTTTTTTTTGTGAACATTGGGCAAAACCATTCCGAAGCTCACAAAAGACCCATCTATTTTCAGCTTCTCCGAAGAATCTTCTCCCACCAGTTTATCCCATGACCTAAACCCAGAATTGTTCCAAGCTCATAATCTAGTTTCGGCCCATCTAGATTATAAGACGGAAGAAATTCGGAGACCGCATTTCTGTGTAAGCTATGGGGAGAAGTTTCTGGCCAAAAGGATGCCGTCATGTTTTTTTGAAATAGCTATTTTTCAATTCAACAAAAAAACGTGACTCTGTACAATGTCATACATGTAGATATGGTATTTAACGAGGGCTTGGGATTATTCTGGCCAGCTTATGGGTGGCCAAAACCATCTCTAGGTAAATAGATTATGATTTATGATTCTAATTTTGGGCGTTGTATATTATTGGCTAAAATTCTAATCGTATAACTTAGTCATTACTCATACGCAGAGAATTGAAGATTTTATAGATTCTCTTAAAATTTGAAAGGCATATAATGTTCTCTGCGGTTTACCAACCGTCTCATTGAGCGGATATTGTTTTTGCCACTGGCATAATAATTGAAATATGACTTAAAAATGACAAAGATCATCAAGACCGAGTCACAAAAAAACATTTTTTCATGCCATGTTACATCGACCGAGGGATATTCAAAATTCTTGATCGAATAAGTTACGACGGATTTTAAAGAAAAATGTTGAGCTTTGTCATTGATATGTTTTTTAAGTTTTATATATTTTCATATGATTATTTGTACTCTCATATTTTGCGTCCTTCGGCACTGTGTCAGATACGTGTCGACCGGCCGGGACAAGAGGCGGCGCTGGACAAAGCCAGCCGCAAAAACACACAGATACACGAGATCGAGCACGCAAGAAAAATATTCTATGTCACGTCGCACGCTCCTCGACGCGACCAGGGCAGGCCAGCGGTACGCGTTCCTGTGCACGGCAACGATCTCCCTCCTCGCGCCTCGTTCCCTGCGATGCGAGCCGGCCATGGCCCGAGCTCGCAGCAAGCGTATGCGTGCGCTTGCATGGGAGACTGTTCCCTTTGCCCGGTCACATGCATGCCTCCTCCTTTTGACCGCGCTCCCGGCCATGCAATGAAGCCATCCGTCCATGGCTGTCAGACCGCCTCTGACGACGAGCTCGTTCGTCGTACCCTCTGGCTGGCCGGATCTCCGGTCCTGTTGCGGCCGGAACGGTCACTCGCCGTTGCTATATATGACACGCCTAGCAGCCACCGAGCTCTGCTAGGGGACCCCCTCCCATCCGGAACGGGATCCTCTGACGTTACCCACCCTGACGTCCTCTGACTTTGGGTCACTGACATGTGGGACCCACCATCCATCGTCTCAATTGATTCTCCTCTACCGGCAAGCTGATCTCGCTCGCATCCCCTGTAGCGGCCGCTGTAGCTCCGGGATAAGCGCGGCGGATCAGAGTCAGATCAGAATCTCTTCTTCCGACCAGTCACCCATCCTTCCCGTCGAGACGAGACGTCGACTACTGACCCACAGCGCCAGCCAGCCGCAGAGCAGGTCTAGCTTCTTCGCCGCAGCCAGCCTCGCACTCATTGGCCGCCCTGCTCTGCTCTGCCTCCTCTCTCATCTGTTCTCCTGGTCTTTGCATCTGTAGTCGTGCACAATCTTTTGTTCCATTGCATGCACCATGCTATGTATGCTAGCCTAGCATCAATTGTGTATGCGACCGAGGCGTTCAAAGCAAACGGGCGTCTGCATGCCCAAGCAGATGCAAATCTCAATCTACCATCGGGTTTTGTGAGAGGTGAGCCAGCCAGATCGCCTATAAATCCTAGCTGCCGCCGAGCGCCTACCATAGCTCACTAGCTTCGCTCTCTCAGCTCCCAAAGACCAGAGTAGACGAGCTTGAGCCAGCAGCCAGCCAGCTCCCACTCCACCTCGACACAGCACACCAGCTGCGCTTTAAATAACAGAGCCAAGCCACCCAGCTTAGCTATAGCATTGTACCTACACCATGCTTCACCACTACTCCGGCGGCGGCGGCAGCCAGAACGTCGCCACTCCCCCGGAGCCATGGCGGCGTCCACCTTCTCGCTCTTCTTCCCTCCGCCGCCCAACAAAGGGCAGTGGCCGCTGTCGGAGGAGGCGGCCTACTCCTACGACGAGGCTCACAGCACCGTGACCACCACCACCACCTCTCCTTCCTCCCCGGCCTCCTCCTCCGCGGGCTCCGTCGACTGCACGCTCTCTCTCGGCACGCCCTCCTCGCGCCGCCGCGCACCCGAGCCGGACATGACCATGCACGGTGCGCCGCGCCAGTCCGCGGCCGCCTTGCCGTGGGACGCCCCAGTTGCAGAGTCCTGCTACTACCAGCAGCAGGGCAGGCACGTAGCCAGCAGGTGCGCCGCCGGGCACGAGCAGCTGTTGGACCGCCGCTGCGCCAACTGCGGCACCTCGTCCACGCCGCTCTGGAGGAACGGCCCTCGCGGACCCAAGGTACGCGACGCGCGCATGCAACGCATTCTCTCCCTTTTGCTGGTTACCGTGTTCTTTCTTGTGGAACGTGCATTGCCGTTTTAAACGGTTGTCGTTTCCTTGCCGTTGGTGCATCCAGTCGCTGTGCAACGCCTGCGGCATCAGGTTCAAGAAGGAGGAGCGCCGCGCGGCGGAGACCGGCGCGGGCGGGTGCGGCTTCTACGGCGCCCACGGGTCGCCGTCGGCGCCCATCAAGGTCACCCGCGCGCCGTACGTGGGGGAGGCGCAGCCGTGCGGCGGCGACCCGACGCGCCGTTCCTGGCGTGGCGGCTCAGCGCCGTCCCACCGGCGCCGGCGTTCTCGGTGTGGCCGGAGCGGCAGCATGCGAGCATGTACCAGTACAACTAGCTTAGTTCGGTACTTTCGTGTAAGGGCTGGCAGGACATGGATCGTACGCGGTTGGTGAGCGCTGCAACGTTCTTTTTGGGGATTTTGGGTACGGTTGCACGCTCCAAGGGATATCCGACTATGCATGCGCAGTACTACTACTGTATTAATCTGTAGTATTATCGAATTAACTAATTAGCCTGCTCAACAAACGAAGTGTCTGTCGCACTGTTTTTTTTTTTTTTTGGTGACTGCTGGTCTGTCTCATTGCTCTGTTTAACGTAGCACTCTGTTCCAAAAAATAATTTAGTGAACTGAGACTAGTAATGTAGGCTATCTCAGCGAATAGTCCAGCAGTAGATTGTTATTGGTGAACAAGTGCAACGTGTACTGTGTACCTAATTACCTACTTTTTTTTTTTGATTTTTCATACTTGTATTCATACGTAGGGGAAACCAGTACAAAGCCGGATACAAGCAAGGAAAAAAACAAGGAGAATACAAAGCGAAGAACCGCTGCAGCACGCCGTCTTCAACCACGAAGAACTCCAGCACGAACGCCCTCCATCGCCGGAGACGAGGGAGAAAGCAGCCGCCGGAGCTCGCACCCATGGAGCAGAAGAGCTCCTAGCCCGAAGGCGTTGAAGGGCCGCATCAACCACCAGCTCCGAGGAGCTGGATCTAAAAGCGGAGGTCGTCCGTCGGCCGGGGGCACGCCCCAAGCACCTTCTGCCCTGGATCCGGGCCTGCGCCGCACCACCTCACCGGAGGTGGCCAGATCCACCACCTTCACGCCACACCACCACGCAGCAGCCGCCTCGCATCTCCTCCTCCGGCCTCCTGCCCACTCGTCACCAGCCTGCCACCGATGCCGGAAGAAGCAGCGGCAGGACGGGGACGCACCTGCGGCTTGGGAGCGCCGTCGAGGACGACGCCATGGAGGGGAAGCCACAGAGCTGCAAAACGACGACGCCGGCCACCCCGCCTCCGCCGCGCCGCCCAAAACACCTCTATCTACACGCCGGAGCGCAGATCTGGGGATTCCCCACCCTCCCGCCGCCGCAGCGGCCGGCGGAGGGAGAGGAATCCCGCAGATACGCCGGCGGCCGCCGGGAGAGCCCGAGTCGCCTCTGAAGTCGCCTCTGTGCACTGTAGAGAGGAGGGGTTCCAGAAATATCGCGAGTGGTCTCTGGTGGAAGTTACCTAATTACCTACTGAGAACTTGGAACATGTCGTGACAAAAACGGAAAAAAAAGGAGAAATGGAAAACCGAAATTCGAACTTAGACTGTGCGGGGTGCCATACCGGCTCATCTGCTAAACACTAGCCCAGTGTGCACTAGCAAAAGAAATTCCAGTCCGACTACATGTCTTTTTTTCTCGAGTGAATCCGACTACTTGTCGGGAGCTTCTGTATGAGTATGACGCTGAGCTCTATTAGACCGGCCCAGTTCACTCACGTGCATGCTCGCTCTTTGTATATTCTTTTGTCCCCTTTTCTGCTGCTTGTTCACGAAAAACATACGCTTTTTCTTTAATTTTGAGATACAATTGTGAAATGAAAAGATATTCTCAGATTTTAAAAAATGGACACAAATTTTCATTTCCCAAAATGTTGACGAATTTGAAAACTGTTCATGAATTTGAAAATATTCAGACTTGAAAAAATATTCATAAATTTGAAAAATATGTTTGCATATTTGAAAAATGTTCACGAATTCGAAAAAATGTTCATTGATTTTCAAAAAAGCCTTATTTGAAAATTGTTCATCAGAAGGCCATCGTTCGACCAGTTCGTGAAAGTGTTTGTGGTTTTGTTGAGGAGGCGGTGGGCAACGGTAGGGTCCCTGCCTCCCTGACCACCTAGGACTGCAGGACTGGTGCTTCGCCGGAGGACGACTAGGCCGAAGAGCACGAGTGGCTAGGAGCGCAAAAAACTCAACTGTTTCCAACCTAAGAATTCTGCCAAGTTCATATTCGTGTCATCAGTCGACACTCTCGACAGTGATGCTTCCTTTAATTCCCTGTACCGAAAAATCAAACACATATCTTGTACCGAAGAATGCACATAGAAACTTGGCAAATTCAAATATCTTTAAAAAGGAAATATAGTTAAGTTCAATTTAGACTTAAAAGAAAACGTTGCATGCAATTTGGGCCGTCCAAATGGACAGAGCAAGGCGTTCAACCAGAGATGGTGTAAGGCCCAGTGTGGAGGCCCAAACGTACATTCATTTTTTTTGCTGAAGGTTTCAAGCACAAAAGAAACATACGGCAGCTACTACTACATGTCCAATGAATGTATAATAATAACATATCACAGGTGAAAGGACCCAGGAAAGTATCTTGCTCAAAATTTATTACTGGACATTACAACTCGATTATTCTATTTGGGCACAACTGACTTCTGAATGAAACCAACCAACCAACAAAACTTGCTCTGCTCCTGCACACCCCTGATTGCAAAGGGGGTTGGGTGTCTGTCTCTTGCTGCACCCCACCCCACCCTTCAAGTTCTATTGCACATACAACAGATGCTACACTGATACACTATTACACAACACATGATACAAAATTACAAATATCCCTACAAAAACACGGCTCCACGACGACTAGCGGATCCAGACCTCAAGGCCCGACCCGGCAGGCCATGGGACTGATCTTGCTGAAAAACGGCGCGTGCCCAAGTTCGAGCAAGCACTGTACTGCTGGGCCTGAGAAACCATCAGGTATAGTGCCGCTGGGTGCTTGGTCTGCGCATATGCTTCTGGGCTTCAGCGGAAAGAGAAGGCAATTTCCTCGAGCGTCCTCCCCTTGGTCTCCGGCACGCACAAGCACACGAAGAGAAGGGTCCCCATACCACCACCGAGTATATAGCGAATGTTCCTGTCGAAAGATGACGATACGCTGTGAGATATGATCTCACGGAAGACAGACAGAGGAAGTTTTATCTTTTTGGGGCAAAACCAGGCGAAGGTTGAATGCCGGAAGGAGAGACATACCTCCATTGCTCCAGTTTAACATCAAGCTCGCCGTCATCGTGATGAGCCACGACGTCATCCAGTTTGCAAGTGTTGCCACACTTCCCGCAAGGCTCTTAATGTTAACAGGAAGAATCTGAAGGCAACGCAAGGTTAAAACATTTAAGTTCCAGATAAAACCAAAAGGAAATTTGCTCTACGTAGACGGATAACTGTCACTTGCAATAACAAATCTGAGGAACATTAGAAGGGATCACTGCAGTCTGTAGTGATATGTACAGCTAACACTAAGAAAGGTAATTGCAGTCTGTAGTGATAGGTACAGCTACGGTCAGTGTAATCGGTCTACGTAGAAGCAATGCAGCTTCCTGTGCTTTTCAAGCCAGCAACTGGTTCAGAAACCACAAAGAGTGACCACGGCTGCAGCATTTCGATCCATTTCAGACAGAAATGGTGTTGAGAGGAGGGTCGCTTCATTATAAGAGGCTATGGACGAGATTCACAGACAGGAACAAAAGTGGCAAGTGATAGTGGTAAAAACCACATACAGATAAGATCGTAAATGTGACCATTGAGTTTAAGCTCTGTTAAATATTAGGAGCAAACTATACCTCAGACATTATTATCCATGGGATGGCTCCCAAGCCAAGAGAAAATGCGATCACAAATGCCTGCAGTGGCAAAATGCAAGGCATTAAACCTGCTTCTCTCAACAAGTAAAAACAAACGGATATAAAACTGCAACTAACCACAAGGCCAGCCAGTGAAAGCATACTCATTACAGAGTATAAATGAGAACCCGCCGTTATGTTGTCCTGTTTCAGAATTGACACTCAAATATATCACCAAAAGAAACTCAAGTAGTATTCACTAATCTAGATTAGACGATTGTACAAATAACAAATACATATACCATTAGCATTTTAAGCAGTATTACCTTCACAAAAAATGACACAGAAACGATGACAAGACTGATGGTCATTCCTGTCGAAGAGATCTGAAAAAATAAAATCAATGAACACAACCGATATTTTATTCAAGAGAATCTTGGCCAGTACGCAATGGTTATGCAACTAACAATGAGAAGAAGCCGACGGCCAGCTTTGTCAGTCAACGAGGTTGCTACTCCAGTAGCAACCACCTAACAATGATAAGATTCTGTTAAGTATTTCCATGAAGTTCATAGGCGCAATTTGGATGTAACTTAAAAGATAAATATACCTGAACAGCCCCCAAACCGCATGTCGCTAGATTACTATTTTTAATACCTGTTTAGTAAAAGAACTTTGTCAGATATCAGATATTTGTTATTGCTATTTCCAAGGTATCAAATCCCAGTATTGCATATGAGCTTCCAGTGAGCTAAAATCACATACAAACAGGGTACAATTTTATTTTTCAAGTGTTCCACATATCCCAATTAAACTGCTATAGATATGCCGCGTGCTTAGCAATAATACAGTTTAGCATTTAGTTCTATCACAAGTATTATGTAGAATTATTGAATATGTCAGTGAAATTATTACACACAAGCATGCTTAATAAGCAAAGTGTCATCATGTCATATATAACTACATAACATACCGGCAGCTTTGAAGATACTTGCAGCATAGAAGAAAATCCCATTGACACCACTTAGTTGTTGAAGTATAAGGAGACCAATGCCTATCTGCAGAAATAAAACCAGTAAGAAAATAGAGGAACACTGATGCGTCAACAAAGCAAAGTACTTAATGACAAACCACCAACCATAAGAGGAACACTATATCTCTTCTGCTTGATATCTGCAAATTGTATCGTTGTCCTCCTCCTCGATGAATGAACTGATCTCTGTGTTGGAAAAATGTAAAAAATATATAATTCACATTTCCTCGTGTTACTTAAAAGAAAAATATTGGCAGGAAAACATAAAGCATAAAATTGTCAGCAACGTGTACATATGACTTGACTGCATAAAAATGACACCTGTTACTAGTGGTAGTGGTTACCTTTATTTCATTTACTTCTGCTGTGATGTCAGTCTCAAATCCTCGCAGGACCTGGAGTGAAGATTCAAAATCCTCCATCTTTCCCATCTTTGCCTGAAACAGCAATCTGTTCTATTTAGATCCTGCTGTTTGTGTCAAAAAAATATAATGAAACATATCAGGTCACTTACCAGCCACCTTGGTGATTCGGGAATAAAGAACAATCCAGGTATCAGGATTGAGCAAGGTAAAATGCCTACGAAATGTGAAAGTAGCAGAAAAAAGTTAGGATACACATGTTTTAGCAAAGTCAGGAAGGGAGCACCCTACCTAAATTCTTTGGTTCAATCAAAAAATGTGAAAGTAACAGAACAGAGTTAGGATACACATGTTTTTAGCAAAGTCGGAAAGGGAACCCCCTACCTAAATTCTTTGATTCAAGCAAGTTAAAAATACAACCAGGAATTATAAGGGGAACAAATGATTTATATCAATGAACCTAGCAACTTAGCAAATCTGGAAGAGTGGCATATTTTTATCATAGTAAACCTACAAGTGAACAGCAAGAATCTGTCAATCTGGATTAGTGCACACTAAGCTGTCAATCTTACCAAGAACAGCAAGAATTCTCCAGGGAACAAACATGCCTAATGTGTAGGCAAGCAATATACCAATTGTGACAGACAGCTGCATAAGAAATTACGAATAAGGTTTAAAAAATTGTAGACAAACAGTGAGACCAGAAAGACAGGCTACTCATAAATCATCTGTCATTGTTTATATAAAAAAATGACCTGGTTGACTGCACCCAGAACTCCTCTCATGTTTTGTGGAGCTATTTCTGCTATATAAACTGGCACCTGAGACCATGAAACGGAAATTTCAATTCAGAAAGTGATAGCAGACATGAAAGTGTCCAAATTTAAGAAACTAGCATGCCCCTAAATCATATAGCATTATTGAAAAGTGATCACCAGTTCGAAAAACTTAAAAACAAGTGGTATGCATGAGTTACAATGATGCCTCCGTATGCTACTTTTATGCAAGGTAACATTATATTTCAATAGCATTCATAAAAAAACACCATCTGCAGTATCCAGCGAGAGAGAAATAATATAGCATAAGTTCACAACTCAGAGGCGCAACCATAAGTTGATATAGAATATCGCATGTGTTGGCTAGTTATGTTCTTTTTGGCCTATGAAAAAAGGCATGCTGCTTTTATTCTTTTCTGTACAAAGACTGAACAGAGGAGCTAGGCTGGTCACAAATATTGTTGGATTATGATTATGGCAGGGGAAATTCTCATAAACCATATCAGCAGCACACCTTTCTTGCCTTGATGTCCCAGAAGAGGAAATACAGTTGTTGCTTATACTTGGTATTCGGTTGAGTTTAAGTAGAGCCCATTATGTATTTCAAATTTTCCATGCGTTGGAATTCACTTGGAACTTGGGACCTTTTACTTTTGTATGAACTTATAAAGACTATCATATATGCAAAAACTCATCAGGACATCACATTATTTGACATCAGAGTACCAATTGGACGAAGACAGTACACGATTATCAGTTTATGTTTGGGGTGAATTTGTTTACAAGATTAGGAACAGAGGGATACAGACCACGTAGGAAATGACACCGACGCCAAATCCTTCCAGCAACCGACCCATGAACAAAAAGGAGGAATCCTGCAAATAATAGAATTCAGAAGTAAGTTAACAAGGATATCACGCTCAACAGAAGCAAACCCACATGGATGAGCATGCAAGTATAACAGGGTGAAGCAATCTTACATTTGCAAACGAAATCGCGAGCCACCCGATGATGTTTGGAACCGCGGCGATCATCAGAGACTGCAAGACAACACAAAAGAGAGCATCGTCAGTCAGTCAGTGAACCAGCGAATCTCGTTTCAGTGGAAAATCCACCACGAGCAGATCCTTCAGGCTCTCGTCAGTCAGTTAACACTCTCCTACTGCTATTTGACCACACAAAACATTCAGGATCCCGTTCCTCCTCTCACATTACACGCACTGAATATTTAACCGTACAATTGAATTTTCAGATAGCAATGGAGGAGACAGAGGTCAAGAGGGGCACATGGAAGAAGGCTCACCCCCTTGCGTCCGATGTACTCGGCGATCTGGCCGCTGGCAATGGCGCCCACCATGGCCCCGACGTTGGACAGGGATCCGAACAGAGAAAACTGCAGAGCAAAAAACAGAGCATAAGCAACGCCACGCACGCACAATTGGAAGCTAAGTGTAGAATCGCAAAGGAAGCACTGTCTGTCCATCCAGAAACAACAACGGCGCACCTCGGAGAGGAGAGGCCGAGGTCGGCCATGATGGCGTCCTGCGTGGGCGAGGAGTACCCGCAGGTGAAGCCGAACTGGATGGGGCCGAGCGCGACGATGAGCGTGCAGAGCACGGCGGAGACGGAGTTGTCGCGGAGCGCGTAGGCGGAGGAGCCGAGGCGGTCCATCGCGCCGGCCGCGGACGACATCCGGTACCAGCTCCCCGTGTGCAGGAACGGCTTCCGCAGGTCCGACGCCGACGACGTGCGGGCGTCCTCGCCGCCG
This sequence comes from Poa pratensis, assembly GCA_947311845.1. NCBI lineage: Eukaryota > Viridiplantae > Streptophyta > Magnoliopsida > Poales > Poaceae > Poa > Poa pratensis. The sequence goes on from CAMZMU010000067.1 coordinate 47,317,692, forward strand.
CTCTCCTCCCGGAAGCTCATCGCGCCCACCGCCGACCGAGCGACCGCTGGCAATCCTCTGGGCGTGCAGATCGGATTTCCTCCCGGGCGTGCGTGGCCGAGTGCGCGATTGTCTGATTGATTGGGGAGAGAGGGAAGAAAGAAAGACAAGAGACGTGCGGTCGTTTCCTCTGTTTTTCTTTGCCTCCGCATGAGATCTGGTGAGCTGGACAAATGTACCTTTCCACCTGCTGCTGCTTGTCGTGCCAACGGACGGCTCGCAGAGTCCCGACTGTGATGGCCTCTGATTGGGACACGTGGTAGCTTTATAAACGTCCATTCAGGGCGGATGACCCACTAGAGAAGGAATTGATGAAATTAAGGGAAATGCCCAAGTGAGGGATGATAGTTGACGATGATAGGTGACCGCTCTAGAGGTTAATTGACGATCGGGTAAGCGACATTGGTTTAGATAGAAGCATGGTCGATGTGTCGTCAACCTTCCTTGACACCGACCAAGATCTATGGAGCAGGATCGGCAGTGAGGAAACAACATGTGAGACATTGCAAAAGGAAGTAAGGGTGTGACATCGCGAGAATAGAAACAAAAAGAAGGGGGTTAAGGTGTAAGAACAGAGGGTGAAATGTCCCTAGCTCATAGTTATGTTTAAAACACAAATAAACATCGCATTATTTGTGTCGAGCACACCCCTTTGAAAGTTCCGGGATGGAACTTGGATGGAGCTGATAGGGGCTACAACAATGCAAGTGATGGATGTTGTTGCCAACATGTAACCCGTGGATGGGGAAAACCGAGTCTAGACGAGCGTTCGTTCGGAGCTCATGTTCAGTGGCGGCGCTAGGAAATTACAACATGGTATTCATAGGTATTCATTTTGTCAAAATCATCACTGTTTTTGCGAAAATCGTCACTGTTTTGCTATAATTAAGATTGTTTTGCCTAAATCATGGGTATTCACTTGCATACCCAGAAATACACCTGGCGCCGCCCCTGCTCATGTTATTGACGAAGGAGGAAGAGGAACCATACAAAGAGATGACAACGAATCATGGTGTCCTAAAGACGGCGGACATGCTTCATATTGTGAAGGCAACCACAACGAAACAAGTGAAGACCTGGTGGCTTGATGAGCGGTCGTTCGGAACTCATGTTATTGACGAAGGAGGAAGATGAACCATACAAAGAGATGACAACAGATCATGGTGTCCTAAAGACGATGGACATGCTTCATATTGTGAAGGTAACCATAGCGAAACAAGTGAAGACTTGGTGGCGAACCTAAAATAGGGACTAGTGGAGTCATGTCTTCAAGCCGAAAAATGGTGGCAAGGAACATACGTGTTTTTAGCAAGTGTGGAGGTTACCGATGTCTCTGGTGTGGCTGATGGGTCAACATTGAGGGCATTCCTTTCCTCAATCTCGAGGAAGGTAATGTCGCCAATTCTTCACTCCAACAACACGTCGCTCGAGTGTATCTAACTCAGTTGACACCCCACTCAACAAAAGGAAGTAGAACAAGAAGTGACAGGAGAAGGCAACAACGATAAGCAACACTACTGTGGCTCAAGAAGTACTTGCACACCCCATTAGGGCCGTTGGATCCAAATGCCAAAGTCAACGACGAGACTAGTGACACACTTACCAAGTTATTTGTTTTTGTTGCAACGAGCTCCATCATCGCAATTGATGTTCTTTGTGAAGAATATGGCTTTGGTGAATAAAATGCAAGATCTTACAGTGAAGGGGAAGACAAACTCATTGATTAGATGATTGTTTCATTTTGTGTTGCACAAGGTTGTTAGTTTTTCAGTCTATAGATATATTTTGGACAAATGAACATATTAATATCAATGAGATAACAATTACACCCAGACTCTGCACTAGTCTATAGATTAGTGGGTTACATTGAGGTTTTGGTTACCACTGGAGATGATAGGATTGTCATGTAACGTGGGTTTCTTTCAAATGTCATATGTGTTGGGTTCTCTATCGGTTTTTGTTATCTACTCTTGTGGGGTTTTCAGTCTAACATTCCTTATAAACCGGATCGATTCTCTTCTTCTTCTTAATGAATAGCATGAGCTTTTCTCGAACAAAGAACACGTCATATTATTCTTACTACTATTATTATTACTGTTATTAGTATCAATTGTCCAATATTAATCATGTAGACACAATAACACCTATATCTTTGGGCCTGTTTTCTCTTGATTATAACAAAAACATGTGTCTATCGGATAAATCATGGATCTTACATTAAACGAAGATATGGAAAATATGTTCATAGCTAAGAGGCATTCCAGCCATTTTCACTGGCAGTTACGAATTCAAAGAGTCGATTACCTAAACGACCATAGTACATGTTGCCATGGGCGGTTCTACCAAAACCCTCCAGCTTGGGCGGCCTCACCAGCTTGTGTTCCTGCAAGGGCTTGGGTTCTATGATTTGTTGCGGTAAATTTTTATGGAAAGCAACATCTTAAACATGTTTTCCTAGCCCTCGACAACTTTCTAGGTCCATCGCTGCATGTCATCGTTGCTTTGTGACCCACTCCCACTACTTGGAAAGTCTCCCAAATTTTTGGAGAAAGAATTCCAAATTCAAAACTCTCACTATTTGCTGTACATAATCAATAACCATTGCTTTTGAATCACTCGTACACTATCTAGAAAGGCTCCCAAATGTTTGGAGAAAGAATTCTGAATTCAAAACTCCTCTATCGTTGTACTCCCTCCGACCCCTATTCATTGTCGATGAATCACATGTATATATACAACAATTAATACATATGGGAGGGAATCTCTACTATATAATACGAGTAAAGGTGATGGTTGGCGGCGGTACGTCAAGAGACACAGACGGTACCACCAAACCAACGATCGACTCACGCACCAGCAGTTCAAATACGAATACAACTCGAATCACCAACCCAACCGTACGTCGGACGGTTGACCATCCCAAATCGGAAATTGAATTGATCTCTGCGTGTAAAGAAAAGCCAAGCAAACCACACCGATCAGAACCGATCCAATCTCTGCATGACTAAAGAAAAAGCCAAGCTGAACGATCCGGAGCGGCTGCCCTTGACGATGGCGGCTGGCGGCGAGCGGATGCAACTGGCAGACTGGTGAACGGCAGGCGGCCTCAGTACCTAGACGAGCGGCGGGTGGCCTCGGCGGCGTTAGAAGCTCGTGTTGCGTCGGTAGGCTGCACGGCGTGTGGTGTCTGCGGGCGGCGCTGGGTCTGCACAGGCGTCGTGCTGAGAACATGACAGCCCGGCACGCGGCACTGCCGCGCGCATAGCACGCAGGTTTACGTACGCTGTGGCCTGTGCCACTTGGATCCTTTCTTTTCTTCTCGATCGTGCAGCATGTTCTGTATCACATGGCCAGAAAATTTACGACATACCACGGTGGAGGCATAGCAGCCTAAGCGGTGGAGACGGAGAGAAAGCTGAGAATAGCTTAACTACCTGCTGCTTAGCACGGCGATGATAACTAGGTTGCTTCTATTTGTTCGGGAGTGAGATATATCAAGATGTGGTGCTAGCTAACTATTTTCTATGCTTCACTACACAATTTTCTCTTCTGTGAGATCATAGTCAAGGCTTAAATACTTGATTTTGTAAAGTCGATCCTAGAGATAAAACGAAATAAGTTTTGTATAAAGAATGGGAAAAAAAAAACTTGAGATGTATACTTTCTCAACTTTATTCTGGAGCGTTGTTTAAAATCATTGGCATAACATATTTTATCTTTTATTCACACGTGCATTATAGTTCGGAAATAAATTTTGGAGTGCTTAGATTTGTGAAATACATAGCCAAAGTTTGATTTTTTTCGTCTGTTGACATAATATTGCATTTTGACGGTGAGATCTACAACAAATAAACTTCCAAATGATCTTTGACAACCTCCGATGCATGTACAAATCCACAATTATTATATAAAATTTTATTTGTCCGTAGCAACGCACGGGCATTTAGCTAGTACTATTGTTATCCATATATATTCAGTTTCGAAGAATAATACTCCGTACTCCGTAAGAGAGAAAAACACCCCATTCAATTTCGAAAAAGGGAGATCCAACAATTCCATATTGGACACGTCTAGACACCTCTTCAGATCAGATCCACGGCCAGCCCCACCTTAAGTTGCAGCTCCGAAATACCACAAACACCCTCGACCCCCAATCCCAACCCAAGTCAAAGAACCCACCTTTTCCTCTTCCTCCATGCCCATGGGCGAGCAATCCTCTCTCAGCCCCATCCCCTCTCCCCGTCGCCCCCGCCCTCCGCCGTCGCCACCACGCCCGCCGTCTCCGCATCCACCTCCCTCGCCGTCACCGCATCCCGCCCCAAGAAGAAGCCCCTCGTCCGGCGGCTCCAGCGCGCCCAAGAGGCCGCGCCTCGCGCTGTCCGTCCGGGGCCGCCCCCTGTCGGCGGATGGCGAGGTGGCCGCGGCCATCCGGCACCTGCGGGCCGCCGACCCGTCCCTCGCCGCCGTCATCGACTCGCACGAGCCGCCGGCGTTCCACTGCCCGCACCGCCCCTTCCACTCCCTCGTCCGATCCATCCTCTACCAGCAGCTCGCCTTCAAGGCCGCCGCCTCCGTCTACTCCCGCTTCATCGCGCTCCTCGGCGGCGAGCCCGGCGTGCTCCCCGAAGCCGTCCTCGCGCTCACCGCCGACCAGCTCCGCCACATCGGGGTGTCCCCGCGCAAGGCCTCCTACCTCCACGACCTCGCCCGCAAGTACGTCACGGGCATCCTCTCAGACGCCTCCATCGTCAGCATGGACGACCGCTCCCTCGCCGCCATGCTCACCATGGTCAGCGGCATCGGCAACTGGAGCGTCCACATGTTCATGATCTTCTCCCTGGCCCGCCCGGACGTGCTCCCCACGGCGGACCTCGGGGTACGCAAGGGCGTGCAGATGCTGTATGGGCTGGAGGATGTGCCCCGACCGTCGCAGATGGAGAGCCTCTGCGAGCAGTGGCGCCCGTACCGCTCCGTGGCGGCGTGGTACATGTGGCGCCTCATCGAGTCCAAGAACACGAACACTGCACCCGCCGCCATGCCTGTCATGCCACCTGCACTGCCTGCGCCTGGTGACGACTTCCTCCTCCAGCAGCAACATCAGTACCAGCACCAGGAGCAACACCAACCATCTCCCATCCAAATGATCGATCCGGTTCAGATGCTTCCAGGATTGGGCTGAATTCATCAATCGGTATCACTCGCTCCTGCTCATTAGTTCCCTTTGTTTTAGATGGATGGTTGCAATCTGAATCCGTTGTGTATCGTTGTTCTGTATCATGGGCTTAGGAGTTCAGCACTGGAAATGATGATCTGGAGCAACTTCTTATGTAGTCAGTTGGCTTGGTGTCTCTTCATTCTATTAAGAGCCTGGATGTTAGTCGTTCTTTAGACCATGTAAAAACCATTACACCGGATTTGCAGCATGCTTGTAGTTTATCTGTAATAATTCATATAGAGCATGACAAACATAAGAAGCTTGTTCTAAGGGCATTGTTACTTGTATCCCCGTGTTGATTGCTTGGTAATAAAAATGTTATCAGTTGTTTGCATAATTTTAATATTGCTAATCGGAATCACTTTGTGAAGTATGCTTGTATTTGGAGACCATAAATGGTGTAGCATCATTTGCTAGAGCTAGCATTGATATGAGGAACAGAACATTAGCCACAGTTTAGTTGAATCAATTGCCAAATAAACCTGTGACTTTGTGGCTATCATTAGTTGGACAATGCCATACTTCTCGTTGATGATTTACTTCGGTTGTTTAACTGGATAAACTGTTAAGTTTCTTGGCAGAAATGTCTGTTGACTCAATACTGAATGGTAGTCTGAAATTTTCAATTATGATAAACATGACAGTCTCCCAAATGCACACTCTCCGAATACAGTACTTAAGTTTTCAATGAAGAATGACATGAACCAGTTGCTTCAGTCATATGTGCTATAATATTTGAGAACCCTCGTCGATGGTGACAATAGTAACTCGGACTCGGTAGATCTTCGCCGTCACGGACCTGAGAACACCCTTTCAAAGACAATGCCTGATGTATCCGAGTATTCTGCATGATACCTCCATGCTCTCAAATCACCAACCATTCACCATTAATACTGCAGTAGTACACATGATACTGATATCTATATGCTTAATGCTATCATACTGCAGTAAGCGCTACACAGAACGTCCTTAAATGTAGTGGACATACTATAAAAGTATAAAACCAAGAGAAGATTTGTGCTGATGGAAGATGTGGTTTGTTTCTTGAGGAATGAAGATGTGGTTTCTGAGGGAACGGCGATTGCATATTATTTGTTGGAACGGTCATTCAGAGGTACAGAATATCTGTCTTTCTCAGAAGTCAAAGATATGTTTGTACAATGTTTCCAGATCGGCTTAGAAGTGCATTCTTAGATAGTAAAAGGAAAGAGTCCAGGCTATGATGTAATGTAACAGAAACAAGAAAGGATAGCAATTTTGTCAACCATTCATAGTATTAAAGGGTCTGAATCAGTTGGCTTTGTGTCGTTCGTTCTGTTAAGAGTTTCAATGTTAGTCGTTTTCTAGACCATGCAAAAACCCATTGCTGGTATTGAAGAGTCTACACTGAGTTGCGGTGTGCTTGTAGTTTATTAGTAATAACTCATTTACAGCATGACAAATATAAGAGCCTATTCCAAGGGCATGTTACGTGTATTCCTGTTGATTCCTTGGTGATAGAAATCTTATCAGTTCTTTGCACAATTTTAACATTGCCCATCGAAGAATTTACAAACGTTTTGTTGAGCTAACAAAATATGTCCTCATTGAATTACTCGGTGAGACCATATGCTTTGATATGAGAAACAGAACATTGGTCAGATTTAGTTGAATCAATTGTCAAAGAAACCTTCGACCATGTGAGTTACCGTTAGTTGGACAATGCCATATGAATTGCTTTGGGTGTTTAACTGGATATAAACTGTTGAGCTTGTTAGCAGAAATTTCTGCTGAGTTAATACGGAACAGTATTCTGAATATTGTAGTTGTCTTAAACATAACAGTCTCCCAAATGCAGTTTTTCTAAATACAGTACTCAAGCTGTCAATGCAGAATGACCTGAACCGCTTCCTCCCAACGTTGTAAAACCATACCTACAAATTCATAATTTTAGATTTTTTGGTGGTGGCCGTATCATAATGCCAAGAAAACATAGTTCTCCTGATGGAAGATGCGGTTTGTGATGGATTGCCGATTGCATTTTTTCTGTATTTGTTGGAAAGATCACTCAGAAGTACAGAATTTATGTCTTGCAAACGATGAAAAACATTTATCTTGGGATTTATGCTATTTCTTAGAGTGCACTTTTGGGTAGTAAGCAAAAATTGTACATGTTATATAATGCAACAGAAAAGAAATGGGTACGGTTTGACCACTTCACTTTTATAAAGTGTAACTTTGTGCAGGTAATGATTGAGTCAGTTACTCTGTTGTGCTGATAGTGTGAATTTTGAAAGGGCAAGGCACTAGGTTTTCTCATGGAGTCAATCTATGATGTCAAGTGTTTAATTAGTAGGGCAAAGTTGCTTTAGTAATCATCATGGTCATTTCAGTGTACTATGTGATACACCCTGACAACTAATGACAGTTAACAGTAACACGGACGGAGGAATACACGGCCCCTCTTGAAATCATGAAGAAAGATCAGGAACATAGAGTATCTGACCTTTTGTCTGTCATTTGTTCCAATTACCAATCTATGATGCAAGGGAGGTAACTCTGGGGAACTTTAAACTCGATAAACCTCTTGGGCAGCAGCTGTTAATTTTTTGCAAGAAATGTACAGAAATGGCTTGAAGTTACGGTACATTTGTAAAACCACTCCTCTTTGACGTTCTCCTCCCTTGACAGCTGGGGGCACAGACATAATCCTCTTTCAGCTGGAGAAATGCTTGGCCTGATCTTGGTAGCTTTCTGCTGCTGCTCCTCCTTGCGGCACGCCGGACTGCCACTCTCAGGTGAGCTCGGACTCGGACCGACGACACCACCGCCGCCTTCCTCTTCCCCAAAAAATACATTTCTGTGACTGCCAGGGGTGAACATACCGGAAAAGAATGCGTTTCTGCGACTGCGATTGCCTGAATATACCCGTGCAGATGCCAAATTCCCTGGGCCATTCTCCAGCTTCCTCGGCATCAACGGATGATACATAAATTTTTTTTGGGCATGACAGAGATCGACATCCCTCTGATCCTCACTGATGAGTAGGATCGGTGGAGGTCTCGATCATGAGACTGTTAAAGCGCGGCAAAAATAAGCAGCTAGCACGGCATATGCCCTCAGATATCCGCCATTGCCTGGATGCACCCACGGAGGTGACACCAAGGACCTTGGTCTCGCCTCTGCCCATCGACAACGAGGAGCAGATGATCGTGTTGCAATGGCACTATAAATAGAATCGCAGAGCTGCATGAGTAGTGACACTGCAGAGTGCAGAGAGATTCAAATTTTAGCAAACAGTAGCAGCACGGGCGGCCATGGCCACCGAAAACTACGACCCGTGCTACCCGGACCAGCCGGTGGTGCACCGGTACCTGCCCGTGTGGGCCAGGCTGCCGGCGTTCGGCGCCAAGCCGGCATTCGTCTGGGCCGACGACGACGATGCGGCCACCGGCGCCAAGACGTACAGCGCACTGACGTACTCCCAGCTCGATGCCGCGGTGGAGCGCATGGCGTCAGGGCTCCTCGGCACACTCCAACGAGGCGACACCGTGCTCGTGCTCGCCTCCCCGGGCCTCCGCCTAGTCAAGCTTCTCTTCGCGTGCCAGCGCGCGGGGCTCACGGCGGTGCCCGTCATTCCGCCCGACCCGTCCAGGCCCGGACCGGCGCACGCGCACCTCCTGCGCGCCGTGTCGCAGACGAGGCCGAGCGCCGCCGTCGCCGACGCGCGATACATTGCGTCCGTCGCTGCCGCGTCAGGCAGGATCGCCACCACGGTTAGCTGCCTGCGCTGGCTGTCCGTCGAGGAGCTGGATGGAGGCAAAGCCGGTAGTGGGCTGTCCGTCATGGCGGAGCACACGGGCTGCGGGCCGGACGACGCTTACCTGATCCAGTACACGTCCGGCGCGACGGGCATCCCGAAGCCCGTGGTGGTCACCGCGGGCTCGGCAGCCCACAACGTGCGGGCCGCGAGGAGGGCCTACGACCTGGGCCCCGCCAGCGTGATCGTGTCGTGGCTGCCGCAGTACCACGACTGCGGCCTCATGTTCCTCCTCCTCACCGTCGTCGCCGGTGCCACCTGCGTGCTCGCCTCCCCAGACGCATTCCTTCGGCGCCCGCGCCTCTGGCTCGAGCTCATCTCCGAGTTCAGGGCGACGTGCACGCCTGTGCCGTCGTTCGCGCTGCCGCTAGTTCTTAAACGAGGCGGCCGGCGCTCAGCGTCGGCGCACGGAAGACAGCGACCGGTACAGCTCGGTAGCCTGCGGAACCTGATCCTGATAAACGAGCCAATTTACAAGGCGTGCGTGGACGAGTTCTTGGCGGAGTTCAGCCGCGACGGGCTGCGCGCGGGGTGCGTCTCGCCATCGTACGGCCTCGCCGAGAACTGCACGTTCGTGTCCACGGCGTGGCGGAGCACCAGCAGGCGCGGGGACGACCTCCCGTCGTACAAGAAGCTCCTCCCGTCGGCGAGGCTGTCGTCGTCGTCCGTGGCGCCCGCGAGGCGCCGGAGATCGAGATCGCGGTGGTGAACGAGGAGAGCGCCGAGCCGGTGGCGGACGGCGTCGAAGGGGAAGTGTGGGTGTCGTCGCCGAGCAACGCATCGGGTTACCTCGGCCACCCGTCGGCCAGCCTCAAGACGTTCTGCGCGAGGGTACCAGGGATGGCGGGGCCGTCGTGCTTCGTGCGCACGGGCGACCGCGGCGTGGTCATGGGAGCAGAGCGGTACCTGTACATTGTTGGCCGGAGCGTCGACGTTGTCGTCGTGTCACGGAAGGACGGCGAAGCGCGCCGCGTGCACGCGCACTACATAGAGACGGCGGCATTCGGCAGCGCGCCGGACTGCCTGAGAGGAGGCTGCATCGCCGCATTCACCGCGCCGGCGATTGCATCACCCGAGCAAATATGCGTCGTCGCGGAGCTGCAGAAGGTCGACGGCGGTTGCGGTGACCACAGAAGTCTCTGCGACCGCATAAGGCGATCAGTGTGGGAGGCGGAAGGTGTGAGGGTTGGGCGGGTGGTGCTGGTCCAGAGCGGCGGGGTGCCGAAAACGACGTCGGGGAAGGTGCGCCGCGGGGCGGCGAGGGAGAAGGTGATCGCCGGGAAGTTCCCGGTGGTTTTCGAGGCACTGTACGACGACGGTGATGACGAGGGCTCCGTGCATGGGGCAGGTGATGGTGAGGGGGCAATGGTGGAGAGGTGTGCGGCGACCTGGATGGCAGGGGAGAGCGGGGTGCCCGCCATGGCCACAGCCTTCGTGAGCGGAAGTCGCCGTCTTCCCACAAGATCGTTTCTTTGACGGATCTTGTGGTGACAAGAATTTGACAACCCGTAAAATTTACCGGTTTGTTTCAAAAATAAAATTTACCGGTATTCGTACCTACCGGTATTTTTTCAAGGTTGATTAATTTTCCAAGATTCCTGTCACCGTGTCACGTATGTAAACTCCTTGAAACATCGTTGCTTGGCGGTAAACTTATACTGTAGGAAACTTCTAGCAACTCGTATACATCTCTTATACTCCATAGTTGCTGAATCCTCTAAAAGGCGTGCCCCGAATTTAAAGGGTTTTGAATATTGTAGAGTTATATCTTTGAGTGTAGCTAGTTCTCATTCGACTGAGAATTAGCTAAATTCTCTTAAAATGATGTTATCACACATTTTTCTATTACATGAACAATATGATGCAAGAATCGAGATACAATCCAATAGGACATAGCCACGGCCTTTGCATCAGAGCGATGCATACCCACATGCAACTTAACATTCTCGGTCACAATAGGATGCAAGAATCAAGATACAATCCAATAATCTTGGAGTGGAATGAGCTCTAATTTAGCTAGCAAAACCATAATTTTTTCTAATTAGGTATTCCCCTGTTCACTTTTATAAGGCACACTAGTTATGCTTTCCATTTTGACCACATACATATTAAATGAGTGAATCTATGTATAAAATAAGTCTAGATACACTCATTTTGGTATGTATGTAGGGATAGCTAGTGTGCCTTATAAAAGTGAACGGAGGAGTAGTTTGTTCCGAGATACTCTACGATACTAGTATAAACTTATCTATTCTTGAACTTAGATTTGTGGCACCCAAGCACCGGTGTGTTCGGGTGCAATTTTTTTTAAAGAAAAATAAATTTGAATTTGAAAAATTCAAATCTTTTTTCGTTGGTTAGCATGTTTTCTATGTATTTATGCGATTTTTTGGTGTAAAAAAATCGTATTCCAAACAACAGGAAAATAAATAAAATATGGAAAATAAAAGGAAAAAGTTCCCGATATCTCTCCTTTTTTGTATGAAACTTCTGGCATATACAAATATAATGTGTGTATGTATTTGTATATCAACTTTCAGATTTTTTTTAGACCTATAAATATGGTTTTTAACATTTTCTGAATCGAGAGCCAGTGAGCTGAGCCACGGGCACTTTCGTACCTCTCCTCCCACTAAACAATTATTCTGCATGATGAGACAAAAAATCGACCATTCGTAGACGTCCAAATTTCTACTGGATATCAAACACAAAAAGTGCAAATGGAAGCCGAGCTCCATGAGCCCTTTATTTACGAAAATTCGAAAATCATATTACAAGTTTCAAAAATATCTGGAAAAAATCATAGATATAGAAAAATTTGTATTCTAGCTGTACCAACATGCAAATTATCAACTAAAATAACTCATATTATGGGCTACACGAAAATGAAAGATTTTGAAGAGTTCAAACTTTGCATGTTCACTATTTTCAATTTCAAATTTGTGTTTTTTGAACAGCCAAAATACAACATATTTCTAGTTGATATATTATAAGTTGGTAGAATACATCTACATGCATGATTTTTTCCAGTTTTTTTGAAACTTCTAAATATTAGTTTTGGATTTTTCCAAATATATAGCTTCATGGAGCTCGGCCTAACTGATCTCACTATGTAGACATCCAAATTCTGAAGGCTGTGGGCCGGGCTGCAGCGCTGTCGGTCGCTCCACCATCACCATCTCCGTCCGTCTCGCCGGCCGGGAACAAAAGTGCCATTCCCGAACAGCCAGTGTCCCCCATGCTGCAGCCCACTCACACTCGCTCCTCCTCAACGTCCCCCACCATTACCTTACCTACAAGCCTACAAAACCAGAAAGTGCCAAGCGGCTTGCTGCACCTGCGCCGTGCAGCAGCGACGAGCCGACGACAGGTAGGCAGGCACTAGCGAGACAAAGCTGTGCTGCGCTAGCTTAGCTAGGCCAGCCGTTCGTGCTCGAGCCCTGTCCGCGGCTCCCCGCCCCCTGCCGGCCAGGCCAGGCATGCCGTGATGGAGTTCAGGAGACAGGAACACGCCGACGAGATGGGCGTCGGCCCCGCGCCGCACGGCGCCTCGGCCGGGAACGGTGCGGCGGGGAGCGAGCCGAGGTACCAGGAGTGCCTGCGGAACCACGCCGCGGCGCAGGGCGGGCACGTCGTGGACGGATGCGGGGAGTTCATGCCGTGGCCCCCGGGAACGACGGCGCGCACGCGCTCCGGTGCGCCGCCTGCGGGTGCCACCGCAGCTTCCACCGCAAGGACAACGGGCAGCATTACCAGAAGTATCAGCACCACCGCTTCTCCCTCCTCCCGCGCCGACGCCGACGACGCCGCGCGTGCCGCTGCTCATGCCGCCGCCGCACCCCTACGCCGCCAGCTACCCGCACGAGCCGCCGCCCTATTTGCACCATCACCAGCAGCAACACACGCCAAGCGGCGGCATGACGACCGAGTCGTCCAGCGATGAGCGTGGCCCTGGTCCGCCCTCGACGTCGGCGTCGGCGCAGGGGCAGGGGCGGAAGCGGTTCCGGACGCGGTTCACGGCTGATCAGAAGGAGCAGATGCTGGCGCTGGCGGAGCGGGTGGGGTGGCGAATGCAGAGGCAGGACGAGGCCCTGGTTGATCATCTCTGCGCGCTCGCCGGTGTCCGGCGGCAGGTCTTCAAGGTCTGGATGCACAACAACAAGCACCACCACAGGAGGCAACCGCAACTCCCGCAGCAACATTCCCATCAGCAGCAGCAGCAGTAGCCGTGGGAGGAGACAAGCTACGAAGATAGTAACACTGCACTTTGATTAATTGATTTGCTTAATCGATCCCCACCTCAATAGTTTTGTACTTCCAAGGGAGAAGGGATTAATTGATTAATGAAACAAGCCAGGAAGGGAATGAGGCCCGAGGGCCTCTCTCACTGATATTTGTCCCTGACGATTATCATCTTCTTCTTTGGTTCTTGATTCTTGCTTAGTTCCATTTGATTTCGTTTGTTTCTAGTTGAGGGTTACATTAGTTGGAATGATGATGATGAGGGCAACCAGTGTGCGTGCTCTTACTGTTTGATTTGACCTCTGAAAGAGGATTTACCATAAAAAAAATCCATCTTGGCCAAGATCACATCTTTCACCTTGACTTGTTATTATTTCTCACCCGTTCCTTGTAATGCACAATTACCATGTCCCTGGATCTTAAGAACCAAACATAAACTAATGATCACAAGACCCAATGATGTGAAGTTAGTACTGGGGAGTGGGGACACATTTTTGTATGTACTGCATCAACATCTAATTAAACATGGTTGCATCAAGTTCGTAAGATTTAGATTCTAAGACTTTGCTAGAGAAGTAAAAGATGCATCCCATCACATTAACTGCAATCGAGTCAAAGAGCCATTTTTTCTCCAAACCTGATCCCTTAATTGAGGGTGTTTGAGATTGAAGCATTGAAAGTCTTTGGACATTGCCGGTGGGTCACATGGCTCATGACCCATCTACTCCTACACCACCTTGCACAAGTTAAGAGAGAATACAAGGATTTCATTTCACTTGATGGAACAGTGCGGCCCATGCCGCCTGCAACTGCAAGGGATGGTGAGGAGAGACGGATAAGGATGTAGTGATGAATGCACTCCAAGAAAGGGGTTAGAGATGATGCACTTGTTAGCGTCACCGGGTTTTGTGTTCTTGTTAGCCGTCACGCTAGCTTGTAGACGAACCCCAACTAGATTTTTATTTGTTTGTTCTAGTTTGCAAATAAATAAGGAAGATATATAAGAACGAGGATTTTTTTGCCCCCGAGCTCAAATGATCCTGATATTTAAAATAATAATAATAAACGGTGTTTCATATTTTCTAAAATTTAAAACAAATTGATTGGATAAATATACATGTTACACATCTGTATAAGTTTTCTCAATAATATGTTGTATTGTAGCCTAAACAAAAATCACAAATCATGGCTCTGAAAAAGGTGAAAAGAAACTCATTTTACTTGTTACATTTGTCATTTTTGTTCAGATCACATATGAAAAGATATTTCACAAATTTTTCGTTCCTATATAGTAGACATTTATTTTTTTAAGTCATTTTTGTATGGGTTTTACATAATTGTTTTAGATGCAAAAATAAATGTTTAGATTTAACAAAATAGGAACACCAAATCTCGGGAGCTACTTGTATTTTTTGACATATACAAGAAATTTATCACGTGTTGATCTTCCTTGAACATGCATATACTTGCAATTAGTTAATGACAACGCGAGTTAGCGAGAAGCTAGAGGCCCGATCGTATTACTTAATTTGTTGCTCAGCTACTCCCTCTGTTCACAATTATAAGATGTTTTAGATATTTAAATATGAACTATATACGGATCAAAATGAGTAAATCTGCCCGTCCCATTGACTAAGAAGAAGAACGTTGCCCGGTTTTACATAATTAGAAATTTAATCTCATAGGTGAAAACGTTAAAGGAAAAAATAATGTGGCCGAATCATATGTGGCGAAACTGGCCTCCTTTTTCCACACGTACCATTCATATTTGCGCGTACTTTGATCCCGACAGGTTTGGCCACGTTTAGCGCATGGCTGCTCCCTGCCAAAGACACGTTAATTTAGACAGCTTTTGTAACCGTCAGGTTATGACATGATGTTAACTTCACCTTCAAGTCTTGACAGAGGGGCTTTCTCCTCGGTCTCTTCTCTCCTCTTCCTTGAGAGTCGTCTCGCACCTTCCGTCCTCGTCTCCGGCCCGCTCCTCTCACTTCGCCGCCGGCGTTGCCGGTCGGTGCGGTGGAGGATGCGTAGCTCGGGTTGTGGATAGTAGTTGTAGGATTAGATCTAGGGTTCTTATTAGGCTTTCTCGAGTTTTCGTGGCGGATGCCCGGTTCTTTTGCTTCTTTCTTCTTCTTGGCTGGTCTCCGGTGACCCGCAGCGACGCCGGAGCGAGACCTCTCCCTTTCTGTGGCCCAGATCCATGGAGGATCTCTCGCAGAGATGGAGATGGTCAAAGCCATCTCAATAAACTCGCTTGCCGTATCCTCTGCTTTGCAGATCGAGAGATGGCGTGGTGCGCTTTTCCTCTGGCCGGCCGCGGAGTGGGGAGGAGATGCTGCTACTACTCTTCCTCAAGATCGGTGAAGTGGATCTGGAGCTGGTTCGTCCTGGCGTTCAAGCGTGGCGCGGGACGGCGACTGCGGCGCATCTCCGGCAGGCTTACATGGTGCAAGCCGAAGCAGGAGCTGCCTGGAGTCAACTCCTTCATCAAGCGCTGTTTCCTCTTCCTCCAGCATGGATTATGATGGCTTCTTCTTCCTCTGGCCGGCCGTGGCGGCGAGGGGCGGAAGAGGAGTGGCTGCTCCTTCCTTGCTTCGGTGGAGAGGATCCTGCTGCGACTCCGAGCTCCTCTCGTGGTGGCCTTGCTTGCCGCTGCGAATCATGGCCAAATGGGTGGCCAATCTTCAACCTCCGTCATGGAGGCCTGCTCGACACGACGTCAGTGCTCGGCGGCTCGTCGCGTCCAAGTGGTTCGTCCCCGGCCGTGGCGGGTTTGCTGGCGTCAGTGGTCGGTCGCCGGAAGGGAGAGACCGAGTGCTTCACTGAGCTCCAATGATCTCGGTGCTTCGTCCGCCTGGAGATCGCCGGCGACGAGTGGCAGAGGTTCCCCAGGACTTGATTGCACTCCTATCTTTAGTTCTAGGGTGCTTTTTGTAAGATTTCTGGGCCTTTATTCGAATTTGAGGTCTTCTAGGGCAAGAGATGAAAACAGGGCCGGCCCTAGCATTTGTGGGCCCCGGTGCAAGACAAAGAAAAAAGGGCCCTACATGCCAACAATTGTACACAATCGACAAGGCTTGGCCTTTTTCTTCTCAGTCGAGCTACGCGAGTACAGGGCCCTAACCAGCTGCTACTAACTGGGCTGACTCGTTACATTTTTTGCTAATCTAACATGCTGTTTAGAGGATGGACCAATCTGGATGGGCCCTAAGGAGTCAGGGGGCCCTGTGCGGCCGCACAGGCCGCACATGCTCAGGACCGGCCCTGGATGAAAAGGGTCTGGATGTAAAATGTACCTGCCACGTGTATGAATGAAATACAGCATCGGGGTCTCTGACCCCACCCCCTTGTTCAAAAAAAAAAAAAACTTCAAGTCTTCAGCGTACCTCTCTTGTGAAGAAGAAGAAGAAGAAGAATAGATGTTACCTAGCCACTCTTTCCACTGATCCCTTGGTCACCAAGAAAGTTGGATGAAAACAGCCAGTTACTCAAAACATTGTGCTAGAGCCTGGCCGGATGATGAGTGTGGAGTGCACTAGTGCAACAGTGGTTGAGATTTAGCCCCATCATATGGTAATGGTGGTGCTACTGCGTGATCAATCTTATCAGCTCCGGTCATCCTTGTATCCATATGCATTTCTGACAGGTGCTACCGAGAGACTGTTCTTTTCAAGGAATCAAGACGGACGCGGTCAGTGGCGACATGTGTCGGCGTGTCTGATCAAGTGGAACAAAATAAAAACTCCACGGTTGCTGATTTCCTTTTCTTCTTTGCTGTCCTCCCTGGCAGGCAGATAGCCTTGCTTTGCTGCTCAACGGACAGCGATAATGTATACTTCCTGAACAAATGCGTCTTATCGCCAGCAACACCGTGGTGTACGAAGAACTTGGGGTAAATAACAGGTTAGCTTGAAGTAATACCACGACCAAAGATTGGCTAACAGCTCCTAACCCCCGATCAGCAACCCTAACCCCCGATCATGTGGCTCCAAGTATTTATACCAGCCAACAATCCCAGATAACTTCGCAATTGGCAATAACAGACTACACCACACCACACATCTTTGCTAACAAAATCCAGATTCCACGAGTTATTAGAATATTCTATCTGCAATCGTGTTCTAGCGATTCATGAAAGGACATCACGTAGCAAGGATTAAAGAACACGCGCCCATGCAGGCACCGGGATCATGCAGTGGTTGATGCCACCGAACAGGAGTTTTAAAATCCTGATTAGGGCGTATAACAATGCAAAGTAGGTGCATAATTGCATTCAGGTACTAGGAGTCTAGGACTCTAGAATCTAGATAACGCTTGATTAATGTTTAGGATAATCCTGGGTCACCGTGGGCCGCTTGCTTCGTTAAGCTCCACCGCCGCGAGCATGTCCAGAACGGGAAAGGCCGTCGTGCCACAGTGCGGCACCATGTGGTCGAACCCTAGCCAAAAACAGCATGTTTTGTTTAAACTGCAACCACAGTGTACCGTGGGTGATCGATATGTGTCTTTTTCCCCTCCGTATGTCGTACTTCTGGATCTTCGTTGTAATATTCATGTCGCTGAATGTTAATGGTAAGATTCAGAGATGTCAGTGGCAACAACTCTCAAATCAGGCGTGTTGCGTCGTCACCCTCTTGGGGCGTCGTCGTGGAGCTCCGGCACATCCCGGTCTCGTTGCGGTGTCATCGTTGTGCAAGTTCGGATACTGTCTCGAGGCACTTTACTTGCTGGTGTGGGGTGTTCACGACGGTGTCCTATCTTATACACGCGGCTCTGTCTTCACCAATATCCGTCCTCGCTGGCCGCTAGCAGGATCGGCGCTCCATGGCCCGGAGCGAGAGGGCAGGCGGCCCTCTCTGGCGACAAGTTGGTGAATGTTGTGCGACTAAGTCCGGTGGTTTCACATGGAGCCGTGGTGGCACTTTTAGTTAGTAGTCTTGGGTGTTTCGCCGGGGTGTGGCTGCTCTTTTTTTTGTATCTTTGATCTGCTTTGTAGAGGGTTCCATCATCACTTATATCGGTTTGGCCGTGTGGTTTTATTTACAAAGCGGAGCCAAAGCCTGCTTCGAGGAAAGGAGTATCTATCTTACAATTTGTTGATGATAATGTTTTGTGCTTGACTCATGACCATGGTAGCTGTGAACTAAAAGTTGGTCTTGTACATTTTTGAGCTTATGGCTGGTTTGCAAATAATTTTCCTTAGAAGCCGAGGCATTTACTTGTGAAGGGGACAATTCCATTGCAGAGTTTTGTGTTGAATTTCCCTGTTTACTAATCGGCAAACGAGATTTTCCCAACTGAACAAATGCCGCTGTCCACTTCAGCTAACTCTCATACTACCGGCTATAATCTCCTTTTCATCTTCCACATTATTCGTGATACAATAACATTGGTTTAAATATATTCCTCGCTGGTAGTGATTTCGTAATTCAACACCACGAAGCAACTACATTAATTCACGTTAGCGATTGATCTCTTCCATGTGAAGCACAATTCAAAAATCATATGCTAATGAGAAAACACCTTAATATTCTGGTTGTATGATTAAACGATCAATATAATAACAACACAAGACACATGTCAACCATTATAACACATCTAATATGCACACAAATCAAGGGCAACATAAATTTTGAGATACCATGGGAATAAGCCGAGTACCTACCCTCAGCAAAATGTTATATATTCATAATGTGTTAGATAGATCGAGCTAAGAACTTTGGAGGTAGTACATGTAATCTAGTAACCAATGAGAAATTCTAAGCATAATTTCTAAGGAAACCTAAATATAGCCAAATCAAGGGAACTGTAAGAATTTTATTAGCATTTTAAAAGACATCAGGTTTGGGTTTTCTAAGGGCTTGTTTGGATTGGAGCCTGGGTTGCCCATCCAAAATATTGGTCATTGACCAGGCTATCTTGTCTGTTTGGATTGCTACCAAATATTTGGCGTGCCCATCCCGCCTCAGCTCCTCAGTTGATTTCTGCAGCAATTATTAGGCAAGGTGCTGGTGCCTAAATCCTTTGTCAATTATTTGGCTCGCCCTGGTTTGGCGGCTAGTACAGTCATAAACAAAACAAGCCCTAACCGACGAGCATTAGGGTCCCTTAGACCAGAAAAATCTCGCAAAACGGTGTAATTACTGTCATATATTTCTATTAGACATTTCTACTTATTTATATATCATTTTAAGATTAAATAATTAGTTTCTTCCAATGATACCATATTAAAAAGGTTTATTTTGTATCTAACAACATTAACCACATTTAACAACGTGACTCAAAATTTAGCAATTATCGGGTTTAAGGTTTGCACTGCAGTTATGTTGCTTGAGTTCTTACGTGGAGATTATTTTTCTTATTTAGTTTGAGATATTTTGCTAAATTTTATTCCATCTAAATCTAAGAAAAACATAATGTCAAGAAAAAAAATTCATCCATGGATTTTTTTTAGATAAAGGGCTTTATTACTTAAAAGAGTTTACGCATTACACCCGGCCTCTGCATAAAAATGCACACAGCTGCAATCCAACCGAAAAAATAAAAAAGGTTGCACTAGACGGATTACAATTATGAAAGTAAAACGTCAATGCCAATGACGAACGCCAAAGCCTATGAAGGACCAATCCGGCGATCAAGCGACCATCCATGTCGGGTAAAAATATCCCTCGCCACCTCTTCCAATCGTGCACATGCCTCCATAAAGAGGCCTCGATGCCCCGCCCGTTGTAACATGGACCATGAACGGAGAATACTTATGCACCGGTAGAGTACCTACAAACGAGAAACATCTTTATCATTAAAAACCTTGTCATTTCTACTCAGCCATAGCGACCGTATAACAGCTATCGCTCCCACCCTAATAACAGTTCTAAACTTCTTATCTATCCCATGTAGCCAGTTGCCAAATACATTTGCAACAACTTGGGTGGATATAAGTTAGAAGCTATCTGGATAGATGACCAAATAGAACGTGCGAAACTACACTCGAAGAATATGTATTTTATTGTCTCTTGTTGTGGACAAAACTCACACTTTGTACTTCCATGCCAATTCCGCTTAACAAGGTTATCCTTTGTTAAAATGACACCTCTACGAAGATACCAAGTAAACACTTTAGTTTAAGTGGAATCTTCATTTGCCATATTTTTTTATTATTATCGACTGGTACATCAGAATGGACTAACGCCCTATACATGGAATCTACCGAGAATTTTCCATTCCCACATAAATTCCAACGAAACTCATCGGACCTTGTGTAAGTTGAACTGAAGTCAACCGTGCCAGCAAGGCATTCCAAGACGTTAGTCTCGGTCCGATTAGATCTCGCCTGAACGTCACATTGGGTGGTGAAGACTGCATAACCGTGGCTATGGTATCCCCCTTGTGGTGAACAATATTGTATAGGGCCGGGTACTGATCCCGGAGGGTGGTATTACCTAACCATTTGTCCTCCCAAATCTAATCTCCGATCCATCCTTAATTTTAAATACTCCGAAGCGGAAGAAATGTTTCTTTGCCGCCATCAGACCGGCCCAAAGTGAGAATCACCAGGTTTCCAATATACCTGTGATACCGCTTCGTGCCAATGTATTTTCTTTTGAGGAGTGTTTGCCAAACCCCTTCTTCGGTTAGTAGCTTAAAAGCCACTTACCGAGGAGGCTAGAATTTTAACCTGAAGGTCATGAATACCCAGCCCTCCTTGGTCTTTTGGTCTGCAAACAACACTCCATTTAGCCAGTCGATATTTCTTTTTCTCACCATCTTCTTGCCAAAAGAATCTTGATCGGAAGTAATCCAATCTATGTAAGACCCCTTTTGGTAGTTGGAAGAAGGATATCATGTACAGTACCATATTTGTTAGTACCGAATTAATGAGAACCAACCTCCGCCAAGAGATAGTAATTTTCCTTTCCAACTAGACAGCCTTGCTTGAAGACGTTCCTCGACGTGTCTCCATTCCGCATTAGTCAGTTTCCTATAATGTATTGGTATGCCCAAATACATAATGGAAATTGACCTTGCTCGCAACCAAATATTTCATCATATTGAGCAGTTGCGTCCTGGGCATCACCGAAGCAAAACAATTCACTCTTGTGGAAATTAATCTTCAACCCCGATAATTGCTCGAATGTTGATAATATTAATTTCATATTCGCTGCTTTATCTAGGTCATGTTCCATAAAGAGAATTGTATCGTCCGCGTATTGAAGAATGGATAATCCCCCATCGACAAGATGTGGGACTACCCCTTCAATTTGGCCATCTTCCTTTGCCCATTCAATCATGATCGCCAACATATCCGCCACTATATTAAATATATAGGCGATAGGGGATCACCTTGCCTTAATCCCTTTTTTGTTTGGAAGTATCGGCCGACGTCATCATTGACTTTGACAGCCACACTACCCCCCGAAACAAAATTGTGAATTAAAGCACACCACTCCTCCGAGAAACCTTTCATTCTCAGAGTCTGTTGGAGGAACGACCACTTAACCTTATCATAGGCATTTTCAAAGTCTATTTTGAATATTACCCCATTAAGTTTTTTTTTGTGCATCTCATGAACGGTTTCGTGCAAACGACAACACCGTCAAGTATATTCCTACCTTGCATAAATGACCTTTGGGTAGGTTTAACCACATGATCAGCCACAGAATTTAACCTAATGGTTGCTACTTTCGTAAAGATTTTGAAACTAACATTCAGCAGACAAATAGGCCGGTACTGTTGTATCCTCTCGGCCTCCTGAATTTTTGGCAACAAAACGATTTCCCCAAAGTTAAGGCGAAACAACTCTAGTTGTTCGGCATGCAAGCATCCGAATAACTGAAGCAAATCTGACTTGATGGTTTCCCAGAAACGCTGGTAAAACTCGGCAGGAAAACCATCCGGTCCCGGCGCCTTATTGTGCTCCATTTGAAAAACCGCCTTACTTATCTTGTCTTCAGTGAAGGGAGCGATAAGAAAGTTGTTTTCCTCAGGAGTAACTTGGGGAATATCATCTATTCGTGACTCATCAAGAGTAAAGTTTCCTTCCTCTGGAGCCCCGAACAGACCTTTATAGTAGTTAGTGATATATTCCTTGAGCTGATCCTATCCTTCGATCAGGCCCTCGTCTTGATTAAGAGAGTGAATACGTTTCTTCCTATGTCGGCCATTAGCAACATTATGGAAGTACCTCGTATTCGAATCCCCTTCCAAGATAAATTGAGCCTTATATCGCTGGTACCATTTAAGCTCTTCTTCTCGCAACTTACGTGCAACGTGTTCATTCGATTGACTTTTAAGTTCAATCTCCTGGGTTGACAAAACGCTTGTTTCTGCGAGTTGATCAAGCTCATCAATAATGGAACACATGCGCTCTTTTTCTTTTTTGAGCATACCGGATGTGTGCCGAGCCCACCCACGAAGGAATTTACGCAGATTGCGCATCTTATTATTCCATCGTTTTATGGGGGTCTCGCCAGCTACCGGTTGAGACCATACCTTTTTAACGAGATCATCAAAACCATCCCGCAACAGCCATCCCAATTCGAATTTGAACTGAGGATGAACAGGAAGCGTCGATGTTCCAGTGGATAAAAGTATGGGGGAATGGTCTGAGAAAGCCTCGATACGTCCCAAAGCGCGAACCGTTACCAATGGATATTTATCCTCCCAATCGGAGTCCATCAGCACACGGTCCAGCTTCTCGTATGTCGGCTCGGGTAGACTGTTTGCCCAAGAAAACTGTCTCCCCGTCATATGTACCTCTCTTAAGGACAAGCTATCAATGACAGCATTGAACAAGAGCGGCCAATGACCATCAAACCTTCCCCTACTTTTCTTGTGTCGGAATCTAAGCATATTGAAATCCCCACCTATGATAATAGGATACGGGTTATCCTTAGCTAGGTTTACCAACTCACAAAGAAAAGCAGCCTTATACTCCTCTTGGCGGCACCATACACAGCAACCAAACTCCATATAAAATTATCAGCGGATATGAAATTTAATATGATATTCACCATCCGAAAAGGCCAACAATTCCATAGAATCTGCTTTAATGCCGAGTAACATGCCACCCGATCTACCGCGAAAGGGACAAGAATGCCAAGTAAAATCCAATTTTGTATATGTTAGATGTGTTTGTATCTAATTTTGTATGCTATAGCATGTTCAGATGTGTTTGTATCTAATTTTGTATCCTTAAATATCTCTTCCAAGGGTTTTACAACGTACTAGTCTAACAAATATCCCAATAGAGGGTTGTAGAGTTGCATTATATCTACTGTAACCCATAACTAGTAGGCATGCAATTCTATTGTTGAATTGCAACCAGGGTACGTTGGGTGATCGATATGGTTAATTAACAGAGTACCCGGTAATATATGTTGTCAGGATGATGCAGGGCTGCATCGTCGGTGCTTGTAGTTAAGGTGATTAATATTTTTTTGTGAACAGGAGTTAGTGTCATTAAGTCTGTTCGACGCTAAAGTCTGGTTTTGTATGACGAACGTGCTAAAGTCTGGTTTTTTTTGTCAACGTATTAGTAATTAGACAGAGCAAAGGGGAAGTCCATGCTCCTACGGGAGTTGCCGCTTTGCAGTTGCATTGGCAACCAAATGACAATTGTAGCAAGACCCTCCTACGGGAGTTCGAACAGCACATGACTAAAGGCAACATTGCAACAATTCAGAAAATTAGCCTGCAAGATAAGATAGTATCCTAACACTGACACGGAAAAACCAGATTTGATGTGTAAATGTTTCATAGACATTGAGGTTTTTAAGAGCGGAAGTTCAGATAGTATATTGAAACAAAATGTTACTGCTTGAAGAAGCAGAATCATTGAGAAGCACTACTGAAATATATTTCTGTCAAGTGCTACCCGTGTTCCATTCTTGTACTACCTTGCTTTGGTTGCTGAATCAAGATTTTAGGTGCCCTAAGATTTTATTGACCTGACGTTCCCATATGATCTTTATGTTATATACTACTTAAGCCATTTTTTCTTCTTCAACAAATATAAATGATTCAGTCAATGGAATGCTAGGAGGATATTGCACATATAATACTTAGTTCAGGCTATGGGGAAAGAACGGGCGAATTTGCTTTAGTTCATTACCAGAAATGTTACTAAGCTGATGATACAAGATACTGTGTAGTAAGTGTTTACATTGTTTTTCCAACTGCTCAACAGGTGGCCATGGAGAAGTACCTGCCAAACTGTGTACATACATACATTAAAGCGCAATGCTCATACTGTACACAACTCAGTACAGCAAGACTCATTGTAAGACTTACTGCCAGGAACAAACCGTTCACCACTGGCATGCTTGCTTCTGGATCTTCGAATTCATGGTGCCCTTCCCCTTGTCCTTGTAAGCGTTCCTCGAGGTGAGAGGCCTTCTCCGCCCAAGGGCGGCCGCCATCGCCCTTTTCCTCTGCTTGTTCAGCTGCCTTGTCAGAATGGCGTCATCTTCATCCTCGATATCCTCTCCTGACGACCCGTCCTCGTCGCTTCCTGACTCGGTAGCATCCCCAGCGATAGGATTTGTCGTTTTGTTCTCACTACTGGAACTTGTGTTTGTTGCAAGCTGTAAGGTAAACCCGGCGTAAGCAATATCCAGGGACAAGTGTTGCTAGTCATTCAGATGAATATATTGCTAACCTCGTCAGAAGGAGTTTCAGGTGCGTTTGAGTCTACCCCGACAAGATCAGGAACACAGGCAGAATCCTGGAAAATGTCCCCCAGAGTATATTTGAAAAACTGATAACTTGAGAACACTGAAACTGCTTGCTTGATAGCTTGGCAGTGGGCAAAGCTTGGAGACACATTTTACACGGAAAATATTTAGGACTCAGAGCAATACCTGATCTGCTATTTTGAAGGAATTGGTTTTAACAGACACGGCATCGCCACCTTCACTTTCTGGTTCGGATGTTGAATCATCATCATCATCCGAGTTGGAATCATTTTCTTCAGCATTCTCATCAATGAACTGTGATCACGTGAAAGAAAGAGAATGTTACCACTCACCAGTCTGCAATAATATCCACCTATTTAGGTGCTTTCTTTGGCTTATATGCCAAAGTCCAAAAAGCAAGAATAAGCCTAACCAAACACCCCCCTAAATATCTCATATTTAATGTCAGGAACATTTCATGGTTTTCCAAAAATTTAACTTAGTTTTTTGGTCCAATGTTATTGCTTCAAAAAGTGCATTGTCACAAGATCCCCAGGTGGTTATGCCCCATATTAACATTTACTGGGCACCCACACAATAGCAATTGTAACTTCTAACCAGTAGCATTGTTAGACATTTTCGCATGTTTAGAGGAAACACCAATACCACTAGTAACCAAAGTTCATAAAATACAACGGGGAGGGAGACCAACAAGATTCCAACTTACTGGTTGGAACCAAGGTTTTTTGCAGGAGCAAATTTTAAGAACCATGTATGCAATTCACTACCCACCAAATGGAATACTTCTGCCTTCATAGCAAAAATACAGAAGATCTTCAAACTGAATAAGACATCAATATGAGTTCCGTACCAACATCTGACTCACCTTTTCTATCTCAACCTGCTCTTTTTTGGTGAAGCCACTTGCAGCTAGTTCTTTGTCCAAGGCACCAGAAGACTTCTGAATGGATAGAAAGGACGGCCTGCCACCATCATCATCATCAGTTTCAGACCCATCGTGTCCACCTTTCTCTGTAAGATTAAACCTACCACAAAAGAAAGACAAAGTTTAATAAGAAAATAAGTTGCAATGGATTATTTTGAATTTCTTGAGGTTTCAGTCCATAAAGATAAACCTTTTGTTAAAGAACTTGTAGATACACCCAATATCTCGATCAAAGTACCTGCAAAAACAAACCTCGTGAATATTGAATAAAGAGTCTTTAGTTAGCTATGAAAATATGCTACATACATCTGGGCATTCCGATGTGAAACAGATACCATCTGTGGGAAGTCGATCATCGTAACTGTTTCATCATCATCAATCTGTACAACATCAATACCCATGAGAATAAAATATAGGGTAAGAAATGTACTGAAATATCACATAATAATAGAAACTTCAGTTATGCTTGTTCAAGAATTATACAGTGAAAACACCGTTCTGTTCTCCAAATGACAGTTTGCAGCTACGTTTTTTCTTTTAGTAATTGCATCAGTCATATGTTTTAGTACACCTGGTGAGCAGAAGTCTAGCCAAAGGTTACGTCCAACTCACTATATTTCCCTCTGAAACCACAAAGATCACAGCATACTTCAAAGAGGCAGGACTGACAAAACACAATGTGTGCCATAAACATTAACTGGAAACAACAGAATCTCAAAACTTGTGAGCGTAATGCAAATACAAGAGGAATACAAGCACACACGAGCTGATTTATCTACGTGGAATAATAATAAGAGAGGGTAAAAGTCGATATACCATGATATTGAATTCATTAAAATCACAATGTATCAGCCCATGCTCCGCCAAACGAATTACAAGACCAAGAATTTTGTCGAAAACATCATCTGGATTTTGCAATTCTCTTATCTGAACACTATAAAAAAAATACAACACCTATGTCAGTGCATAAAGTAGAAAGGTCTCTTGATTGAAAAATAAGGATCCCTTTATACTTACAGTGGATATCCTGGCACAAGTGACATAATCACACAATGCCGATTGCAGTCTACCGCTGTGGGAACAGGGAATCCATGGTCTCCTAAAGCCTGGAATGAAAAAACAGTAAAATGTTATAGAATGAATAAGCGGAAATTCGCATTGGCACCCGGAGCATATGCTCCCGGTATTTTCAAAAAAAAATCAAAATTTGAAAACTTATCAAAAAAATCTGAAAAAAATCATGCACGTACCTGACCATGGTACGCACCACCGTGTTGTTTTTCGCGCCGAAATGACATCGTACGCGCCCTGTACAAAAATGACAAATTTCCTGTCAGAAATTCAAATTTGTAGATCTCATTTTCTGACAGGAAATTTGCCATTTTTGTACAGGGCGCGTACGATGTCATTTCGGCGCGAAAAAAAACACGGTGGTGCGTACCATGGTCAGGTACGTGCATGATTTTTTTCAGATTTTTTTGATAAGTTTTCAAAATTTGAATTTTTTCGCTCTCAATGAATAAGCATCTACTCAGTATTAGCCTAGATGAATAAAAAGTGCAGTCGTGCAAACACCTTCATAAAAGCAAATTCCTTTAGGGCCGCGAGTCGTGATAGATACAGCCAGTTAAAGCTCCTCCGGTGTGCTAAATAGTCACGCTTCGATTTCACAGCCCTAAAAGATGTCCTGCCCAATCTATGAAGCTTCATGGCCAACACTGTTCCGTCCTCCGTGGCAACCTCAAATATGTCTACAAAAAATGGAAGGTTAAACGTAAGTATTTGACCTTTGGTTGCTACAACCTAAGGCTCCATATGGCATTGCTGTGGAGTTTGGTTGAGCTGTTTTTAGATGCAATTTTTTTCTTGGTCAGGTTGCAAACTGATAATACTATAGCAATGCCAGCATATGTCATGTAAGGACAAACATTAACATTTATTTCTCGTCTAGCTTTAAATGTAAGCACAGCACAAGATCGGTAAAGTGAGCCTTAAAATAAAATAAAAAATGAGACAAACATCAGTAACTCCATGTACCTGACTCCTTTCCGACACCGATTTGACGACCAACCGAAGCAAAAACTCCGCGATTCACCAAAGTTTTAATCGCAAGGAAGTCGTACCCAAGATATGTGAGACGAAATCCATCATCTATAAGCAATGAAAGCAACTATGATCATCCAAATAGCAACCTAACATACAAAAAGAAGTAAGATTGAACAACAACTCACACTTTTTACAATCATGGTGAACCAGTTTGTTCTTCAACAAATTTCGCAGCACTTTATATGTGCCTCCATGCCTAAGTCCCCGAAGAATTAGAGCACATTCAGAAAAATAATGGACAGATCTATCAAATCCAGGAATTTCCTTAAACCCAGCAACAAAAATCCAGGTGCAAACTAGTTGTCAAGAATACTGAGCCTTGTCACACAGAGAACCTAGGTTGTTTGAAGACTTGATCTAAGACCTCTGATTTTTTTACAGAACACTATATAAAATACATAGTATTATGTACTCGTATTACCGAAACCAATAAAAAAATTAGACAGTAAAATCCAATTTGCTTTAATCAATTGTCATGGATATCAGGATATGTTACGATCACAGTACAAATATCCATCTGTGAAAATAGCAAACCACACTTGACAACAAGATAGAGGCATCAATTTGGCAAACCACACAAATGACAATTTCGGACCAAAAGGGCGGCACCACTACTCACTTCAGTCCGGCGATGCGGTCGACGAGCTCCGCGGGCACGATCTCGTGCTGCGAATCCAAGCCGAAACGTCAGGCGAGGAAACCACATGTAGGGTAAGGCTGGCTAAGGTGCGGGGTTTTACTACGACTTACGTTGCGCATGCCCATCTCGCAGGCGTGAGGACCCGGAAGTCATCCTTGGACAGGTAGCGGAGGGCGTTGACGTCGAGCTTCATAGCCTCGTCCTAGCAGCGGCGGCAGGGAGCGGGTGGCTGGCACGCTGAGGGCGGCAGAAATAGGAACGGAACGACGGCGCTCCGAAGGGAGAAGCCGCACGATAGCGAGGGAGCAGCAGGGTGGCCGGCGTCTGAGGGAGCAGCAGGGCGGCGGTGCGGGGAGCAGCAGGGACGGCCGGGGAAGGAGAGGCGAGAAGCATGGGCCGGGCCACCGGGGCAGTAGGGTTTGGATTCGTTGGTGGACTGGGCTTTTAGGAGAAAGAAGGGAGCTCAACTTGAAAGGGAGCTATGGGTTACGAAAAATCTCACTTTTTAGCCCGGTTTATGAAAAAAATCACCATTTTAAAGTTTCAAAAAATTCTGGAAAAAATTCCGGGAAAAATCCTAGATGTTGAAAATGACATGTTCCACGCTTCTGCAAATTTTCAATTCGACAATTGTGTACTATGGGAAAATCCTTGTTTGTATTCCATCCTACACGAAAATGACAAACCATGACAATTTTGAGAGTTTTTTAATCTGTCACTGTTCACCACCCCAAATTTAGAAATTTATCATTTTTACACAGCATAAATAAACAATATTTTTATTTCTTATGCACAGGGTAGAAATCATCATTATGTACGTCTATATTAATTTTCATTTTTTTTGAAACTTACTATAAATTTTGAATTCTCAAAATTCCGGGCTACATGTATCCCAGAAGACAAAACACCGCACTAGCTATCTGCCAAGCCACCACACATTGTCCTCGTCACCTTTGTTCGATCCCGACCATAAGAAGGGAGCTAAGTGGATGGCACCTATTTGACACTTCAATGCCCCCCCCCCCCCCCCCCCCCCCGGGTTGATCGGCCCGATTTTTTCTTATCTTTTTTCAAGTTGTTTCTTTGTTTTATTTTTCTTCCTTTTTATTTTATCATTTTTATTTTCAATTACCTTTTGTTTTTCTAAATCGTATGAAAAGTTATATTTGTGTACAGTTATTTCGAACATTCTGTCCTCTATGCAACATTTTTGTTACGACACAAGCAATTTGAAAATTTCTTTCGTATAGAAGAACTAAGGGTTGGCCAGGTCGAGCCAAACACAAAGGGCAAATTGATTTAGAAGTGAGTGGAATCTAGAAGGACTAACAGTCCACTCCGCTTAAGCAAGGAATCCCTTCAGACTGGGACATGTCGTGCAACTTTGTAGACGAGAGGATGCAAATCACCCCTGGGAAATTTGACGAGAGAAGGGGGAAAACCCAGATATTGAAGGTGGGCACTCCAGGATGTTCAAAATTGGGACATAATGAGTGGTGCGTACATGCAGTGGTGGAGCTTAGTTGATGTCAGGTGGGCACCACCCCCCTAGCTTTTGGAAATCCATGAAGATTTTTTTCCGTGAGAGCTGAGATTAGTTAGATTTGTGTGTTTTGTCCCCCCAGGAACTCATTGAGAACAAGCAAGAGCGCATCCCCTGGGTGTCCCCCTCGCGCTATCCACGTGGCGCCCAAGGGATGGTTTTGCGGCTCGTTTCTTGGATTGGCTTGCTGGTTTTGTCCTGCTCGGTTGTCTAGCAAGCCTCTCAGCCCCACGAGGCCACGATAGCGGGCTGGAGCGCACGGGCTTGTTCCCCTCTCTTTCCCTTCCCCTCACGCCTCTCATGGCTAGAGCTAGGGTTCCTCCTATCCCCCGCCGCCGTCACCACAGGCTCCAGGAAAAGAATTAGACGCTCGGGCTGAGAAGTAGCACAGGCTGCCGTTCACCGTGTCGCTAGCCGCGTCACCGCTGTCCACTCTCCAGGGGCTTTGCTTCGTCCGTCGATGGTCCGCAGGTGGTGGTGCGGCGGCCTGGTGGTGGCGGGACGGAGATGCGCCGGCAGCCCGGGTCGGAGATGCTCAGATGCGGCCAAGACGGAGATTGACCGAGGCGAGGTTGACCCTGAGGATGCCGGCGACTGGTGGAGATGTGGTGGTGGGCTAGGTCACGAATCAATCTCGCGTGCACGTCGCCGCCTAGTCGCGGAGAGGAAGGTAGGGATCAGGCGGGTAAGGCGGTGGGGCGCGGTCGTGGGATGGTGCGTGGTACCGCCGTGTTTGTGTGGTGCTGTGAGGGATCGAGAAACTCGAGGAACGGAGGAAGGTGCGAGATAATAGAGGAGCTTCTGATGGACTGGAACCTATCCGACCAAACCGACATGCGCCAGCGAATCACCTGCGAGGAGACGAGGCTACAACCGACTATTGGGCACCCAACTGCGCTTCACCACGTGGGATGTTCCACGGCTCGCTATTCCCCACTAGTTTAGATTTTGGAAGGATGAGTAGTGCGTACATGCAGTAGTGGAGCTCAGTTGATGTCAGGGGGGCCACCGCCCCCCCCCCCCCCCCCCCCCCAGCTTTTGGAAATCCATGAAGATTTTTTTTTTGTGAGAGTTGAGATTAGTTAGATTTGTGTGTTTTGCCCCCTCAAGAACTCATTGAGAACAAGCAAGAGCGCACCCCCTGGGCGCCTCCTCGCGCTATCCACGTGGCGCCCAAGGGATGTTTTTGCGGCTCGTTTCTTGGATTGGCTTGCTGGTTTTCTCCTGCTCGGTTGTCTAGCAAGCCTCTCGGCCCCACGAGGCCATGATAGCGGGTTGGAGCGCACGGGCTCATTCCCCTCTCTTTCCCTTCCCCTCACGCCTCTCATGGCTAGAGCTAGGTTCCTCCTATCCTCCGCCGCCGTCACCACAGGCCACTCCGGCCGCTGCACGTGCCGCCGTCCCGGACCTCCGCCGCAACTGATGCGCTGCCTCGTCTCCCTGGCCTCCTCTATATGACCTCCTCCATGGCCACAGCGTCCTCTACGTCATCATCCCGCACCAGCACCCGCCTTTGTGACCAGGGCCACCGACGAGCGAGGCGAGGAGGTTGCAAGTGGGTTCATGGCGAGGGAGCCGACGAGCATCGAGACGGCGGCGAGATTTGCGAGGCAATTGATTATTTGGCTAGGAGAGGCCACCTACAGAAGGTTGGGACGACAATGCATCTCCAGCTCGACTACAGGTAGCGTGTCTCTTTCGTTTCTCATCGTCCGCCTCTCTATGTCTTCCTTTTTCTTTTCTCTCCCTTTCTCCTTTGAAGAAGCCACTTCTTCTGCAGGAGCAACACACGATGGAGGATTTAGGTCTCCCTTGCATGGAGCAGAAAGCCATGTCAAATTAACATGGAGTTAGGGAACGGGTTGGTCTTTCATCCATTTGAATTAGCAACACTCGTACTGCTCAAGACTTGCATGTTGATCTCTAAACAAATGTCTAAATAATTAGAAATATGTGTTTGGACTTCTTGGATTATCTGATTTGGTGAATCCAACATGTTGTTCAGAATTACTGAATCTTCTATATTTTTTATCTTATCTGAGCAAATCATCTTATGACTTCACGTGCTAATCCTACAATTAATGACCATCAACTGAGTGTTCGGTGGCAGGCAGGTGATAGCTGCAGCAAATTGCATGGACATTCTTGATCTTGTTTTACTTTGTTGGCTGGAAAAGAGTGAGTCTCCGTTTCACATCAAACCATAATTTTATCTGTCTCTACAAGTTATGCTCTTTAATTTTGTAGAAAATGGTCCAGTGAAAAACACATCTAAGTATTGTGTTGTGTAATCATCTTCATAATGCGGCTCGGTGGTACCTGATTGGGCAGCTCAAGTGAATCCAGAAAAAGGCACCTTGAGTGAGCAAGTACTTTCCAGATTTATATATGAGTGTTGTGGTGCTAGCAGTTGCACTGTACTTCATTAAGATTGCTATTTCAGCAATGGCACTAATACATGTTTTGCTACACTCTCAACTTACATTTAAGAAGGCATGTGGAGAAATTGTTAAATACATTTCTCTGATGTGAAGCATCTGTAACTATATGTCTCCCTTGTTCTATATTTACCTTGTTTAATAGATCATCGATTTATGTTTTGTGATATCTTGTCTTTGTGGATCATCACATTGAGTTTTTTTTACATTGTGCTGCTGGATTGAAGATGCTACAAGAGAAGAAGTCGAATATGAGATGGAATAAACATGTTTCCACAAGACAGTGAGAGGAGGTGAACAAATTAAAAGAAAAATAGACGGAAAGTTATATTCATTTTATCTTGCTTAGATTGTTGCACTTGCACATTTTGAAAACTTTATCAAGCACTGTTAGATTGTGTATCATGCCAGGCCAGTGTATCATTAATTATCTCGAAGAGACATTCAACAAGGATATCTTTAAAATCAATGCGCTTCCTCAGTTTCTTCAAAATCAATGCGCTTCCTCAGTTTCTTCAAAATCAATAAAACCTCTTGCTTAAAGAATGACTTGGGGTGTGTTTGGTTGAGGGGGTATCCCCAAGGTGGCAGCGGTAGCCATTTTTTCAGTGGCTACCATACGTTTGGTTGAGAGGGTGGGGGTGGCAGGGGTATCCAGATTCCCCGAATATTCCTGCGAAATGGTGGCTCCGCTTGTCCCACGAAATCGGGCGGATGGCGCTAACCACCGCCAGCTCCCGCGCTAGTCTCACCCGAAAAAAAAATTCGCGCCGTTTCCGCTGGCTCACCGCTCGCGAAAGAAAAGAGAAAAGACCCCAACCTTATCCTATCCCCTGCTCTCTCCTCACATCCTCTCTCGCGACAGGGGGCGACCAGAGGCGGCGGCGGGGACCTCGCCGGAACAACTCCGGGACGGCGACGGCGGGTAGCCATCTTCCTCTCCCCTCCATTCCCTTGGTCGGCAGCTGGCCTCTCCCTCCTAGCTCCTAACCCTCCTCTTTTATCTCGGTAAGCAGGGGCGGCGGCGGAATTTGCAAGAAATCGACAGGGGGCGACCAGAGGCGGCGGCGGGCCTAATCCGGACGGCGGCGCGAGGTATCCTCCTCCTTTCCTCTCATTTTCTTGGTCGGCGGCAGAGGCCTCTCCCTCCTAGCTCCTCAATCTCTTCTCTGTTGTCTATTTTTTGCCAGGGGCGGCGGCGGCAAGAAAGCGACGCGGGGAGACAAGCGGCGGCGGCGGCGGGGCTACTCCGGCCGGCGGTGGGTACCCCTCTTCCTCTCCTCTCCGTTCCCCTCATTTTCTTGGTCGCCGGTGCCTCTGGCTACTCCGGACGGCGGCGACGGGGCCCCTCCTCCTAGCTCGATTCATGTCTCGGTATGGGATGGGAACGGAGAGGAGAGGATAGATGGTTGGAAGGGCGACGAGGTAGGGGCTGAGCTCGCCTCGAATCCTTGCTGTGCCGCTCGTGAAGGATGCTTGGGAGGGCGTAGAGGCTGCGGCTCCGCTTGCTCTGTGTATCTCAAATCCTTGCACATCTCTGAAATTATTTCTTTCTCTTGTTTGCACAGGGGTACGAGGTGGACGAGCAGATCTGCATTCAACTACCAAAGTTGTGGATTTTGTCACTTGAATCAGTGGTATAATTTTCATCTTCTCTGTATGATGTGTATTGCATTATGTTACATGCTATGTTGAAGTTTGGCCATGGTTGTTTTTGCTCAGTTGGTACTTTGTATTGTAGATGGACAACAAGACAAGGAAGTTAATTAATTCAGCAGTGGCATATATGTTTATCTCCATGTTGACTTTGGTTGTGCAATCTAGAAAAAGAAAACGGAGAGAAAGAATTACTTATGGACCGATAGATGAAACTGATAGGATGAGAAGAGAGTATCTAGACAACAAAGTATGGAAAAATGACACAACTTGTTTGAACATGCTTAGGCTTCGGAGAGCACCATTTTTTCGATTATGCCAACTCTTTAGGGACCGCAAGTTGTTGAAGGACACAATACATTCATCTATTGAGCTACAAGTAGCTATGTTCTTGCATACCGTCGGACACAACGTTAGGAATAGGGTAATTGGCTCGAACTTTGGTAGATCCGGTGAAGTTGTTAGCCGTTATTTCAAAAGAGTCCTACATGCCATTGGTGAGCTGCGAGATGAGCTTATTAGGAAGCCATCATTGGACACTCCTGCCAAAATAGAAGGGAACCATCGATGGGATCCATACTTCAAGGTATGAGATGTTGTGTCAACAATTATTTGTTGTAAGCATGGTGATGTCTAGATCATAAACTGTTTCTTTTTGCACCCAATAGGATTGTATTGGAGCTATTGATGGAACACATGTGCGAGCCTCCGTTACCAAAGATATGGAGGATTCTTTTCGTGGTAGAAAAACCCATACCACACAAAATGTGATGGCGGCTGTTGATTTTGATCTTCGGTTCACATATGTGTTGGCTGGTTGGGAGGGGACAACACATGATGCACTTGTATTACGTGATGCTTTAGAGCGTGAGAATGGTTTACGTGTCCCACAAGGTAATAGATTATCAACCAACTGTCAATCGTAATATTTCTATAGCATCCAAATAACCCAAATGTCCCTCCTATGTTAGGAAAATTTTACCTAGTTGATGCTGGATATGGGGCCAAACCGGGGTTCATGCCTCCATTTCGACGTGTGAGATACCATTTGAATGAGTGGGGAAACAATCCAGTGCAAGATGAGAAGGAGCTGTTCAACCTTAGGCATTCTTCTCTACGTGTGACCGTAGAGCGTGGATTTGGGTCACTCAAGAGAAGATTCAAAATCCTTGATGATGCCCAACCATTTTTTAGCCTTGGCCGGAGACTCCGCAGACATTCCGGTGACATTCCGGTCCCCTATGCAGTGGCTCTCCACCCCGAGTCCTTTGACAAGAAATCCTGAGTCCGGAGACTCCGGTTGGAGCACACCGGAGACTCCGGCCTGGTAAACCAACAAAACTGCAAACTCAATAACTTTCACGTACGAAATCCAAATCAGGTGAAACCAATTTTGGTGGACTGGGCTTTTAGGAGAAAGAAGGGAGCTTAACTTGAAAGGGAGCTATGGGTTACGAAAAATCTCACTTTTTAGCCCGGTTTATGAAAAAATCACCATTTTAAAGTTTCAAAAAATTCCGGGAAAAATCCTAGATGTTGAAAATGACATGTTCCACGCTTCTGCAAATTTTCAATTTGACAATTGTGTACTATGGAAAATCCTTGTTTGTATTCCATCCTACACGAAAATGACAAATCATGACAATTTTGAGAGCTTTTAATCTGTCACTGTTCACCACCCCAAATTTAGAAATTTATCATTTTTACACAGCATAAATAAACAATATTTTTATTTCTTATGCACAGGGTAGAAATCATCATTATGTACGTCTATATTAATTTTCAATTTTTTTTAAACTTACTATAAATTTTGAATTCTCAAAATTCCGGGCTACATGTATCCCAGAAGATAAAACACTGCACTAGCTATCTGCCAAGCCACCACACATTGTCCTCGTCACCTTTATTCGATCCCGACCATAAGAAGGGAGCTAAGTGAAATATTAAGAACCATAAATAGAGTAAAGTTACCAACCATGGGAAGGTGTGGAACTTTCCTCACGGATAAACTGATAATATTTCCAAACCCGAAACACAACAAGTTTTTCATCCGGACTCCGTTTTCTATGATCTTGGGCTTGTTTCGAAGATAATCACAAGCTCTACAAGATCATGCATATACACATCATAGTCCATCATGTGAGGAAGAAACCAATATAGTAGAGTTTTACCTCTCTAGAAAAGACAAACCGGTAAAATCTCCAACATAAAAAACTCAACAAGATATTCATATGAAATCCGTTTTTGATAAACTAGAGCTTGATATGGAGATGAACACAAGCTCTAAATTCTCACATGGATAAAAGCCAAATAAGAACCAAGAAAGATGATATGCCAAGTATGCAAAGGTTTGAGCTCTCCACAAAGATGCTAACAAGTTACTCACTTGAGAGCCCCTCTTGATAGTACGGCATCTATCCTATAACCCGGTCTCCCACTAACAACATGAGAGCGATAAAATAGAAACCCTATCAAGATCATACATTTGCCTTGCGCATTCCACTTGAGTTAGATGATGACGATCTTGACTCTCTCAAGTTGGAACACCTTTCTTGATCATGCTTGCTAGCACATACTTGATGAAGACTTCTCCAACTCCCCCATACCCCCATTATGGGAGAGTCTTGTTTAGCTCTGTCTTCATTATATCCATTGCAAGCTTCAAACAAATGATATCTTCCGAGATGGATCATATTGAACTTGCACTTCATCTTCTTCTCTTGACATATATGATGGCTTGGAGATAAACATGAATGTTCCCTTAATCTTCTTTTCCAAGCCATACTTTACCATGTAAGCTTATAGAGTCCAACACATTAACTCCTTTGTTTTCCTATGGACAAGATCTACAAGGATATCTCAATGCAAACATTACTCCATAAGGATTGTCATTAATTATCAAAACCACGCATGGGGGGCAACATGCACTTTCAGTTGTGTCACTTCATTCAATGGTGTTGTGTCACTTGCAAATCAGTCTCCGAGGAGCTGCAGGTCAGAGCACTCACTGAGCTCGTAAAATCGTGCATAAATGATAACCCACGGCTGAGACGACAGTGCCAGGGGTAACAAGAAGGGCGCAAAAGATCGCTGGTTTTCTCAAGATCATTCGATCGCAAGTAAAAAGCGCATTGTGGTGGGCTGAACTTGAAATCCTAACGTCATGGAGTATATAGGCCTTTGTGGAATTGCCTTCCAATAATACCGCCCAGTTGATAAAATGAACATAAAAATTTGTATAGTTTGGTGTTCTTGCTCTTTGGGCAGGGCATACAGTTATACGTTTATGCCCGCACTGCACTGCATATTCTTTCATTTTTTTGTAGATCCTTTTCTTTTCGTGTTCTGAAATGAAATTTCACTAGGAAATCCTAGAGCTTGTACAATGAGGTGATTTGAATCAACTGTTAAGAAAAGAATGACACCTCGGCAGTGAACTAATGGTTTATCGTAGAACTATATAATACCTGAAGAAAGCTGGAAGAATATATGTTTGTGCAGCTTTTTGCTCTTGCGTTGATTATGAAATCTCATAATCTTCTGTCATTTGGGACGATGATTAGCATGCACATGACCGGCTAGGAGGCGCCCCGAGGGCGCCCCAGCCTCTAGTCAGGCCCGTCTTTGAGGGTGCACGAGGTGCACAAACGTTCAGGGCCCCCATTTTTCGTGGGCCCCCATATTTATAGGCTGAGTATACATCACGCAAAGAAAAAAAATCAGGCCGAGTGGCCCAGCTCCAGGATGCCACGAGCGGCCGATCGATCCAGAGCCTGCTCCCGAGCGTACGTGTAGCTAGCAGCTAATAACGATCGATCGATCCAGATTCCCAGCTTTGTTTCCTGACGGACGGTTTTGTTTCCTGGCGACATGACGCCGCCGCCAAGACGACGACGCCATTGCGCGCCCTGCCCACCGAACGGTGGAACGAGAAGAAAAGGAAATAGGGCCCCTGCGGCGGCTCCTTGCGTGATTACTGACGAGTGACAAGGTAATTCGGCCGCACTGCCGCGGCGATTAGGTTAGGGATTGAAAATTTTGACGCCATGATTACTGATTTACTGATTATGTCGCATTACAACAGAGATTGGGGATTGAAAATTTTGAGACTGCGGCACACAGGAGACATACGATCCCTGTGACGCGATCGGGGCGGAATTACTTGATAAATCCATGGGTCCTATTGATATTTTGAACTATTTGAAGAAGCACCCTTATTTACCTGTTGCTAATATTGCGTACATAATCTTGTTAACCATTCCTGTTAGGGTTGCATCGGCGGAAAGGAGCTTCTCCAAACTCAGGTTGTTGAAATTTTATTTGCGGTCTACTATGACGCAATAAAGACTCAATGGATTGGCGACAATAGCACTTGAAAATGATATCCTATAGAAGATTAATTATGAAGATATGATTGAAAATTTCATTTGAAGAAATACCAGACGAATGCTGCTTTTCAGTAGAAAATAAGGTCAGTTTATCGCTTTAGTGGTACCTTTCCGTAGAATCAATGTTATATGTTTCTATATACTGTACGAAATAACACATATTGAAGTAATGTAATAAAGTGAACGTATTTTTAGTTGCTATGTAATGTGAAATTTTCAAATTTTAGGGCCCCATTTTGACTTTCGCATAGGGGCCTCCAATTTCTGGAGACGGCCCTGCCGCTAGTATATCATACCCCCCCCCCCCCCCCCCCCCCCCCCCCAGACTCGCGTACATGTATACCATCAATTTCTCTTTACTGATATGGACATATGGTTACAACTTACAGATGCAGACAATATGAATATTGTACATGAAGTATAAGTGTATAACTTACACAATCATGGGAGTAAGGAGACCTAATTAATCAGACTATTATTAACATGCATGCATCTGTTCGGTCGACTAGACCTCGCATGCATGCGGACGTTGACATGGACACCAAGCATTTAACATATCATATCCACCATGCAGTATGCACATGCTCCTTCGATCGACCCATTTGCGTGTACCACCGACCTAGATCTTCAAATGTTTCAACCTGCGTGCACCACAAATTTTTGTACCAGCTTAGTTAATCCAGAGCATACCAGTCAACAAGCTATCATCAGTAGATTAAGAATGAAACACGGTCGGATGGGAAGAGTATATATGCCGTAGAGGTACGAACCTGTCGGCCTCGTAGCCGGCGAGGGAAGACGTGCCGCGTCCACCGCCGGCGGCGTTATGGTTTGGCCCTGGGCAGGGGGAACGGTAGGCGGGGAAGGCCACGTTTCCAGCCTCGATGAGTGCGACGTCGTGGACGAGCAGCTCGTAGTAGCGCCTGACGTCGTCGGCCGACTTCCCGCCGCCGACGGCACGGGCGACGTTGTGCCAGCGGTCGGGTGTGTCCCTGTCGTGCACGGCCAGCGCCTGCTCACACAGCTTGCTCTGCTTCGGCGTCCACCCCGCCCTCGCCGCGCTCATCGACAGCTGTGACGCCATTGATCGAGAGAGAGAGATAGAGATAGAGGTACCACCTATCTGGCCTATGATCTGATCACCTGGAGGCTGGTACCGTGGGCTCGTTGCTGGTGAGATGAGAAGAAGGGTGTGAGACGGGGTGCTACTTATAGCGTGCTGGCTGGGAGCCGGAGTCGAGGAGCATTCCATGATCTGTCTAGGGAACGGCAGAAGAGAATATATGCATATGGTGACGGGTTGTATACTTGGATGGCAAAACAAGAGGAATAAGGGTGATCGAGAGGCAGCCGGCCACTACGAGAGGAATGTGTGGAGGTGATCCAAGGAACAAACATTTCTGTCCCTGGGATGTGGGGATCTATCTTTCTATCTCTTCGCCGGGTCAGGTCACGTCGTGGTTTAGCTCTGCATCTTGTTCTCAATCTCCTCCTCCTTCTCCTCCTCCTCCTCCTCCTCCTCGTAGATTCAAAGCAGACATGTAAATACAAGTTTTACCCTGCTTCTACCCCCTTTTACTTTCGGGAAATGATTTTTTCACAATTTTCCAAAACTTACAAATACAATTTTTGTCAAGTTTTACACAATAGGTTCATAACCCTTTTTTTTTTTGCGGAATCATAACCCATATTCTGAATAGCATATTTATGATGTGTGCGCCTAGCTTTGCACTGCATGTATTGGCTTTTTATTTACACCAGACCTGTCGATTGATTATAATTAGAATACTTAATTTTCCATTAGTGTTTAGGTTCAACCAACTCCCCGTATGATTACCAGCTGGGTTCAATCACTGGGATATATTGTACTGTTTGAGTGTACTGTAATGTCCTCGAGGTCATTCTTTTATCTTTGTACGTAGTATAATATATTCAGAGAGGAGAGGTCGTGTATGAAGAAAAACAGCAAATTAATTCTTGCAAAGGATCTAGCTATACAGTTATTTTAAGGACATTCGATCACTATCTACAAATAGCTAGTTGCAGAGATTGGATTCCATCACCGGAAAGCAGGTGCGTGCTGACCATAAGATCGACGAGCTAGCATATGTATTTCTTTCTTTTTGGATGAAATCAGAATAATATCAAGAAATCTAGATCCAACCTTTTTACTCATGAGCCAATGGGACAAAAATAAAATGTTTTATTTTGTCCAATGGAAAGAGAAAAACTCTTTTTCATGCATGTATCTTTTTTAGAAACTGGAAGCTTTTATTAACCCCGGACTCTGCATAGATAGATGTAGTTCATAGTTTATTTTAAGAAACCAGTCATGATAGCCCAGTCAAAAATATGTGACATGCCACACATACGAAAATGAGCCTAATCAAAAGTGTGACATGCCGCACATAAAACCACTACGCCTGCCATGGCAGATCTCAGTGGCGGGAGGAATAAGTCACGACTTCTGGAGATACCAAATTGTTAAAACATTCCTGGACCAATTAATCATCTCAGGAAAAAGGCTATTCCAATGTTCTTATTTTATTGTTCTTAATTAGGAAAAAATATAGAGGAAATTTCCCATAAATGAAATATTGCACGATGGTACGACTGATAATTCTATCACGCGGCATCCTATGGTCACCCCCACACCATGCACACGTATATACATGTGTCATAGTAATATTTGTAAACCTAAAAATTCAAAATGAGGGTCTATTCCGACGTTGTTTTCCTAAGAACTAGTAATTCCACAATTACCACAGTAGTGGTACCAAAGTTATCACAATAACCAGTTTACTTGTTAGTTCAAGAGACTAATAGCATGTACTTTGCTTATAGATTCGTTCCCAACATGATAATGATCTACTTACCATATCATGGTAGTGAAAGTGATGTAATTACAATAGTGATTTTGTATTTACCATATTTTTGGCGAAAAGTTCATAGGGTGATGGACTCACAATACTGTCACGTGTGGTTGTTACCGCGAGGGAGTATCCCATAATAGCGTATTTTAATGGCACAAATATTCTCCATTCGATGGAAAATGTTCAACTGAGGTGAAACATATCCAATCATTGCATTTTTGTAAAGATATGCCCACCTTGTTTGCTTAATTTTTGCACAGAGCCCCTCATCCACAATCTATACTATCAATTTTGCCCTAACATACCATTTCAGCCAAGCTATGGCATCCGCCATCATGGCATCATATAAATCTCTTATTCTGTATAATCTCACCTAATCAAATCTAATTAATCTTAGCAAAGCGCGGGTCCGTAACGGGGATTGAAAAAATGGTGATGTATGGCCATGCCCAAATCTAAAATACTTTTGTCCCTCAACCAAGCTATGGCATCCGCCATCGTGGCATCTTATATGTCTTTTATTTTGTAAAATCTCACATAATCAAATATAATTAATCTTCCTTGACAGATGTGCTCGGCGATGGCTAGATGACGATGAGTAACATGAGCCAGTGGGGAGGCAGGTGGTGGCGAAATTCATTCGTGCTAGCCTTCTAGGGCGCGGTGTCTCTGTAAGTTTCTCTGATTCTGTAAAATCATATTTTTCTGAAAATGAGGATAACTCAGTGCTCTACGTCAATTGATGCACACAATCATATATTTTAATTATTAAAAAAATACCAAACATTGATGCCAAACAAATCGGCTTCAAAAGAGAGAAGAAAACCAACTTTTTTGTGGCAACATCTCGAAAACCCCTCAAAAAATGACTATTGAGCATAATCCACTGAACAACATTTGACCTACCAAAGAGCGCGATGATCCAAATACAATGATTCCATGATGGCGGATGCCATGATTTATATGATGCCATGATGGCGGAATGAATCACCACACTCACACACAGATGTTTGCGGATCTGAGCATAAGTCACACTGGAGCTATTTCCTCGAAGAAGAACTTCAAACCAACACCTTCAACGGGGTAACAATGTGCGGATGTCGATGCTGCATGATTCAGACATAAGGCTGAATCATGGCTTTGATCACTGGTAAGTCGGTTGAGATTTTTTTGAAACGGAAGGGCAAAAGCTTTACACAAATGAGGCTGTATCTTGTTTTTTTATGTATAACCCTGAATTACGTTGATTGATATGAACATATGGTTACAAGTGCACACAATATGAATATTGTACATCGGAATATACACGCCAAATTACACATGGGAGTTAGGAGACCGATCGATCTCGCATATTAGACCACTA
The DNA here is from genome assembly GCA_947311845.1 of Poa pratensis. Taxonomy (NCBI): domain Eukaryota; kingdom Viridiplantae; phylum Streptophyta; class Magnoliopsida; order Poales; family Poaceae; genus Poa; species Poa pratensis. Next base: position 47,360,615 of record CAMZMU010000067.1, read on the forward strand.
TAGCCTACTATAGTAAGTACTAATTAAATAATTATGAACATGCATGCATCTGCATGCTCGGCCGACTCCTTCCAGCTAGCAATTGGATATGCGGATACGTTGACATGGAGTCATAGACACGACACCATGCATGCATGAATATATCATATGATATCCCCCTGCAGCATGCACATGCTTCTCCAAGATCGATCCATCTGTGTACCGTTACCGCTAGATCTTCAAGTGCTTCAATCTGCACCAGAAATTACCAGCTTAATTAATCCAATCTACCATCTAGCTACGAGCTAGCGAGCAATTTGGTTAGAAACACAGGGAGATCGAGACTTTCTCGGGCTCATAATGAATGAGGTCGGGGCGTACCTGTCGGCCTCGTAGCCGGCGAGGGATGCCGGGCCGCGGCCACCGGCGTTGTGGTTGGGTCCGGGACAGGGGACACGGTAGGCGGGGAAAGGCACGTTTCCGGCCTCAATGCGTGCTATGTCGTGGACGAGCAGCTCGTAGTACCGCCTGACGTCGTCGGCCGACTTGCCACCGCCGACGGCGCGGGCGACGTTGTGCCAGCGATCAGGCGTGTCCCTGTCGTGCACCGCCAGCGCTTGCTCGAACAGCTTGTCCTGCTTCGGCGTCCACCCAGCCCTCCCTGCCGCGCTCATCGACAACGACGCCATTGTTGATTCACACCTAGCTCGCTTATGATCTGAGCTCTTGGAGGGTTGGAACCGTGAGCTTGCTGGTTGCTTGTGAGATGAGAAGGGTTGGAGAATGGCGCAACTTATAGCCGGTAGCAGCCGATGGAGGAGGATTCAAGTCTGTGTGAGGCGGGAGAAGATGGAGAGAATAATGTGAATGGAAAAAACAAGAGGAATATTGGGGATAATTAGCAGCCGGCCACTACGAGAGGAGTGAGGAGGAACAAATATTTCTGTCCCCGAGAAGTGGGGGATCTACCTTTCTATCTTTTCGCCCGGTCAGGTTGCGTCGAGGTTCGGCTCGGCATCTTGTTCTCAATCTCCTCATATCCTCGATCCTGTTCAAAGATTCAAAGCATACAAAATGTAAATGTATATGATACATGCATATGTTCTCTTATAGTTAAAGTTGAGACATAGTGTTGATGTGCATATCTTCAAATGCGGAGGCCAAAAAAGGGTATTGTTCGTTAGATAGATATATAGGTTCTTGTAAGAATGTTATTTCCCTTTTAAATAATAGAAATGTATGTATCCGGTTCGAAGAAAATCTCTACTATATAATATGTCTTCAGGTGGTGATAGTCATGGTACGTTTTTAAATTTTTCAATTTTACCCTTACATTATTAGGCTGAGTCAAAAACTATTACAACATATGCCACCGCCAAGTTATATGATCGGTTCGCTCTTCTATCCCAGCACTCGAGTCCAGGGGCAAAGTCCACCAATCACGGCCCCGTCTCCACAGAGGAAGAGAACATGCCACGCTTCCACCACGACCTCCGGCGGCCGACGCTGGTACATCGCCGTAGTCGTTGAGCTGGAGCCGCGCTCTGCTCCTCCTCAACAATCGTCGGCGAGGCAAGCTCGGCCGCCGGCCTCCTTCTGCTCGCGGTGGTCCGGGCCAGTGTAAAGAGGCTCGCTTCCTCTTCCTCCCGAGTCAAGGCCTCGATCCAAAACGGAGCTCGCTCCCGTTCAGCGCAGTGGAGCCGGACGGCCTCGGCCTGCTCGCCATGGTGGAGCCGTGGAGGAAGGGGAGAGCCGCCAGCAGGGGAGGGGAGGCGAGCTGGGCCGCACCAGTTTCGCCAGATTTTTGCCGGGCGCGGAGGCGGAGGTGATGTCCACGGGAGAAGAGAGAAGGACGGGCCGCGTGTGGGACTAGAGGAGGCAGAGAAAATCGGAGTGGGCCCCACACATAGGCCATCGCAGGAGTTCGCCCATGACCGGCCGCCGTAGGAGCTGGTCCACGACGACCGAGATTTTCCTCCCCGACCTTGGGCAGCTACTCACTGCCGGGAGCCATACCAGGTGTGGAAGCTCCAGATCCCTGCTCCGCCGAGACTTCAGGTTATCCACTTACGGTGTCGACCACGGTAGTTCGCAGGCGAACAGATTCGACCAAGTCCAGGAGCCCATGATCAGGACCGTGTTCTCACGCTCGAGTTACCTGAACAAATAGTTTCAGTCTAGGTGTTTTACTCTCTCCTGTAGCTTTATTAATGAGCTTGCTTGACGATCAGGATGAGGATGCACTATGTATTTTTTGTGAGTTGGGCCGAACAACGATTGCAGCTCATTCTCAGCACTTCTCTCTACTGAATGTTCAGTTTAGGATATTCATATCTTTTTAAAATTTCAACAAGGACCAAGCCGAACAATAGTTGTTTTTTCAAAGATAAGGCTGTTACTTATAATTATGCTACAACAGGAGCTGGGTAATGATTAAAAACCAAGCAAAATACAACGTAGAAATATGAGAATCGAAAAACAAATATTATTCTAGATTACTTGGAAATTGATAAAGCCCGTAGCAACGCACGGGCACCTTTGCTAGTTCTATGTAATACACTCTCATGGTCAATGAACCAAGCAAAGTCGTTGGTTACACAAAATTAAGCTCAAGATCTACTAGTTTTGCAATGCACGTCTTCTTGTCTTGGCTTATTATTTGCACCACTGAACTATCACTTAATGGTTCTATAGAAAAACTAGTTTTTCTTAATCTTTTGGTTCAACCAACTCCTTGCGTGATGATATTGGTTTAGTAGCTGAAATATATTGTTCTGGTACTAGTTTGCTTGTTATTACAGTCCTTAGAGAGGAGAACACCGAGCATAAAGAATAGCCTTTTACTGCTGTAAACGAGCATGCTATATATTAGACATTCAATCGCTATATCCAAATAGCTAGTTGCAGAGACTGGATTCCATCACCATAAAGTGGGCGCGTGTTGGCCATAACATTGAGGAGCTAGCATATATATCTTACTTTTTGGATGAGAGAACAATAGCAAAGAATCTATCTCCAACCTGTTACCCTGCCTATGGATAAAACATCAATTCCAAAAATAATTGCTCTACTTTATGGTCCAATGGAAAGAGAGATTGTGCCAATGTAAGTGCGCTTGTTTTGCATTGAGCATGTATAATTTACGTTAAATCAGTACATATCTATTTATTGCATAGAGCTAAAGTATATGCAATATTATACTATACCTCATGGTCTAGACTAGTCACAATGGGTAGTAACATAGGAGTAACATCAATGCCACGTAGGCAAAAAATATGATGTGACGGGTAATTAATGAGCAGAGAGATGGTTGTGGTAACATAATACTCCCTCCGTCTAGGTTTATAAGGCCCTCTTCTTTTGCAGCTTCCAGGCAGATTCGGGGTGGTGGACAGCACAAGCTGAAAAGAAGTCTCCGGCCGGTGTCCAGCTTATTCCCACCGCGAAACTGTAATCCTGTACGTAGCGAGAAGCTGGTGTCGAGCAGTTTTTGGCCGGATTCCCGCAAAGAGCCGAACGGGTATGGAGGCATACCCCTATTCTTGCTTCTAATTACAGGAGAACTGCCACCGAAGGCACGGTCAAAGACTCCGGCGTGCCCAACAACCGGCCCGACCCTGTCATCCCCTCGTTTGTTCCTGGCCACTCGTTTCGCTTTGCATGTCTGTTCCTTGGGTGATGACAAACAATGTACCTTCAGAACTGTGTATTTCAATTAGAATATGGCTGATGATAAACAATAAAAATTATTTCGATTCGAAATAATTTGTACACGAAATATGTGCGCGTCGACGAGTAGGTTCCATTCCCGTGATCGGTTTCGAGTTTCGTGTACTGTAGCTTATTAATTTTGGGCTGAAGTTCGCACCATTTTTAGACGAATTTTATCAAATTCGTCGCACTCGGTCGACCGTTTGAAATTTCCTTTCACGAGTAGATCGATCTCGCCGTTTTCCACAACTTTCGTGTTGTAATTTTTTCGTTTTCACCAACATATATGAATAGATATTGTAATCGCTTTATTAAAATGCATGTGTCAAATTCAGGGGTATAACAGACATCTCACAACTCATCCCATCAAATAAGCCAAATCTTCAGAAACCCAAAAGAACTCTCCAGACAGTTTCTGGGAGCTTCTCCCCACAACAGTTTCTCCCCACCGGAATCTAGAAACTTGCTTATGCATAAGCAAAAACTCAAAAGAAGTGGCCCTAAGTCACTTCTCTACAATCTCTGCGACCAAGGCAGCTCTTGATAGGGTGTGGTTTAGGAAATAAATTAGCTAATTGTGCCTAATTATGTGGTAAATCGATGCAGTAATTAATTGTGGAAACTGAACCATCGGAGAGAGAGGAGGGAGTACGAATAACCATTGGAAGGGCAGTTAATATTTCGTGGGCCTCCTCCTTAATTCCCGTGGCTTCGTAAACCAAAACTCTTCCTTAATTGCTTAGTGCGCCCTATGGATCGAAATTACCTGGTTTTGGAGAAGTGACTTATAAACCTAGACGGAGGGAGTATGTTACCGTAACATCACACATTTCAAGGCAAGATGTGTGTACAACCTAATAAATAAACTTGTGCATGACACTACACATATGTTACTCCCCATTGTGGAGGTAATAACTTAGAGTAGTAACATATGCATGTTACTAGTCCAAGTTACTCCCCATTGTGAGTAGCCTTATCGTGAATGTCTAATCCTATACATTTATTTATTGACTGAAATATAGAAGTCAAATTTTATAACCTTACAGGTGCACAATAACTTCATGCAGTCCCAACCCCTCCCCGCCTCTTATATGCATTAGCATTTATATTCCTCTCAATTAGTGGCTGATTGCCTCTCCCCACCAATGCATGGAAGATTTCAGCCTCAATCAGCTAGCATGTTAGACCCAAAAATTTGCCAATTGAGCCCTACGAACTGGAACAGAGGGAGTATGTGCTTATTTGTAAATTTTGTTTCAAATTAAACCAGACAAAAGTGGAATAAACATAGCACATATGAGGCATATATTAATTGTTCAAATAGAAATATATAAAGTAATAGAGCTACTTTAATATAATTTCAGCTTGAGACTGCACACAAAATTAGGAAAACAAAATACAACCATGTGGGTTGAGGGGAACTTGTGAGATGTTTTTTTGTACCCGAGTTGAATCATATTTTTCACGAAAAAGAAAAGCATGCAATTCATTGGCAGATATGGGGATGTAGGGAAAGCAATCCGGTCCTAGTCTGACTCTTAAGTAAGCATGTAATTCTCGTGATTAATGGTTTTGTTACTTGTGAGGGTGATGAACAACTATTTATAAGTTGACGCTAAGAACCCTCACATATAGCTTCTGATTCTCTTGATTAACAGTTTTGCTATTTATGTGCTGGAACTGTGGAGCGACAAGTACATATATAGAGAAATGTTTTTGAACAAGTGTAACAAATGTTTAGGGATTCTCAATACTTGTTGTGGGTGTCGAAAGCCTCGATCCCTGGAGCAAATAGACCTGAGATCGGTCTGATTCGATTCTCCTTTTTCTTTTCTTTCTTTAAGAGGAGATTCTTAGTCAAGTAGCAAAAGGAATCTTGATTTACAAACCCTCTTGTTCAATTTTTTTTTACAAACCCTAGGCAAGGCAATGTACCCATGAATTCATGAGAAAAGTAAATGGTTGATGAGTATCCCGAACGATTTTTAAGATTAGCTTATGTGCATCCGCATATATAGATGTAGGCTATGTAACTATAAAATGATCTGTACCAGCTAAACATCGGTAGATTCCAACAGTTTTAACACGAATATACAGTACATGCACGAGAGACACATCAATTCTACGAGCTAGCTAGCTGCAGCGCTGATCTCGATGGATCAGCATATATGCATATCAGTCTAAATAATTTAGTCTTGATCTTGTACATACATAGACACTTATCACCCTCATACATGCATAGAACTAGATATATAATTATACCAGCTGCAGTCCATCACTGAAACTTTAGGTATACCTGCTGGATCTGCAAAAAAATAAAAAAATAACAGAGACCATTAGTAATTAACGTAGTAGCATACTAGCATGCATGCACACACGTCGTAAACATGGCAATGGCAAATTGGCTAATATACGTGGTACTCTGAGCGGTTCTGATCGACCGCTCGATCGCAGCCGGCCAGTGGTGGTAGTTGAACGGCTCTGATCGACCCTAATAACAAAGCTTATCACTTCTCTCTGACCATGCGTATCTGGATTAGATCTCACGTGAGGCATGCATGCATGCAGCATGCACGCACAGCATCCACGCACACATATCACTCGTACGTACCTCATGTCGATCGACGGGGTACGTCCATGGCGGCCGGTGGGCGAAGAGCTAGCCGCCGTAGTGGCCGGTCGTCTCGATTTGCTTGACGTCAGTGACGAGGCGCTCGAAGTGGCGGCGCACCTCGTCGGCGGACTTGGCGCCGCCCATGTAGCGAGCCACGTCGTGCCACCGGTGTGGCGTGTCTCGGTCGTACACCGCCAGCGCGCATTCAAACTGCTTGTTCTGCCGCTTCGTCCATGACGCCGCCGCCGCCGCTGAGCCATTGGAGGAGCTGGCCGCCGACGCCATTTGTGTGTACTAGCTAAATGCCTGTGCGCTGCTACGGGTTCAAATCTTTGAATGACTTGTATTCCAGAAATATGCCTCAAGGTAAAATTTCGATCCTTACCTTCCATCCCATTCAACAATGTTGAGAAAGGTGAAACCGGCTTTGCATCTGTTTGTGCTCTACTACATGGCGATCAAGGCACAACTTACCAGACATTGAAATTAAAAATTTGTGTGGCAACAATCCTTGTATTACTTGCACACAATACACCGAATACAAAGTGGTCTATGTAAAGAAGAATACAAAAAGAAGACAGAAACCCCCAATAGGGTCAAAACAAACAAAATAAAATTTTAAATGGCACAATGCAGTAACTATATTTTTCACACGCTCTCGCTCCTAATTCTATTAATAGTCGCATAACAGGAAGCAAGCAGACTACATAGCAGCAAAGTGTCCGTGCGTTGCAACTGGATATAAATAGTCCGCAGATGCTCCTAGAAATGAAGAACTACAACTTTTTTTCTAAAATGGACAGAGCTAGTATTAATCAACAATATAATTACAATTGAAACCATTTTCTGCTTTTGGTTTCATTCCCATGCCCAACCTTCAATTGTGTCTGAATGACAAGATTCAAGAACGGATTCCCGAAGATTGGCTCATCATTTAAGTGCAGCTGGCTTGTCAGTTATTTTATTACAACCCATCTTCTCAATGAGCTACAGTGAAGACAGCACATTGGCAATGTCATACATTCTCCTATTTTAGCTGTACCACCAATAGAGCTGCATAACAAACTTCTCATATTGGACTCCTCATGGCCTTCTCGGAGGAGAAACTTTGCCGCTTCATCAAGTGAGATCATGTCAACCTGCTCAATGTACAGATGTCATACCAATCAACCACAGTTTCACACACCATGGTGGGTCACAGCTTGACGAACTTTTGCATGAGCAACCCAAGAGACTTCTCATCATTCAAAAAAAAACCAAGAGACTTCTCCTTCCTAGGATCTGAAAATAAAACTACCAAATTTCAAAGCCTGAAACAAACATGTGGCTAAAGACCCAACATTAAAACAGACTCGGTTGGAGCATTAAGCCGGCAACGAGGTGCATCCAGCAAGTCTGAATGATTGTCAACAGTCCGGCTCAGCTTGGAGCAGAGGAGACCGAGCAACTTCTTGCGGCTGTAGGTGTGGTGGCGCAATTATGAATAAATTAAAGACATTCTAGTAATGGTAATGAATAAAGCAAACACTGGATCCAAGTAAACGTCTATAGACCTATAAGCTTGGCAAATGGATATGTTTTATGTAGTGTGCACCGACAAGACGATCCAGATAGCACACATGCACAACCAGAGATAAAAAAGGATGATCATCAATTGTAAACGGTGATGGTAATCTTTAGTAGAAAAACTTGAAACCTATAAAACTACAAGAGCATCGACTCTCAATATGCAGGCATGCAGTCAAATAAAAATAAACATAGACCAGACGCAAAGGGTTATGTTACCTGACAGTAGCCGGATCATTTCTTAAGCTTTCTGCAGACTCAGGTTGTCTTGAGTTTCCTACTTTTTCATGTGACTGTGAAGTCGTATGCCCAGTAGATGAAGTACTTTGAGTGCTTGATGGCTCTAAACTATCTTCTTCTACAATTTCTTGACCAACCGCTCCTTCGAAACAGCCAAACTGAAGTAACACCAAACACTACAAATCAATTTCCTAATTGACTTAAAAGGAGAGATACCAATTCACTTAAGGAGTAGTCCTAGTACCAATTCAACTCGACGAAGCAGGTGAAGTTGGGGAGGGCGCTGGGGGAGTGCTGGCAGGCGGCAGTGGGGAGCTTTGGGCGTGCAGGCCGCAGGATGCAGATATCGGGGCGGGCGGGTGGCGCCAACCTTCCAGGGTCGCGTCATCCCCGCCGACGCCTCTGTCTCCTTCCAATAGTGTGTCCACCGCCTCAACCTTCAAGGTCTTAGGCGACCAAATGCTCATGGAGTCATGAAGATTGGTTTTGCGTGCAGGCCACAGGCGCGTCCTCTCTTGTTTGCACTGTTCCGACGTATCCGGACACGGGCTTAAGATCAGAAGGCATTTGGTCTTGCCCTTTCCTCGAAGAAGCTCATCGTGGAGTTGATGATCAGAAGGCATCCAGCTCTATCCATTGTCGATCTGAAATAACCTATAGGCATAACATTTCGACATCAGAGCATGGGGAGCGAAGAACCAATATCCATGACATATATTATTACATGAATATGCAATGAGCTGGAATATAATTGCTTCCAAAACTAAACTATCTTACTCTCGAGTATAGGTGGCACAAACCAAATAATGGATGCTAAGCACACTCCAGTGCCATCGCGACAGCGTCCTCCAGAATATTCGAGCAGATGTGCAAATGTTAACAAATAGTCTGGGTGATATGGATATCTTGCTAACACATCAGCAATAGCATTGAGGTCATTGTCTAATTTGGCAGCTTCAAACAAATCCTGCACATGGCTGATAGAAGGATCATATACTTATCTGCAAGAATTAATAAGCATGGTTACCTAGAAAGTCAAAAACTCTAGAACAGATTAGTGACTACACCTGCAAAATTACTTAAAGCTTCTTAAAATGAACTACAACTGTAAGCACAAGCAGTACATGTGATGCTATCTGTACCCATACAAATTAGTGACGTGCCAAAATGATGCCAAGCCAAACAATAATTTTTTTGTAATCACAGCGAAACAATATTCAGCTCGAGCAAGAAGTCGAATTCCTCATGATCTGACAAGGCTATGGTGTCCCCAAAGAATCCTCATCTAGCTCATTACAAACTCAGCTAACCATTATAGATAATGGATGCATAAAATAGGTTGACTGCCGGCTATGGATGAATCAAGAAACAATGTTCTCCGAGATCTCAGCAAAAGAGTACAGAGTACTAAATTGCTCCGACCAGATCCCCGACCAGATCGGTCTGGAACGAAACCAAACAGCATAAACCTAGATCGCAAGCTCTATGTTTCACTGCAACTGCAAAATCCTAGGAAACACGGTCTCGCAAATGAAGTGTACACCATAATCAAACATCACATCTAGCTAGAACAACTTGGTACATGCCGAAGGAAGAACCAAGGTAATATAGGATCTTAAACTTGCTGATGCGGGCGCGGTAGACAGAGGAGGAGCATGTGCTTTTTTGCCGGTGGAAGCAGCGACGGGCGCATCGGATGCAGGTAAAACGGATCAGGGGATACGCTCACCTGCGCCACTCGCGGAGGGCACCTTCCTCCATCCCCATCTCGGCCGGCGGCCGCAGGCCGGTCCCTGACTCGGGGTAGAAGGGCCAGGGGAGTACCTCCGCGACGACGCCTGGCAGGCTCGGCCGGCAGGTTCGGGCGAGCCGAGGGTGGGTAGGCTCACGCGGCGGCGGCGGCGGCGGTCAGGCTCCCGCGGGACGACGGCGGCAGGCAGGCTGGCGGTGGGAGACGACGGGGAACAACTGGCGGCGGTGGCGTGTGTCGATTGTGGAGTATGGCTACAGAGATATCGATCAGGTCTGGAACCTGGAGCCGTGGGTTTGTGTTGGGCTTGGCCCATGTGCTGCTCGCCCGTCGAAGCAAAGGTATCGGCAGACCACGACGTTGGCGGATGGTTCGCTCGGTTACACGAACGACCAACTCCTATTTAATAGTAAAGATATAGTTAGCTAATTAGCTTGCTTAGAGGAGACGGATCTAGCTAGGTCGATGGATGACTGATTCTGAAATGATAGTGTATATATATATAGGGCAGGATCGAGCATGCATGCCCCGATGCAGGTATATGCAGGGTCGGCCATATGACGTCCCATGATAATGACATCTTTGATCGGACCGGATTGACGGTGTATTAAGAGAAAAATCAAATCTAGCTATGTCGGATTACAATATAAACCCACAAAGTTAGGGACGACCTCAACAAATCAAAAATTGCAACCACGACCCTTTTTTTAAACACGCGAAACCCCCACTAGGGTCGATTTCCATTACTTATCATAACGGAAATACAGGAGTAGCATCGTCTTGGTCGCAATATTTACAAGGCAAAAAGCCCACCCATCAGCAACGTTTCCAAACTTCCAGCAACTAACCGCAAAAGCTAAACCAAACTCAAAAAACCACCAGAAACGAACTAAGAACTGAAAGAAACAAAGGTTTTTGCCACGCCAAGCTTTGTTACACAGGCTACCGACCAAGTTTTTTGTAAACGATATAAACCCACAAAATAAACCCACAAAGATAGGGATGACCTCAACAAAGTGAAAATTGCGACCACGACCCTGAGAGCTCAAAATACACGCCAAAGTTGCAGCCTAACTTGTCGTTCGGTCACCATAGTTCTCATTGTTGATGGACAACATCATGAAATTAAGCCACTTAAGTACCTACAAAAATATGTGGAGGACTATGGGTTAGACCTATAGCAAACATGATGGGGGTGCACCACCATAAGTATGTGCATCGTCCATGGGCTTGAACATCAGGTGTCACACATGCATGTAATTGTGAACATAGGCCATGCCAAGAGGATATGAGAAGATACCCGGTGTCATGTGCACCTAGGCCGATAGGCTAGCTGTATGTTCACCATCGTAGATGATCAAACCGCAATCATGCCAAGAATATCAACGAGGCACCATCACGACCTAGGCAGGCAATAAATAATGTACCTTCCAAAATTTTAAACTTAGAAATATCGCATCTTCAAAGTTCTATAAATTATGAAACAAAACATGTACATAAATAAAAGGGGCAAAAATCACAAAATGAGTAAATGAAATACATGCAACAACATGGGCAAACTGAATAATGCTCAATTTTCAAGTTGCAGTTGAATCTTTTTGGAAATAGAAAAGAAAAACAACATACAAGGTACACCACTTATCGGGTTGCCATAGAGAGTCACATCAACAATGGGTGACTATACTTATCCTTTCCCAATACTTTGGCGACACACCTTTGCGACGGTCCCTTGCCAAGTCAATAGTCCACTTGTGGCCCCATTCCAGGAAGGCCTCTTTGGCAACGCACAAATATTTTTAACCTTGGTGCGGCGAGGGTTTTCATTAGTGTCGGTTTGTACTAGTGGGACCTTTTTCTCTCTTTTGTCTTGGCGGTGATCTTTCGATTTTATATTGTCATGCTCTTGATCTTTTTTAGGAGACATGGCCAATCTTGCAAGTTGTGTGTCACCCCCATAGTGCATTCAACGGTTTTAGTTCTCCCATATTAGGTGTACAGCTCAAGCATTCAAAATGTTAGGACCGTCCAACTTCTAAGGGTTCAGCTGCAACTTCTCCACCCCAGTCTTAGAGGAACATCGAGACATGAAGGGTCGAATTGGAAACAACAAGACCTTTTTAGGTCTTGGTACAATTTATGTTATTATTATAGAGCTTGGTTGCTCATGTTTATTTTCACTGTGTCTTTGATACATTATATTTATTTTAATTTTACCAGTCTCTTAGGTGAAATCCACTTCGACCCATGTGTTTTAAAAAGCACATTTTGAAATATCAAAAAAATGAATTAAAATTTCGCGGATACATATTCATATTCTATGTGTTCACAAAATCGTTTCACGAAACACCGACATTTTTTGTGGCCTGTGTAAAAAATACAAAAAATGTCTTGTGAAAAGACTTATTTTTAACACCAAATTTTGTCTTTTTTACCCATGCCACAAAAATATATCGGTTTTTGGTAAAACGACTTTGTGAATACATAACATGTTAATATCTATGCGCGAACATTTTTTGCAATTTTTTGAGATTTCAAACTACATTTAAAATGCATTTTAAATAAATGATGCATATGCACCCGGGAGACAAAACGTGTCTTTCCGTTCCTAATTTAGAAATAAACTGAATTAAAAATGCCTCCACTGAAATATTTTGCCGCTAGCTTGTCACAGTTTTCTTCTAGGTCCGCCCATGCAAGTTTATATAACTCATTGTGTGGTACTGTGGTAAAACTTATTTCTATAGTCCATGTCAAAAAATATCTCTTGTCTATTCTTCATCTGGCGCATGCATATGTTGGAGAACACCGTGCGCAATACTGGGACGGTTGTGTAGAACTGAGCAAAGCCACGTATACTGAAAAACGTACTTATACAGTTCTCCGATCCCATGGGGTGTGGAAGTCTAAGATCCACTCAAATAGCATGAACGGAAAGATAAGTTGGTTCTTTAATAGGAACGATGCGCTCCCCTCTCAAAATCAAATCAACTTGGGTCTATCTCCGATCCACCTCCTGCTCTCCTCCAGTCTCCAGGGTGCTAGCTAGATTCTGACAGCAACATCCAACTATCCAAGAACATATGCAAGAGGCCGGCCGGGGGGATTGGCATGCAGATTCTGAATTTCGGCAGCCGCGACAGCAGAAGAATCGTTATCAGCTCCAGCGATCAGGTATTCAGGTCCTTGTCGACAGTGATGCATGGGCGCTGCGATCAACAGTTCAAGTGCTCAACATATAGCTAGGCAGGCAGCCTAGCTCTGACGAACAGACAGAGGCATATATTCTGCCAAAAGTTGCACCAGCTTGCTGCATATATGCAATTTATGCAAGTTGCATATGTTAGAACATTCAGCAGCTAGTATATACAAGGAAAGCTGATCAAAGGCTACCGAATTATTGCAGGTCACAGTTAACTGAATTGGCCGTTGCATCGCCAGTTACCCTACACTGAAACTTCCGAAGAATTTTCCTCTGGCGAACGAGCGAACTTCTGAAGAATCCCTGGGCCAAAAGTAGCTCAACCTTTTCTTGACAGATATATACGGTAGCAGTTTTGGCTCGGTTACGTACTGTTCAAGATCCTTGAAGAATGTTGCTTTATTTGCAGCTATGGAGAGCGCGCCAATTTTGTGGGAATCTTGGAGTGTGATTGGTTGCCCACCAACACCTCAAACAGGCCCCGTGGATGCAAAAATGGGCCGTTTGGATGCCCACGTTTTCGGATGGCTCGCACGCGCACGATACTTAAAGCACCCCTCAGCCTGGCCCGAGAGGAACGCTCGAATCGGCCGTTCCTCCAGGGCCAGGCTGAGGAGAGCTCCACGTTCTTCTCTTCCGTACGAGCAGCCCATGTGGGATGTGTCAGAGCACGTTCCTCTCACCTTCCTTTCCCCTCTGCTACTAGCACCGCATCAATGGCGGCTGGCTTCATGGCGGCGGTCTCCGTCGTGATGCCCCGCGGTTTGGGCTCCTCTCGCAGGCGGAGCAGCGCCGGACTGAGGTGGTTCGTGGCCACAACCGCCATGGTCTCCTTCGTGCTCATCTTCTCTCTCCTCTCTTAAACTTCTCAACTAGGTATGCCTTTGATCTACACATCCGTGAGTCGATTCGAAAAATGTTGAACATCAAATATGTGCGCGTCGACGAGGGGGTTCCATTCCCGTGCTCGGTTTCGAGTTTCGTCGACCGTAGCTTCCGATTTTCGAAGTTCCCTTTCGAACGTTTTTGGAAGAATTTTGTCAAATTCGTCGCACTTGGTCGACTGTTTGAGAAACTCTTTAACGTGTAGCTAGATCTCAATGTTCCGCACAATTTTCGTGTTGTAATTTTTCTATTTCGGCGATCATCCACCGTGTTGTGTTTGTCGCCGCCGTTCACCATGAAAGCAGTCACAAGAGGTAAGCATCACCATGTGGGGTAGGAGGTGAGAGTATCTCGCGTACACATGCAACCACTGTGCAACGCAGGCAACCAAACACAAAAATGCAAAATAAATAGGCAAAAAAGAAAAACAATATGCAGGCAACCAAACGGGATGCAGATGTTGGCTCAGGCCACGTTTCCCCTCAGCCAGGCCCAAGTGAGCCACGGAGACGGGAGGCCAAAAAATGATGCACTAACCAAGCACGCCCTTGGAACGGCAGGGAAACGGATGCTGGTGGCATTGGCCGGCCACACGCCACGCAGGGTGCTGGCTTTGCTGGGATGGTTGTCGCCGACGTGGGGTTGCGATGAGGATGAGCATCTCCTGCCTGCCGTGGCAGAGATCTCGGCGGCTATTGGGATAAGATATCATGGCTTTTGGAGATACCAGATGATGAAAATAACCCGGCGATATCACAAATATCAACCAAACCTTACTTATCTTTTGGCCGCGGTAAGCTTGAACTTGCAGGTGCCAAATAGTTAATCCGGTAAACAAGATCGACGGGAAAGCACGACCATATATACGATCAACTCGCTACGGCAATATGGAAGAACCACGCTCCAAATCGCTTAGGAGACTGGGCTACTATGTTGAGCCACCTGGCATCTTCGGGTTTATTTTCGGTTCATTCTACTTGTCATTTCTTCTTTTGGTGCCATGGACGTGTAACTTCTTGGTTCAATATAAGGTTCGGTGCAGGCTTCGTTTGCCGGCCGTTGGCCCCTTACAAAAACACTATCAAGAAACAATCATCTCAAATGGAGAAAAAAAAGGTTGTTCCAATGTTTAGTTTTTCTTATTCTTCTTCTATAGAAAACAAAAATAATATTGAGGAAATTTACAAGAACTGGAATACATCGCCCATCACTTGACATTCTATGCCTACCCGCACATCGTTCAATTTTGATTATTTGCACACATGAATAAGAGATACAAATACTAGTGTCCTGGTAATATCATTAGTAAACCTGACAAAATTAACTTACTTTATTAATTATTCGTCTTCATAGTACAACTCATTGGAAAGAGAGATTTTAAACTAAATTACATGTGGGTATGTTCAGCGGCGGATCCATGATCTAAGCATAAGGTGTAGCCCAAAGAACAACTACATCCCAAGAGACATAACACAATGATACAACAAGTTTTAAGTATACCATGGATATGATGTTTATATGTATAAAAATGGATATATTTCGATTAGTTTGATTGTAGATATGCTATGACCAAATTATATCAGACTAATCGATAATCTATTAACCTAATGTATTTACAACAATTTCTTCATGATACGACAATCGTGTAATGCCTAAAGGTCGTCTCTCTGGTAATGAAATTGAAGAGAGTAAAGAAATAAATTATACTTTTACTTAAGCTCTTGTATGTGTAATATTAATCAAGTACTTGTATTAGTCAGTCACCATGATTACAATCGTGTTGCATACAAGAGGCCTGAAAAGCTGGAGTAACAATACAAACCAGTGGTGAGCAATGAGCAAACCCCCGGCTAGAGCTAGGGTCAATACAAGGTCTCAGTCACAGATGCACTTGTCGGGCGAGAAATCAGGGCTCTATGTTTTTGGAGTTGAGGACCATACCGCCAACAAAGATCCAATTTCGTGCAGCGCATCGATTGGTGAGAGGGGAAGGGGAAAATACAATGCATGGTAGCGGACATCACGTTGGTCTAGACAGAAATCTGAATCATGGGTTTTTCATTGGTAAGTCGTCGAGAAATAATCAGTCACAACAGCGTGTATCTAGTTTGTGCATGTAACATCGAGTTCTGTTGATTGATATGGACATACGGTTACATGTGCACACAATACTTCTAAATTAGAATATTGTACATCGGAATATATACACGTTAAATTAGACATGGGTGTAAGGAGACCGGTCGATCTCGCATATTAGACCACTATCTTATTATGAACATGCATGCATCTGCATGGTCGGTCGACCCCTTCCAGCTAGCCTTTGGATACGCGTATACGTTGACATGGGCACCATGCATGCATGAATATATCAGTATGATATCCTCCATGGAGCATGCACATGCTTCTCCTGTTCTCCATGATCGATCCATCTGTGTACTGTTACAGCTAGATCTTCAAGTGCTTCAACCTGCACCAGAAATTACCACTTAATCAATCCAATTCTAAACTCTAGCTAGCTACAAACTAGCTAGAAATTTGGTAAAAAACGCAGGGAGAGAGCTGATCGAGCTTGTAATGAAAAGTCAGGGCCTTACCTGTCGGCCTCGTAGCCGCCAATGGAGCGTCCACCGGAGGCGACGCTGTGGTCATGTCCGGGCCCGGGGCAGGGGGCACGGTAGGCGGGGAAGGGCATGTTTCCAGCCTCGATGTGTGCGACGTCGTTGACGAGCAGCTCGTAGTAGCTCCTGACGTCGTCGGCCGACTTCCCGCCACCAACGGCGCGGGCGACGTTGTGCCAGCGGTCAGGCGTGTCCCTGTCGTGCACGGCCAGCGCTTGCTCGAACAGCTTGTTCTGCTTCGGTGTCCACCCTGCCCTCGCCGTGCTCATCGACATTGACGCCATTGATTATTCAACCGATCGGTCAGCTATACCACCTAGCTTATTATCTGAGATCTTGGGGTTGGAACCTTGAGGTAGCTCTGGCTGCAGGTGAGATGAGAAGAAGAGGTGTGCGACGGGGTGCTACTTATAGGCGGCCGGACCCCGGGCAGAGGAGAGGATTCAATTCTGTGTGGGGGCGGGGCGAAGATGGAAAATGAATGAATGAATAGTATGCATGTGTGTGGAGGTGAAAAACAAGAGGAATAAGGGAGAATTAGCAGCCGGCCACTAAGAGAGGAGTGTGGACTGTGGAGGAACAAACATGTCTGGCTCCGGAAGTGGGGGATCCACCTTTCTATCTCGTCAGCCAGGTCGCGCGGTTCGGCTCGGCATAACTTCTCGATCTCCTACTGACCAAAGATTCAAAGACAACGGAGCTTAGTTCAAGCCAAAGATTTTTTTTGCCCCCCCCCCCCCCCCCCCCCGGTCGCTCTCGCCTGGGCGACCCGGGGGGCGACCCCAGAAAACCTAACCCTAGCCGCCACCCCTCACATCCGTGCCGCCGCCGGAGGACGCCGCCGGCTATGCCCGCGCGGTCGAAGGCGGCGGCAGGGCATCTCCTCGTGGCTCCCTGGGCCCCCAGGCGGCGGGGCTCTGGGAGAACGGCGGTCGACGGCGCGCTCGCGTCTTCCTCCCTGGCGGGCTCCTGCGGGCTCTTCCGGCGGCGGCGGCGCGTTCTGCGGCGGCGAGGCTGGGTGAGTGGAGGCGGCTCGGAGCGGTGGAGCATCGCAGGCCTCGGCTCGCTTCGGGCCCCATCTGGGACCAAAAGGGCCGGCTGCTCCTTCTTCTTCAACCTGTGCGGCCGAATCCGCCATTCTTCAGCCGCGCAGTGGTGGGCATGGAGCTCGTCGCCGTGTGCTGCTCGGCTGCAGCCCGGAACCATGGTGGTTCTTGGCCCGGGCAGTGCCCCTCCTCCTCCGTCGGCATGGTGCTCGGCGGGGTGCGGTGGCTGGTGCTGCGTCCGGCAGCCTCGGAGGATTTGGCGCCTCGGTTGGTGATTGGTCGTTTGTGGTCTCCGCAAGGTGTGGTTGGCTGCGGCGGCTGTTGGCGGGGATCGACTGCCTTCATCTGTAGGGATGTGCTCAAACTCCGGGTGAGAACCCTGCATCGACTTTGTCGTTGCCGGCGGCAGCCACGTCTTTGACGTCGTTTCCTCGCAGGAGGTGTCGTTGTGGAGCTCCAGCACCTACAGTACTTTGGTGGTCTCCAGGTGAAAACCTTGGTTCCGTGTTGCCGGACCGGATGACGGTGTTGTGCCCTGGACAACACTCCCCCCTTGGAGGCGTCATCTTGGAGACCCATATAGTATGGCTTTGGTTGATGCGTGTGCTGATGGTGCTGAGTTTTGGTGGTATTGGTGCGGCCATATTGGGGCCGATGGTGGTGTTTCTCTCCTCGGCGGGTCATATAATTCAAAATATATGCATAACATGCATATAAAAGGATGTTGTTTTGAGCTTAAAGGAATTTTATTGTAATTCTTCATACTTACAAATACAGAAATATGCATCTCTTATTTATTTATTTTGCAAGGTTTCAGACAATGGGTTCGTACATAGCAGTTCGTAATCTTTGGATGCAGATATGCTGGAACAGAGTTATCTTTCATACCCAAGAAAAATACACTCCATGGTCCATGAAGCAAAGCGCAAAATTAATCAAGGTCTACTTGCTTTGCATTCCATGTCTTGGCTTATTAATCTTGCCGCAAATATATGGACTAATGTTTAGGAAACAACTTTTTTTTTGTTAATGTTGAGCTTCAACCAACTTTGTTTGGGTTACTGTAATGAGTATCCTGAGGAGGACGTCGAGAGTATGATGGAAAAATAGCTAAGGAGATATCTAAACGTTTATTTTAAGAACATTCAATCGCTATCTCCAAAATAGCTAGTGGCAAAGATTGGATTCCATCACCGGAAAGCGTGTACGTGCTGGCCATAAGATCAAGGAGCTAGCATATATATCTTGCTTTTTGGTTGAGAGAATAATATCAAGAAATCTAGGTCCAACCTTTTAGTACATGACCATATGCCTATGGAATAAAAGATTAATTCCGAAATTAATTGTTTTACTTTGGGGTCCATTGAAAAGAGAAAATGCTTTGCGGTACACTCAGTTTTCCTCTTCTGTCTCCTGCGATTGTATTCCTGCGATTGTATTGATTCCTGAATATCCATCCTTTTAGCTACGCTATTCAGAAGCGTTGAAGGGCAGCCATTCCTCTGATTCTAAGTTGAAGGAACAATTGATAGGGGAAAAGAAATAGCATTAAAGAACTAATCTTGTTTAATTTGTGAGTTCGAGAGAAGTGGTAACTTTGAAGTGAGATTATATTAATGTAGATAAGCTTGTTTTATACTAAGTGTGTAGAATTTTGTTAAAGTATTTGTATTTATTTGCATAGAACTATGATGAAACTTGAACAATGTGTAAAAAATTACACTACGTGACTTAGTTTAGTGTGAAAGTACATTAGCTAGTGATTTTCATCGTCGGATGCTATGTATATACTTCCCTATACACAAATCATACATCTATTATTTGCTGAAATATGATAGTTCAGTTGTATAATCGAAACAGGTACACATTAACTTAACTAGTACTTATTTGCAGATATATATATTTCCTTCTTCAAAAATGCTTGTTTCTAGACAAGTTTCATTGGTAGATTCACACTCATTTCAATCCGTATCTAGTGCATACTAAAATATCTGAAACATCTTATAATACTGAACAGAGGGCGTATATGTGATACGTCTCAAACGTATCTATAATTTCTGATGTTTCATGCTTGTTTTATATATCAAAGTCACATGTTTTATATGCATTATACATCATTTTTATGTATTTTCTGGGACTAACCTATTAACAAGATGCCACAGTGCCAGTTCCTGTTTTCTGCTGTTTTTCTATTCTAGATAATTACTTAAGGAAATACTCTCAGAATTGGACGAAACAAAAGCTAACCTCCTATTTTCCCGACACGTACACGGAGCCAGAAGGGCAAGCCCGGGGGAGGCCCACGGCCTCCTCACCATGTCCCCGCGCGGCCTGGAGGGGGGTGGCGCCACCACGTGGTGAGGCCGACTCGGCCACCCCCTCGCGCCGCCCTTTCGCCTATATAATCCTCCTGCCTCGAAAACCCTAAATCAATCGGTCATATTCCAGAAAGGGTTCCGCAGCGCCGCCGCCATCGAAGACAAGTTTCGGGGATTGACCCCCGGAGCCATCTCCATCGACTCCACCGCCTCCACTTCGACTCCATGATGGTTTGTGAGTAGTTCCCCCATGGACTACGGGTTCTAGCTGTAGCTAGTTGGTACTCTCTCTCCCATGTACTTCAATACAATGATCTCATGAGCTGCCTTACATGATTGAGATCCATCTGATGTAATCGGTGTTGTGTTTGTTGGGATCCGATGAATTGTTACATTATGATCAGTCTATCTATAAGTTTGTGAAGTTATTGTTGCTGCAATCTTGTTGTGTTTAATGCTTGTCACTAGTGCACGAGTGGCATGATCTTAGATTTAAGCTCTATAATTATTGCTTAGATTGTATCTACAAGTTGTTTGCACATGTCTCTGTCCGGAACCCGAGGCCCCAGAGTGACAGCAACTGGGATAACTGGAGGGGATGGTTTAGATATGAGGATCACATGTTTTCACTAAGTGCTAATGCTTTGCTCCGGTGCTCTATTAAAAGGAGTACCTTAATTACCAGTAGTTTCCCTTGAGGCCCCGCTGCAAACGGGCTGGTAGGACAAAAGATGTTGTGCAAGTTTCTCATTGCGAGCACGTATGACTATATATGGAAAACATGCCTACGTATGATTAATAGACTAGATGTTCTGTCTTAATGCTATTTCAATTCTATCAATTGCCCAACTGTAATTTGTTCACCCAACACTTGTTATTGGAGAGTTACCACTAGTGTAGATAGCTGGGAACCCCGGTCCATCTGTCATCATCAAATATTCACTCGGTCCTATATGTCATTAGAAGTAGTATCAACTATTTTCTGGTGCCATTGCCTCTGTGTTACTAATACTGCTGCTGTGTTACTGTTACTATTGCTCTCATATTACTGCTGCTTTCACATCACCCCTGTTACTAGTGCTTTTCCAGGTGCAGCTGAATTGACAACTCCGCTGTTAAGGCTTATAAGTATTCTTTGTCTCCCTTGTGTCGAATCAATAAATTTGGGTTTTACTTCCCTCGAAGACTGTTGCGATCCCCTATACTTGTGGGTTATCAAGACTATTTTCTGGCGCCGTTGCCGGGGAGCATAGCTCTACTCATAAGTTCACCTGGGGAGTACACTTTACTGTCTCTCTGTTTTTATTTTATTTTGTCTTGTCTAGTTTACTTTTGTCTAGTTTATTGTGCTTAGTTTATTTTGTTAATATTTTTTGCTTAGTTTACTTTTGTCTAGTTTATTTTTGTCTTGTTTTATTTTTATATACGAAAATCCATAAAAATTTAAAAACGAAAATCTAAAAAAACTGTTGCCATGCCTATTTTCTGGAAAACTAGATCTTATTTGTCAGGATGGCTCACTAAGGATAAGGAATATAAATTAAATGAACACCTTTGGTCTGAAAAGGGGAAGCATCTCTCACTACAAGTAATTAAACTGCATAATTTTGCTATAGATTTGTGTTCTACATATGATGAATCTTGGTGCTTTAATGAATCTCGTTGTTGTAGGGAGCATAAACACCTCCCTTTTCAATGTGATTATAATGATAATGAAACTTTAGCTTCTTATGCTAGAGGATATTATGACTTTGATAAACTTGAGCAAATTGAAGAATTTTTTGTCTTTATGGGAGCTTATGAAATTTCAGCTTTGCTTAAAAATAGAGATGAAGCTCCTTATAAATCTGATACTTTTGCTATGCTTGGATATTGCCTTGAGTATTATAATGATAATCCTTATATTACTGAATTTCTTGAGAAAAGACATCCTCAAAAAGAAGAGACCATTGTCTTGCAGGAACCTGTGGAAGAAGAAACTACTACTGAAGCTGAAAGCTCATTGGATGAAAAAGAGGAGGAGAGTGATGAACAAAAGGGGAAGAATGGATTAGCTACCCATGCCTACCTTCTAATGAGAGTAACTCTTTATCTCTTACACTATTTGATTGTCCTCCATGCTTACCAAAGAGGATGAATGTTATGTTCCTGTGGATTCTCTTGAAATATTCCTATGAGTAAAACTTGTGAGAATAATTATGCTCTGTTATTATGATAATCCATGCTATTTTGATAAATCTTATGATAATCCTTTATTTGTGCCTAATTTCGAAATGCATGGTACTAAAGAGTTTTGCTTAGAAAATGTTTATGATAAAGCTCTAGATGATGGTCCTATGTTACTTGATAATATTAATTGTACTACTAATGAAAATGGGATTGGAGAGGTCTTGACTTTATCTAGGAGTCCCATATCTTTTGAGATTGATCAATCATCTTGTTATATTATTGTTAAAAGTGGGTTTGAAAGTTTTAATCCACCTATTTTTGAGCTTGATAAAAATTATGTGTTTGTAGATCATGAAAAGCATGCTTTATGTGATAGTTATATTGTTGAGTTTGTTCATGATGCTACTGAAAATTATTATGAGAGAGGAGAATATGGTTGTAGAAATTTTCATGGTATTAAAACACCTCTCTATATGCTGAAAATTTTGAAGTTACTCTTGTTTTATCTTCCTATGCTTGTCACTTTGTTCTTTATGGATTTATTTGTGTACAAGATTCCTATGCATAGGAAGTGGGTTAGACTTAAATGTGTTTTGAATTTGCTTCTTGATGCTCCTTTTTGCTTCATTTTCTATTTTCATGAGAGCATCATTAAAACTATCAAGCCTAGCTAAAAGGCATTAAAGAAAAGCGCTCTTGGGAGACAACCCATGTTTTATTTCTGAAATTTTTCTTTGCTTTTTGAGTCAAGGAGCTGCTTACTTCTGTAACAACTCCTTTGTATCTTTACTTTTTTGAATTGTTGTGCCAAGAAGAGTCTCTAATGATTAGATGATGCTAGATTTGGATTTCTGCACAGGGACAGATTTTTGCTGTCCACCATTTTGAGCTTTATAAATTCCAGAAAAATTGAAAAATTCTGAAAAAATTTGTGCGTGATCCTCAGATATGTACGCATCTTTCGTTAGTTTCGCGTTTTCTGATTTGAGCAACGGAAGTGCCTCGAAAAAATTCATCTTTACTGGCTGTTCTGTTTTGACAGATTATGTCTCTGTTTTTTTTGCATTGTCTCTTGTGGACTTTAAGTAAGGCTTTCTAGACGTGGAGGGCTGTAGCTAATGTTTTATTGAGTTCTTGCAATGTGTCACAACAGAACCAAAGTGGATTAATGTTTTTGAGTACTAACCCCTCTAATGAGTTTATGAGAAGTTTGGTGTGGCGGAAGTTTTCAAGGGTCAAGAGAGAAGGATGATATAATGTGATCAAGAAGAGTGAAGAGCCTAAGCTTGGGGATGCCCCCGTGGGTCACCCAAGCATATTTCAAGAAGACTCAAGCGTCTAAGCTTGGGGATGCCCAAGGCATCCCCTTCTTCATCAACAACTTATCAGGTCATCTCTAGTGAAACTATATTTTAATTCTTTCACATCATATGTGCTGTTCTTGGAGCGTCTGTGTGCTTTTATTTTTAGTTTGTTATTTTTTTTTTCTGATCATATCAATATTGGATCCTATCTATCTTGTTTGGGAGAGAGACACGCTCCGCTTTTTCATTTGAATACTCCTATTCTTCACTTATATTGTTGAGTATTCAGTTTTCGCACTGTTTAGCTTCTAGCTCTTGGTTTTCATGTATCTCTTGTTCAGAGCTATTAGTTCTTTTATAGAAAGTACTCTCTTGCTTCACTTATATTTGTTTGGAGAGTTGCTTGGTTGATGTGTTGGTTCAGAAAATGTTGCATGTGGTAGTGGTATAATGAAAAAACTTGCATAATCTCGTAGATCATTGAACTTTGATAACCTGATTCTTTGCAAACGTTTTGAGGTAATAAGTAATAGATGGTAAATCTTGCTGGTTAATTAAGTTAAAATCATTAGTGGATTGTTGTCTTTAAGCTTGTACCGTACTACAAACTCTACTTAAATTGTTGAAGGTGTAGTTGGACTTGATAGCTTTCCATGTCTAAAGGTTCATCGTAATGACTGAGTTGTGCTGAAGGTCGAGGGATCTAGCGGGGTACTTGTGCCGCCGTGAACGGCCCTTCTTGGAGTGAATTTTAATCATGCTCTTAATGTTGAACCTGCTAGTTGTTTGCAATAAGCTTGTGAGTTCTTTTTGACTAATGTTAAGCTACGGTTTTTGGCACTTCCACCATCCAAATTTGCTAGCCTCTTCGGTGCTGTGCATTGCCTTCTGCTCACATTGAGAGTTGTGCATACTTCGCCAGTACATCCAAACCCGTGGGAGGACTTTCTCTGTTCTCCTACACATAAGCCCATACATCTTCCTCAAAACAGCCACCATACCTACCTACCACAGCATTTCCATAGCTGTTCCGAGATATATTGCCATGCAACTTCCATTTTACATTACATGACTTGTTGTCATTTATCATTTATATATTGCTTTGCATGATTCTATACAGCTGATGTGTGGTTTACCCATGTTACGCTAGATCATTGCACATCCTGCTACACTGGCAGAGGCATACCGTTTCATACATCATGTTTTGTTCATTATGAGTTATTTGTACCAAAAAGTGTGTTGTCATATTAGAATGTTGCCCCTAAAAGTGAAAAGAGCCATGGAGGCCATCGAAAAGAGAAACAGAAAAAGAAAAAAAATATAGAAAAAAAGGAAAAAAGAAAAAAAAAGAATAAAGAAAAAGGGGGCAACATTACTATCCTTTATCCACACTTGTGCTCATGTTTCAGCACCTGCAGTATTCATAGTCATCATTTGTGCTCATGTTTAGCACCTATACTCCATGTGAGAGAGTTTTCATGTTTTACTAGTATAACTATGTGGGGAATTTACACTATAGAACTTGGGTTGTATATTCCAATGATGAGCTCCTCAAAAGTGCTCTAGGTCTTCGTGAGCAACCAAGTTGGATGCACCCCCACTAGTTCCATTGGAGAGCTTTCATACACATATAGCTCTATGTGCATCCGTTGCATGGCAATCACTACTCCTTACATAGCTTCGATTATAAGACTTCCTCTTGTCTAATGATCACCTATAGCTTTGTGAGACTATCTTCCATTGGCCTTCCAAACCCCCATTAATGTTCTCTTAGCCATAACATCCTGGTGCCAATACCAAATGCTTACGCTCACCGGTTGAGTAGGCTTCGAAACAGTTGATTCATGACGTTCATGTTTATGTTTACTTGACTGGATCCGTACTCTATGTTGTGAAAATTTACTTGATGCTTGGAATTGAAGGATAGAACTCCTACACTGGATACTTAAAACATCTTTAATGAACCTTGTACGGTTTCATGTCTTTAAAGCAATCATTCATGAAAACTTTTAGCTTGTTTAACTATCTTGCTTTATTATCTCTTATTTAATATCAATTATAGACATTTGCTTTGAATGATTTGATCTCAGCTCACATGCCTTACATCACTATTGGATCAAGATTATGTTGGTAGCATGTCACTTCAGAAATTATTTTGTTTTTATCGTTTACCTACTCGAGGACGAGTAGGAACTAAGCTTGGGGATGCTTGATACGTCTCAAACGTATCTATAATTTCTGATGTTTCATGCTTGTTTTATATATCAATGTCACATGTTTTATATGCATTATACATCATTTTTATGTATTTTCTGGGACTAACCTATTAACAAGATGCCACAGTGCCAGTTCCTGTTTTCTGCTGTTTTTCTATTCCAGATAATTACTTAAGGAAATATTCTCGGAATTGGACGAAACAAAAGCCTAACCTCCTATTTTCCCGACACGTACACGGAGCCAGAAGGGCAAGCCCGGGGGAGGCCCACGGCCTCCTCACCATGTCCCCGCGCGGCCTGGAGGGGGGTGGCGCCACCACGTGGTGAGGCCGACTCGGCCACCCCCTCGCGCCGCCCTTTCGCCTATATAATCCTCCTGCCTCGAAAACCCTAAATCAATCGGTCATATTCCAGAAAGGGTTCCGCAGCGCCGCCGCCATCGAAGACAAGTTTCGGGGATTGACCCCCGGAGCCATCTCCATCGACTCCACCGCCTCCACTTCGACTCCATGATGGTTTGTGAGTAGTTCCCCCATGGACTACGGGTTCTAGCTGTAGCTAGTTGGTACTCTCTCTCCCATGTACTTCAATACAATGATCTCATGAGCTGCCTTACATGATTGAGATCCATCTGATGTAATCGGTGTTGTGTTTGTTGGGATCCGATGAATTGTTACATTATGATCAGTCTATCTATAAGTTTGTGAAGTTATTGTTGCTGCAATCTTGTTGTGTTTAATGCTTGTCACTAGTGCACGAGTGGCATGATCTTAGATTTAAGCTCTATAATTATTGCTTAGATTGTATCTACAAGTTGTTTGCACATGTCTCTGTCCGGAACCCGAGGCCCCAGAGTGACAGCAACTGGGATAACTGGAGGGGATGGTTTAGATATGAGGATCACATGTTTTCACTAAGTGCTAATGCTTTGCTCCGGTGCTCTATTAAAAGGAGTACCTTAATTACCAGTAGTTTCCCTTGAGGCCCCGTGCAAACGGGCTGGTAGGACAAAAGATGTTGTGCAAGTTTCTCATTGCGAGCACGTATGACTATATATGGAAAACATGCCTACGTATGATTAATAGACTAGATGTTCTGTCTTAATGCTATTTCAATTCTATCAATTGCCCAACTGTAATTTGTTCACCCAACACTTGTTATTGGAGAGTTACCACTAGTGTAGATAGCTGGGAACCCCGGTCCATCTGTCATCATCAAATATTCACTCGGTCCTATATGTCATTAGAAGTAGTATCAACTATTTTCTGGTGCCATTGCCTCTGTGTTACTAATACTGCTGATGTGTTACTGTTACTATTGCTCTCATTTACTGCTGCTTTCACATCACCCCTGTTACTAGTGCTTTTCCAGGTGCAGCTGAATTGACAACTCCGCTGTTAAGGCTTATAAGTATTCTTTGTCTCTCTTGTGTCGAATCAATAAATTTGGGTTTTACTTCCCTCGAAGACTGTTGCGATCCCCTATACTTGTGGGTTATCAATATGATAGGGTTAAATTGGTGGGTGGAGGTTAGAGATGCTCTTATTCTTTGTGTGTTCCGAGTACGCAAAAGAAAAAAAAGGATTTCAGTCTTCACACATCAACATGTACAAACACAAAGTGCAAATAAGTAGAGGAAGGTCATCGCCACAATAAGAATTACAACATCAGTATGTGTAAGCGAACATCATTACCTAACAAAAGAATGCTTGTTATTCTCTCGTGGAACAACAAACACATCGACAAAGGTTTCAGCTTCCCCAGTCCTGACTCAAACACTACCAATAACCTACACTAATTACAACAAAGAGAAGAAGAAAAATATCCAAACTGTCCTGACAACTCAGCTGCATCAAAATATACAGTTACCTAGCCGTGTGCCCATGGTGTCCTTTCCTTGTGTCCTACACAAGGTTTTGGTTCCCGATTTTTTTTTCCCGAGGAGGCTCAGGATTCTCGGTTACCGCGGTAACTGAGAAATCCTGGATGGTTACCGGACGAATTTAAACCCCAAATTTCAAATTCAAATTTTCTCAGAAAAGGTTATTTACAAGGTAAACTGTACTTCGACGCAGCCGCCATTGCAGCGCAGCGGTAAAGCGTCGGTAATGTTCTATACGCACGTAGCAGGTCTCTAGTTCGAACCTGGATTTACAAATTTTTGCATAATTATGAAGATTAAACTTGCACAGAGTGTACAAACTTGTTTTAATGCTAAAAAAATAGAAACGAAGGCAGAACTCGAACCCGGAACCTGCAGAAGAGAAAAGTAGGTCGATGCCACCGGGCTATGCCGTCGGAACTGTATAATGCAGGAGGATACAGTGTATTTATCCTGGTTTGGAGTTCAAATTCAAATTTTTCAAAAAAAATTGGGATTTTTTGACCGGTAAGCACGTTTCCCGGGGTGCTCGGGAAACTCGGTTACCGGGCGGTAACCAGAATTACCGACCGGTAACCAAAACCATTGTCCTACATCACCCAGCATATGTAGTCGAAACCGCATAAACTGTATTCAGGGGATCAACATCTTTCTATGTACTCCGCGCATAGGAGACGGGTTGGTGCACTTGATGAAATATGTACTCCTGAATCCATGCTTTATCTGTTATGCATGTACTACCAGCTGTAGGTGCACCGTGAAACCACTAGATGCTTCTCTCCCTTTGCTCTCCCGAATCCAGTGCACGACAAGCCAAGACGACATACATACATACTTACAACACAGTCCTGTGTTGTGTGCAATCTACCTAACTTCAGAAATGCTGCTTGTGGAATTCAAATTTTGTTGTGCACTTGCCATTGTACTCGTGACAAAGTGTGCTTAGTTCCCGCGCCAGAATTGGAGCTCCACAACAGAATACACCTGTACGCAACAACTGACGTTACTATCTTTCAAATTATCAGATTATATAAGTTCATACCCAAATTACTTAGCCAGCCAGAACTGTGCTATCATCTTGCCGTATTGCAATGTCACGAAAAGTGATTTTAGCTCCACGTAGCTCGTTTCGTAAAAATATATCAAAAACTCCATTTTTAAATCTCAACAAAATATGAAAAGTATATATGAGTACATATAGATGTCTAGTATGTTCGACAAAATTTTCACTGAAATATCTTCTCATCTTTGATCTACGCAAACCAAGACAAATATGGGAACCAAAATCAAGTTTCTTTTTGTCCTTTTTACTGCCACAATTTTGTGATTTTTGTGTAGCCCAAAATATAACTTATTTAATGGAACTTTGCAGGTAGGTAGATCACATCTGTATGTATCTCTACGAAAAAATTAAAGTTTTCTTTATAACTTACAAATAACATTTATTTTATTTTATTTTTAACTCCGGGCTCCCTGAACCACAGGAGCCAAAATAACACTCTAATCTTCTCAAGCCCTTTGTTTATCACGTCTACCATTTCACAGTGAGTCGACAAGATTTATTTGTACTCGAAACATGAACAGTAGCTTACCTATCTTAGCATAAGGATGTTTGGAGGCTAATTTAGACAGTACCCTCTTGAAATTTGGTCTTGCAAAATGTCCGGCAAATAGGATTCAGATTCACCCTTGAAAAATTGTCATCGTAGGAGGTACTCCGTACATCTGAAATTCCACAAACATGGCCTGGCCCAGTCCAGTACAAACCGGGCCGGTTTCGGCCGAAGCTAACCTCCCGCTTCCCAGTCAAACCCTCCCCTCCCCAACTTCCTCCACCCGCACCACGCCGCGATGGAGTCCGACGGCGACGAGGAGGAGGCGGCGGCGACCCCGGGGCCCGCAACCCCCGCCCCGGCGGTGGGGCGGCTGAAGGGACGCCCTGAGCTCTCAGTGGACGGCGACATGCGGGAGATGGCCAAGACGGCCGCCTGGAGCGTCAGCTCCTGCAAGCCCGGCAACGGCGTCGCCTCCCTCCGCGACGATAGCCTCGGCACCTACTGGCAGTCAGAACCCACCCTATTCCCCTCTCCAAATTTCTCTCTTCTCGTGGAATCGCAAGCTGACTGCTTGGTGGATTTTTGTTTTCTTGGTCGTCAGGTCGGACGGCGCGCAGCCGCATCTGGTGAACATCCAGTTCCAGAAGAAGGTGCAGCTCCAGGTAAGCGCGACACGGTTGCCGCTGCTTCCGTTCAAT
Organism: Poa pratensis; assembly: GCA_947311845.1. Lineage (NCBI taxonomy): Eukaryota > Viridiplantae > Streptophyta > Magnoliopsida > Poales > Poaceae > Poa > Poa pratensis. The sequence goes on from CAMZMU010000067.1 coordinate 47,390,366, forward strand.
TTTGTCTGAATGGCGCGCGCCTAATTTTCATTTCTTCTGAATTTGTTGCGGGGTGGTAGCTTGTCGTGCTCTACGTGGACTTCAAGCTCGACGAGAGCTACACGCCCAGCAAGATCTCCATCCGGGCCGGCGACGGGTTCCACAATCTCAAGGTAACTCCCTTCGCCACGACAAATCGTCTCAAGAATGGGTGTTCAGAGGCTTGCAGAATTTACATGTTGATTGTCTGGTCCGAAATAGCAGAGACTGAGGTGCCCGGTGAGAGCACACATGCATCTCTAAATTCTTGATTATGATCTGTGGCCTATGGTGAGAGCACTTTGAAAAGGTTGTTGCTTTGCGGTTCACATGTGATGTCTGACACTCCCAATTTCGATTTCCACGCCATTTCAGCCAAACATCTGTGTTTATGCAGCTTGCAAAAGTTTGGATTTAGCCATTTTGTAGCAGATTTTGATGTCTTCTTCAGCCAAATATTATGCATGTATAGGGCAAAGCTGTACGTAAACCTCCATCTCTATTATGATTCAGTGAAGATGCTATTTCCAATCGTTGTGAGAGATCTAGTATATGTTACCTGATAATATCCTCGAGGCATTAGAAGTGTCAATATACTCACAAGCTGGTGTTATAGATAGATAGGTTCTTCAAGGCCTCCCATACTCCAGTTTTTTTTGGCTTGATTAATGTCTTTGTCACTTGTACGAATCCATTATTCAGTATTTTGTACTGTCTAGACCGGCCAAACAAGTGATTGTGAGCTGCTATATATTAGTTTTTTTTTTTGCTCTGTTGGTGGTTCGGTATGGCAGTGAGGAGAAATCGAAAGGCCGGTCTTACGGCTGCCTCCCCGGACGGCCATGGAAGACTCGAGATCTCTCTTCGTCTTCTTTGTCGTCCTGGGACGGTAGTAGCATGATGTGATTTGGCGAAAGGGTTTTCTCTGAGCCATCATTTTTACCTAGGTCTCAAGCTTTGATGATTCTTCTTGTCGTTCCTTTCATGGCCGTCTGTTCAAGCACTTCTCTTTTACCCTGAAGGGCTTCTGTTCTCTTCTGGCATTCTGGTATGGTCATTGTTTTTATTGTACAGTAAGCTAAAAAAAGTATATGATTGCACGTGATTTGCCGACAATAGTCATGCCTCAAATTCCAGTAGAATTTACAAGCCAGTGCTCTGCTGCAACTGCAATGTCCACTTCTGCAGAAGTACATTTTGGTGTAGTTGGAGCCGGAGCCTGGAGGGCTCAGAAGTACATTTTGATGTGGTTGAAGCCTGGATGTCTTCATCTTGTACCAAACCTGATATCAGGCTGTGATTAATTCTTTTTTACATTCGGGTTTCCAGACCTGGGGCTACTGCGTGTTCTGATGTGTTATAGGATTACACTTCATTATTGTTGCATCATATTCTGATATACCATAAGATTGCATTACAGTACTGAACTATTGATTCTGAAACTTAATCTGGTCTGCAATGCAGAAGCTGTTGTCCAGTGAAAACTGAATTGAATGCTTCAAGTTACAGTAGTAATAATGTCTTAATCTGAAATACTGAACCATTATATTTACCATGCTTCCAGGAAATTAAAACGGTGGACCTTTTGAAGCCAGTGGGATGGGTTCACATATCATTATCTGGCACTGATCCCCGGTATGCATTTTTTAACTTAACCATATCAGTCCTATGATGCCTTTATTTTCCTTCATCTGGCATTGAAATTTTGGAAGGTAGCTCACATTACCATCTGATGACGACGTTCTTGCTTTGGAATTTCCAAAATAGCCATATTCCCTTTTGACATGTTACCATGTTGGATGACTCAAATTTTCAGCACACTGCCTGTTTAGCCACTGCGCACATAATTTCATGGTTTAGCATGCTACTAATACTGTTTTTGCTAGGACCTAAATCCTCGTTAGACTCGACAAACTTAGATACTCTGTCGAAGTGTAGTATATCCGACGCTGCAGCTAACCCATTCAGTTTAATAATATCCCATTATCTTTCCAGAGACATAATTTGCCCACGAGTACTCTATATACACGAGGATTTCAGAACTGATTTGAGAGTGATACTGTTTGGATCTCACTGCTTAATTTTACGGCCTTTGCAGACAGTTGCATAATTCTTTTTCTTTGCATATTTGTGCAGAGAAACATTCATTCATACATTTATGCTCCAAATTGCGGTGTTGGCCAACCACCTGAACGGGAGGGACACTCATGTCCGACAGATCAAGATATACGGGCCTCGACCGTAAGTTGGATTTTGTACAAGCAGCCATCTATCCGCATTCGCAATAGGAGAATATAGTCGATATTTCTCATGATTGCCTTGGTAAAACAAGGCTGAACCATGCAAACATAGAGAACCAAAAGAAAAAACCCGCATATAGGAACAGTGAACCTTCTGTACATTGACCCTTTGCTGATGACCCCGAACTGAACTGTGACTTTGGATAGTTCCTACGCTAGAGACTTAACTACCATGGTGCACCATCCTATCGTCGTCGTTCACATGCTGTTTTCTTGTGTTCCAGGAACCCTGTCCCACACCAGCCATTCCACTTCACTTCCAGGGAGTGCATCATGTACTCCGCTGTGAGGTGACAAACGATGAGCCTAGCTGCGTGGGAATCCACCGTATCGGAGTTCAGGTGGGGAACTTGGATCGTGGTCTTGGAGCTTCGTTCTTCCATTGATGTACACACGCAGATAAACAGCGGGATCCAGTAGCTGTTGAGGCATTAGTTCGTTGTTGACATGCTATGGGTGTTGATAGCCGGCTGGTTTGGATTCAAACCGCGGAAACCATAGGTCACTTGTTTGTACTTGATAGTGCTGGTGCGGTCGGAGCTAATGAAGACAAGTGTAGTAGCGCAATTTTCGCCGGTTTTCATGGTTTTTCATTCGGGACCAAGGAAGGGAATGGACACCACCTGTGTTGTAGTACCATGTAACTGATGTTGCATTCCATCTCTCTCTACACCGGTTACTTCTCTTACACATCCATGAAATGTAACATTACCATTCCCTGCTTTGTGTGTGGTACCAGATTCTTGCAATCTTTTCTTTTCTCCCGAGCAAAAAAAACACTCCACTGATTATTAGCGATCTTCATGTTTCGGCGCCGCTGCTGCTCATATAGCAATGCTAGAATACTGGGCCGGGCCTTGTGATGGGTAGACTGGGACTGGGCCAGGCTTACTTATGTAAATGCTACTGTATGTTGCTCTCAGATTATCAAAAGGAAAAAAAAAGTTCCTTTAAAAAAAAGGAAAAAAAAACGCTCTCCACATTTTTTTTTGAACAGGGGAAGGACCCGAAGGGTCCAGACTGCATTAATTGGTGGGATTACAACATATAACAAGGACCTCGAAGTAAAAAAGAAATACAACCAAGTCCCTGGCTATTACAGAAAGGACCTCAACTAAATATTTGGGAACGCAATTGGGTCCCTCTCCACCATGGAAACACAGCTCGCACCGGCCGTCGACGCCATCGCCGGGGACATGACCACTTGGAGATAGCTCAACGTAGAACGCCGCAGCAGAGCTGAAGAAGGGCCTCCGCACTGGCACATCGGCCTGGAGGTTGAAGACGCCATGACGCCCGGAGCACCACGGCACGGAGCGGCCCCATCGGCCAAGAATAATGACAGCAGAAGCACGCTGCCATTGATGGGCTCCGTCAGCTGCAGCCTGAAGATCTTCCCAAGAAACAGCCGAACCAAGACGCCGGCTCTCCTTCCCGCTACCATCGCGTCGTAGAAGAGCAGCCGCCCAATCCAGCTGCCTCAGCACGAAACAGATGCTTATTAGAGCAGCAGCGGTCGCAGCTTGACGCTGATGAACTCCTCCATGGAGCTCCACTCAGCAGCAAACCCTTCCACTCCAGCGACGCATCCGCAACACCGCTCGGGATACCTGCTGCGCATCAACATCCACCACGAGTTCCTCCACTTCTCCCCCTCACCACCTTGGCCGGCCAGGAGCAGTAGAGTAATCCATAGAAGATAGATGCAGAGACGCTTATTGAAGAAGGAAACCATCGATCCGCCTCCTCCATCCCTCCTCCACCTTGGAGATTTGACGGAGAGCATCACGATGATGTGCTCGGCGCCGCGCCAGCACGCCGGAGCAACTTTCCTTCGGGGCAGAGAAGACGGCATAGCGCCATTCGCCACGTCGGGCAACTCGCCGGAGGCAAACAAACCTAAACTACTGCCTAGACTACTGCTGTACAAAACAGGCCGGCACCCTAAAGCATCTCCACACCAACCAGCGCGAACGCCGGCGGCAAGAGCAGCCGGATCTGGGCAATCCTGGCGGTAGACTCTCAAGGAGAGGAGAGAAGGATTCCTTCCACGGCTCGCCATCACGTGGTACACGGGTCGGTTGTGACAATGGCGTCTACGGTGGGGCCGAGGCTGTGTGCCCACCCATCTGCAAACATAAATGCCATGGTGCCAGTTTGAAGTTTCTTTTCTTTTTAGTACCATATTTTGTTTGCTCTAATAGTCTAATTATACAAACCAAACAGCCTCGACGGAAAAGAAATCTTTGAAACTAGGATCGAAAGGGTACAGGCGTGCGCACGTTGCCGCCTGCTCAGTTCAACATTTCAACCAACGGAAGCATAGATAGATAGTCAACATTCACGGCCGGCCATCCTGCCAAGCTATCATTTTAGCCACATTCTTGCCAATTGTTACTTACTGGAGTAATATTTTCTCTTGGTTCCAAGTTTTCATCAATATTTTTTTTGGTTACAAAGTTCTCATCCCAACCAAAGATGCTCCAATAGACCAATACAAAATACGCTGTGTGCTCCATAGGTAGATATATAAACTGTTTATAGTAAACAAGATAAAGACATGTTGGTCTGTCTCCATGCACGTCATCGATCGAGGGATCATATTTTATCCCAGCCGAGTCATAAACAAACCTGTCATCCTCTATAAAAGACTGTCAAGGAGGAGTAGGAGTTGAAGAAGAATTGCGTAGGTCAGCAGGCAGGCGACAGGGCATAGGTAGGTGGCGACTTGAATATTGCAACAGCTCGCAATGTAGGGTCTTGGCTCGAATGATTAGGGCCGGTGGGCTGGCTTCCTCCGTGCATGCTTGTTAATTTACATGGGGCCCACCTACAGAGATTAACAGGATACTCCCATGTCCCATGTACCCAGCTCTGATATTCAGGGGAATTCGTTTGCAATCCAGCTCTGATACTAGAGTCAGAAACACTTGTATTGTTAGTACGTTATTGCTCGTGGAACTAGTATTAAAGTCATCTGACATTTAAATATATTCCTAGATTTTCTTTTTCTATACAATGTTTCTAATCTATTTGTAGGACTGAGAAACCATGAAAAAAAAATCTATAGACTACTTTGGATGCAGTTTTATAACAAAGTTTCAGTGATCTTTTATTACAACTAGGGAAAACGCTCGACCTCTCACCGAAATCCATGTGATTTTCTGCGGTGCAATCAAATAATAAACCCAACATGTCATGACATGAAATATGTGTGCTTCTTATTTTCTGTTCCCATGTATTTATTTTTCCTCTTTTTAGAATCATGTTAATAATATGACACAATTGGTGAGGAAAATTGACCGAAGCCAAACGATTTTAGAAATGCACGCATTTTAGCAATTTATATATAATATGTAGTATATTGTAAACCTACTTAAATAATACTAAAAGTGAAAGCCCAAACATTGGGTATTGTATTTGCTTTCAAGAACAAAATAAGACCAAACTAAAGGAGCCAGATGTAGATATCCATCAAGATTCGTGGTCAGATGATCCCCTTTACTGCTACTTGTCTTCTCTTTTCCACATTCTTAGTATCCAAGGCATAGGTTTCTGCAAAGCAAGGAGATTTTATATTCAGACCAGGGCGCATTAAGGAATCTTAAACTTTTGATCAACTACTGAGCTGACAGGAGACTAATAAAGCTAGTGCTGGAGATTTCCAGCTGCATCCATGCCTCCCCTGCATATATATACACTACTTTAAGAATGCTAAAAATATAACTTAAAAATACAATGTACTATCACGGATGTGTCCAAGTAGGGGATTTGCCGATGGTTTTTTCTCCGTGCAAACTAATCCAAAACTTGCTCTAACATTGAAAAAAACTTTTCAGTTTAACAAATCCTAGGGACATTGCAGTATAGTGTGTAGAAATGCAGTTGTTCCGTGCACTAACCTACTTCCCGGACTTCTCAACCTGTACCTTCAAGCATTCTAGCAGGAAAGTTAATGTCGTAGCTCATCTTTTAGCCCGTAGTAGTGTGCTCTCTGTTTGTAATCTCTCGTTTGATGTTGTGCCGGAGTTTATCCGGCAAGAACTCTGTAATGGTGTGCCTTAATCAATAAAGTCGCGAATTGTCTCAAAAAAAAAAAACCCTACTTCCCGGAGTACTTTCCATGTGGCGCAGCCACTTACGCACTGTAGTCAGCTGACTACACAGATTTTTGACAATACAAGATTAAATCAAGAAAAAAATAAAAAAATACAAATACGTTGATTTAACTACACATTTTTTTCTTGGCTACACAGAGTTTAACTCCTAGCTCCGCCGCGGTTTCCAAAATATGTCACCTATAATTTTTGGTCAAAGTCAAACTTTACAAAGTTTGATCAAGTATATAGAAAAATATCAATATCGACAATACGAAATCAGTATTATTAGAAATCATAAAAAATATGCGTTTAGTATTGTAGATGTTTTTATATTTTTGTTTATACGACCGATAAAAATAATATGTAGGGTGTTTTAGAAGGGAGGGGGTATTTGTTTAGCTCGCTCCCATGCGATTCTTTTGTTTTGTCGGTTGATGTGTGAATCGACCGGCCGGCCAAAACTGGCAAATAGAACAAGTAGGAGCAGACGTTTCATTCACATGGCACGCAGACAAAATTTGGCGCTAGCTGCTACTACCACTGACCTCACGAACATAAACATGACAAGATGATGAGCAGGGAACTAAATTAGATCGATCTGGTTAGCCCCATTCCAAGATGAAATGGTTGGTCCGGAGTGGCGCAGTACCCATCATGCATCCAAGAGGGAGCCTATGGGCACGGTGCACGCACGCTGCTAGTCCTACTTGTCTAGTACTCCCTCTGTTTTTATTTAGTTCGCGTTCTAGGTTTTTTCAAAGTCAAACTTTTCAAAGTTTGACTAACTATATACGAAAAAATCAACATCTATAGTATTTAATATATATAATATGAAGGTATATCTTATGTAGATTCTAATAATGTTTAAATTTTGTTGTAAATGTTTATATTTGTACCTATATAGTTGGCCAAACTTCACAATATTTGACTTTGACTAAACCCAGAACACAAATTGATTGTAAACGGAGGGAGTACTTGGTAGTAGACGTAGGCACGTCGTCAAAAATCGCTGAAGAGAAGAAGCTAAAGGCAGGAGTAGGTGCCAACTGAAGCCAAAAATGAGGATGAGATTAATGACCCAACTAATCAGCCAACTACACGCAACTGTATACATATACATGCGTACATGACAAATAAATATATTTATTATATATTTGCAATTTGCCCAGGAGGATGCTAAAGTAATGCCCATGGAAGCTCAGAAAAATAATGCTCCTGAGTCATGAGACGTTAACGTCGTGGGGATGAATGCACAGGTAGTAATAGGATAGGACAGCGACATTGTTCGTTAATTTGACAGGCTAGCTATTAATTGTGTGGGCACATGCCAAGTGTACTGTTAGTTAACTAACCAACATGTCGAGTCAGACACGGGTGGCAGCTACTGTAGCACACACGACACAGGAGCAACACTAGCTCCTCTATTTGGTGGTGATGATGCGGAAAGGAGACCGGGAACTGGGAAAGGGGTGGCAATCATTTTGTGCCGGGGGAGCGACGACATTATTAGCAGCTGGAGTAGTAGCTAGGACACAACACCCCGGCCGGGCTCTGTCATGCCTGCGTGGAGCGGGAGTAATTAATCTGTGTCACGCATGGTGTAATTATCAGCAGTGCCTACTCGATTGATCCTCGTCTCGGCCTCGATCGAGGCATATGCGATCGGATCCAGAGTTTCGGGTTCACCACATGCCAAGCAGAGTAAAAAGCAGAGTAGTACTAGGAGAGAATGGAGCGGCTAGATCCGACATGCTCTAGTGTAAATGCAATGGGTGGCCTGCAGGTTGCTTTGAACTTGCGGTGGCGATCGACATCAATGGCATGGACACTCGCTGCATACGCTCTTTTCTAATCCTGCACAGCGTATACGTGCACGCATACGCGCGCGCGCGCGAGCTCTGTACCTGACTCGATCGTTGTCAGTCTAAGGTTTGGCGTGCAAGCGATGAGTCTGCTGTCGGCTGCCAACCCACACACGTACTCACGCACGAACTCGATCTCCGTATATAGTATGATCTCAAGGATCAGAAAAAAAGAAACGTAGCCAGCGCGTGGCCGACCGACGGCATTGAATCGCGACTATACGCAAGTCTTTTTTTGAGACCCCTCAATCTGTGTTACAGTTGTAGTATCTGAACTTATGCACTAACTCGACACCACACTCACACCACACACACGCACACTCCTAGTGCATAATCTAGAGCCTAGAACTATACACACAGCACGCAAGGGTACCCTGTGTCCCTAAGGAGCTAGTAGTTGGGGCATACATGCGTGTGAGGGGATTTATTAAGGGGTCACTGCCCCTATGAGAACACCCACGAAAATCGACCCCGGAGGGACTCGATCCTGGGCGGGCTGGGTAGTCACCACTACTCCTAGCCAACGAGCAGCTCGTTCTCACTATACGCAAGTCTTGTTCGTACGTCCGTCTCCCGGCGGCATGCAACCACCACACCGGCAATGCAACCAACCGTCTCCCGGCGGCATGCAAACCACCACACCGGCAATGCAACCAACCAGATGAACTAACCATCAAGGCTTCGCTTGGTCCCATGCATCCCACCCGAAGGTTCTGCTTAACTAGGCACAACGTTGTTCCGTGATTGAAGATCCAACAGAGTCCGTCAAATTATCATTAAAAAGCTTGTCATGTCTACACATGCCTTTAGTTGCACACACACAATGCTTTAATAAGAAAAACTAACACAATCTACACCTGGCCATGCATGTTGGGAATTTGCCAGGTGTTTTTGCTGGAATATCACCTGAAACCAACCTCAAACCTGTTCAATTGTGCAAAATCTTTTCAGTTGGACAAAATCGATCCAGGAGCATCGTAGTAAATTTGTAAATGGCCTGTAGAAATGCAGCTTGATTAACTGTGACGACATGCACTAAACTAGTATATGTCCAGGTCACTGGCCTGCTATCCTATTGTTTTGTCGGTTGATGTGCGGAGTCGACCAGCCTAAACTTGCATAGAAGTAGGAGGCAGACGTTTCATTCACATGATATGCAGACAAAATATGGAGCTAGCTCCCTTCTTTTCTCCTCTCCCGTGTACTCTCTCTGCTCCCTCCAGATCTTGGGCCGCTGGCCCCTCCCCTCTCCTCTCCGGCTCGCCGGCGTTGAGTTGGGTGAGGGTCCCACCCTTGTATAGCAGTAGGTAGGTGTAGTATCTAGGTTTTGGTCTAGTTTGGTCTGCCCATGGTGGCGTTTGGCGTCATGCCGGTCTGCTGCGTTTTTCTTGTGCTTGCGAGCAGTACGGGAGGTGCTCCGATCTACTTCTTTGATCTTCTTTCGTGGTGGAAGGTGATTGGGGGCGGTGGATCTGTGGACTGCGGCCTGAATAAGCTCGCTTTTGTCCAAGTCGTCGGCTTCCCAGATTGGATCCAAGCAATTGATGTTCCTCTTTCTTCAAGCCATCACGGTGATGGAGGAGAAGGTGAACTTCGATTCTTTTGTGATTCCAGTCCCGAGCAGAGGCCTCGATCTTGCTGTGGACGTGATGCTTCGCTTGTGGTCCTCTGGCCGGCGGTGGTCGCGGGGGAGGAGCCGGTGGTGCTCGGCGTTCTGGTTTTGCTGGTGGTTGCTGGTGGTGGTGTTCTTCTTCTTCGGTTTCTCTGCACCGGCCGCCCGTGGTGGCGAGGGGTGCGGTGTTCGCCGGAGTTCGGGTGTTGCGGCGGGTGGGCCTCGACGGCGCGGCGTCGGCTGGAAGAAAGGTGGACCTGGAGAGAGGGTGCTCTGGCCGTGTTCGTTCAGCGTGCTCAGATTCCGTCGCGCGGCGGCGGATGGACCTTGCGGCCGTCTACGACAAGTGGTGGTGCCCTTCCTCCGGCGGCTGGTGGTACGGCGACGGCGGTGGCGTTTAGGTTTCTCGGGAGCGTGGCGGTGGACCTGGTCGTGTTCTTTCCAGGAGGCATGGGGGTGCTCTGTGCATGTTTGCAGGGGTTTCTTTGTATTTTTGTTTCTTTGTTGGATCGCCCTGTAAATTGTACTCTGCTTCCTAATATATGTATCAGGCCCTTTCCTCAAAAAAAAAAAAAAATGGAGCTAGCTAAAAGGTGGAGATATAGTGCTGGCGAGTAGTGACCCCACACCAAAAACATAAACATGACAAGATGATGAGCAGGAAACTAAGTTAGATCGATCTGGTTAGCCACATTCCAAGATGAAATGGTTGGTCCAGTGTATACATCATGCATATGCATCCAAGGCTCCCACGCAACTAGGAGACGTAGGCACGTTTGTGCATTCCAGATTAACTGATTAATTAATTAGTTAACTAAAGAAGAAAATAAGAAGTTCAAGACAGTTAGGTGCCAACCAGGGGACCCCGACTAAATTAATCTTGCCCCAACCAACTAGCCAACCACAAGTACAACTACGTATACATTTGGCATGTGGGAAATATATTTGCAGGTAATGGAACCCATGAGCCATGATTGTTTTAAAAGATGGAGCCCATGAAGAGAAATTCAATGGATAATCTAGTCCCACTATATATATGTGACCATAACAACACGCAACCGTCTAACTGTATTTAATTGATACACCAACCAACTCAATATATATATATATATATATATATATATATATATATTTACCTATATAGGAAGCTCAATTGGGGCACCTAGGAGCCTGGGCACCATGCGTCTTAACCGTCAGATCAGTATCTTGATTAAGCATTTGATTGTGGATTCTAGTCTGCCGGGTCGACCCGTTAGCACTAGTAGCTATTGAAACGAAAATTCTGCATTAAGTAGTTGTGAGGAGAGAGAGTCTGTAATCTGGCAATCAGAATTATTATGTTGCCTTGGTTAAGCAGCTACGGGAGGATACTCGTGTTTTCCTTGTAAACCGCAATCAATTCTAGTATGAGCTTTGGAGTATGTTTCGGAGAATTAAATGTGAGTTGACGGCAGTGATTAAATGATGATTTTGCTGGTGGAGACCTTGACTAAATCGGTGGAGTAATTATTGTCTTCAGTTGCATACCCATAAAATCTTAGACGAGCTGTCTATTAGTAGTAATGGTCGGATTGATTCCTATTTAAGGTATACGATCGATGGTACATGGTATACGATCGATGGTACATGATACCCAGTTTTTGTCTACGTGATGAGTATTTTTTGTCAGATCCATATTGCTGTAATAATTCTAGCATTTGAACAGTGTGATTTATTAGTAGTAATTTTCACTTGATATTTTATAGCCCAGAAATCATGGATGCGCCATGCACATTTGGCATCTCTTTTTCCTACGTACTGGTGATTGATTATTATGCACTTGGGTATCTGATCGTTTGTGCCAAATTATTTTTTGATGAATGTGTAAGATTAATTTATGGGCTAGGTATGTGGGCAGTTTAAATGAGTACTAGGTATACAAATTTTTGGGTATGTCTGGATACGTTACCCTCCCCCAACCTCTAAGAGTAGCGTTTTGGCGGGCTCCTCATTCACGTCGGCAAGAGGTGAGGCGACACGAGTGAGGGACGAAGCGTGTCGACGTCGTCAACGACCTCGACACGGGAAGACCCCAACGTCAACATCTGGCGGCGCGGATCCTAGTGACGTTTGGGCGACAGACACCGTTCCATGTTCACTCGTCCATCCAACGAGGTTTTAAGTATCTCGCGCAAATAATAGAGTATCTCATACACAATATATGGTACCCGAGGTATCAATGTATCGTACCTAAGTAAATAAGGTATGGATTAGCGCATACTCATTATGTGGTACACGGTTAGCGATATCAAGTCGTCGTCATCACATGTTAGGTATACGATACCCAGGGTATGCGATACCCAATTAAATGAGGTATTGAGTATAGCATACTCGTTATATGGTATGGGGTTTAAGAATATCACGCAAGCGATGTTACATGATGGGTATGCGATACCCGCAAACGCTTTGGCAGCCGATCGGGCGATATCGTCTCTTGTATTTGAGTAGTATTTCACAGGCTAGTTTTCGATGTCACATCTCGAAGCCACCGAGTATTCATACCGGAGTAACACTGGTGTGTAAACCTTCCGGTTATGATCATGGTGGAGTGTGTATGAAATTTGTGGGATGTGTGGCGCAAATATGGGTTGAGTATATTGAAAGCTATCACATAATTCTATTAAAGAGTACGGGGGTACTTGCATACTCCCATATGTCACATGAAATAGAACTTGAAGAGTTGATTAAATCAACAAACGATACCCTGAACTTTGCACACGTGGTACACAAACAAGCTGACAACGGGATTATTTGAGTGGAAACAGTCGCTATAGGAGCAAGTCGGATGCGCGACATGGCTCTATGCGCTTGTGCTAAGCCGACAGGGGCCAGCACGGCCAAGTGGGGCGTGTGCGGCCATTACCGCCGAGAAGATTCAGTGGGTTGTCGATTGCAGACTCATATCATATGATATACCCACTTTAACTTAAAATTTAGTTCGAGTAAACAGTAGGAACAAAGTGTTTTGGGTATGGTTATGTCACATAATCAGTTCTTACATACCTTATTGTACTTACGACTGGACCAAAAAAAATTTAGAATATTGAACTTATTACATAACACTCTCTCTTAGTAGAGTGCATTGTTCCAAAAGAAAAACATTGAAATTATTACATAGACATTTCTTAAAATGGAAGATAATTGTAGCCAACATAATCTCAGTTCTAACTATGTCCATAGTTGTGTCGCCTCATATGTATCCCAATGTGTATTGTCTCATCAATCCTTGCACGAATCAGGGGACGACGCATCATCATCTTTTAATGTAAGAATGTCCATCATAATCTCGGTTCTGACATTATCCATGCAAACCTGTGTATGGACAAGCAGAAAAAGAGAGTAACCAACGGGAGTATGTGGGTATTCAGGTATATAGTCTAGTACGAAAAGGTATTGCATGAATGTGCAAAAATACTTTCAGTAACATATTGGCAGAGTTACTGAAAAATACAGAAAATTTCTGACGAGTATGAAGTACCAGATTCCTGATCGAGTACTAGTTGCAACAAAATAATACCCACGTTCCTGATCGAGTATAAAGTACCAGATGCAACAAGATTACCCAAATTCCTGATCAAGTATGAAGTACAGTAGTAGAAAAATAGACCAAACCTGTGATGGAGTAGGAAGTACTAGCTGCAACAAAACACTCATTTTTGCGTATGCCCCTACATGCATGCATCATTTCTAATTCTAAAAAACTACGCTCTAATCCATCTCCATCTAAACTAAGAGTTGATCAAATCAAGTCATGATTCTATCCACAAGATAAGCCACATCTGGATTGAGGGGGAGGAAAAATCCAATCTATAAACTAATCATTCGTACAAAGTAAATACTCAAATTTCTATTGGAACATGAGTATCAGACAAAAAATATGCAACAAGATGAGTACCCAATATTGTACTAATGCAATCTACAAACTGATGATTCGTACAAATCCTGTACACGAACAAGTGCTGATCGTTTGAGCACGGGTCCCCAATGGCCTCGCTGACGGTGGCGGCGGCCATGACATGCAACGACGCTAAGTAAGCCCGACGGTGACGAGTTCCAAGATTGTGCATAAAAAGATCATTTAGGAATGAAGGGCTGGCGGGAGCATGTACATACCTGAAGCCACAAATCGATTGAAAGAATGGACAAAATCAGCCAGCTTCACCTCCAACTAGCTCATGACGTGAGGGCGAGAGACAATTCGTTTGAATCAGGTGAAGCTGTGATTGTGGAGCAATTAAGGCGCATATAAATAAGATATGTTTGATACCTTGTTTTTTTTTTGTAGGAATCCGGTATGCTGCCAATAATTCAGCATGAATCAAGGAGCGCACAATCAAGCAGCTCAAAATTTCAAACCTGCTATTAATGGCTGGTTGATTTAATTAGGAAATAGCACCACGGTTCAAAATTTCAAACATGCAAAACGGGTCACTAACGGGTATTCTAGACCTCACATACCCGAATTGGTTCCTGCCCTAATGATCATGATCAAATGAATCAAACGGTTGTTGAGCTAGGAGCCTGGGCACCTAGGAGCCCCTACTAATTTACCTATATATATATATATATATATATATATATATATATATATATATATCTACCCGGGTGGTAGCTGTGCATACCCTGCCAGCCGTCGGATATAGAGAGTATCCGATCTGGGCTTAGTTTGATAGTGTTTTCTTGCGTTGACGCCGTTCTTGCCTTCCGTTTATGTGCATGCATGGTGGGTTTCGTTTGCAAAAAAATTGTGGTGACAGGATGGTGTCATGGCCCGCAGCGGTAGCAAAACAGCGAGAAAATGACAAAAAACCACCACAATTGAACACGAGACGACGCGAAACCACCACCTTTGGTCTTTTTGACACATAAATACCTCTATTGAGTCATTGTTGTGACACAAAGCACTAATTTATCTGTTTAACTCTGCTAACACGTTTTCTGACAAGTGGGGTCCCTCGTCAGATCCGACGTGGCACGTATTTGATGGAACAACAGATTTTCTGACCAGGCTGGCCCACTATCAGTCCTACGTGGCAAAAAACTGGATAATAAAAAATAAAAAAAACCAAGTCAATGGAGCAGCGGCCCGATCCTCTTTCTCTCCGGCGACGGCTCGGGCTCCGGCGGGAGCACTCGCCCTGGCCGCACGATGGTCGATGTCGACCGCCGGATAATAAACTGGATAATAAACAAATTGCTAGAGAGCAACGATAAGCATGACTAAATCCGGTGAGAGAGCAAGCAAAATACATGGAGGACTTACTAGAAACAGAGAAAAAGAAAGAACGGGAGTTGTTGGCATAGCTCCTAACAACCCACTTCTCTAGTAAAGCAAAATTAGTGGAGGAGGGAGCAGATCCAGCAAACTCCTAACTAGTCCCAGCAGAGATTCGGGTGAGGAAATCCACACCAACAACCTGGACGGGCGTGACCACGGCAAGGGCTCGCTGGTTCCTCCAAACCGACGAGGGAGACTAGTATACCGCCACGGCGGTGTACCTTCGCTTCCCTGCACGCGTAGATCCGGCGAAGACCAGCTCATTCCCTCTCCAGCACCTCGCGGATCCGGCGGAGCCCGGAACCAGGTCCGGCTGTCATCTCTTGGCCTGCATCGCACGGGCTCCATCCTTGCCGCCATGGCCGATGCCGTGCACGGAGGAACACCGCCACCCGCCCCCGAGAAGCGCTGGATCCGGCAAACCGGAACGCTGCCACCCTTCCCACTGCCGGCGTCGAACCATCCCGTCTGCAGCCGCAACGGCCCCACCAGCTGTTCGTGGGGATCTGGTGGTGGGGATCGGGGTGGTGTGAGAAGGAACGAGAGGAATTCGAACGGGAGAGAGGCGTCCAATTGATTTGGGTTTGGATAAGGTGGGGGAGGAATGAAAACGTGTGCCGGTGGATTGATACTTTTCTTTTGCTAACGTGCTCTCGTTGTGACGCCGTTAGGCTAGGTGCGTGCTCCGGCGTTATTACTTTGTGCTCTCTTAACTGGATCCAACGGATGGATGTAGGTGCGCTGCTACCACCCTAGGCAGCCCACTATTTCCCATATATATATATATATATATATATATATATATATATCAACTTTGATATGATAAGCAAATTATACAATATATTTTAACACTTCCCACACGTTTACGATTTTTTGTTCTTAGACGTAGGCTAGGATTAGGCGGCATAATGTTTTTTCAATATTCATTTAGCATGTTTTGAACTCGTGACCCCTTGCTTCTTGCATCTGATACCTTATTGAATTAGCCCACCAACATGAATTAAACAAACATCTATACTAGGAGTAATAAAAAGGGCTAGGCAAGAAGTGAGCGTTGGCTCAGTGGCAGTGGCGGCAAGCCTGCAAGTATGCATCTGCCCCACCTGAGTTTGAGTCGCCGTTGAAGCACTCGGACTAAGCAGGGTGCTATCCGCTATTTTAAAAAAATGCCCGGAGAAGTTGAAAGGACAAGGATGTCGCCTAGAGGGGAGGGGGGTGAATAGGCGATTAAAACTTTTCCGGTTTAAGCTTGCTAATTGCGGAATAAAACTAGGTGTTTAAATTAACAAGCTAACAACCTAAGTAAACTAGGCTCACCTATGTGCACCAACAACTTATGCTAAGCAAGACAAGCAACAAGATGATAGCAACAAGAATACTTCAAGCACGAAGGCTATCGCAATGTAAAGTGCATAAGTAAAAAAGCTCGGGTATAGAAATAACCGAGGCACGCGGAGACGAGGATGTATTCCCGAGTTCCTCCTTCTTAGGGGAGTACGTCTCGTTGGAGAGGTGTGAGGCACCACAAAGGTCGATCTCAACGCCACAAAGGCTCACCCTATTCTCCGATGAACCGCACCACAAAGGTTTGGTTCACCTTCCACTATCGGAATCCTTCAAGGCGTAAACCGGAGCCTTTACAACAACAATCTGAGCCACAACCCACAATTGGATTGGGGGCTCCCGAACGGCTACAAGTGACCACAAGAGGTTTCAACCACCACAAAGGCGTCTAGGGTCCAAAGACCCAAGAGTAACAAGTTCACAAACTTTCACTTCCACGAATACTCGTGGGGAGAGCAAACCGATGCAACACAATGCAATGGCAAGAACACAAGAAGTGCTCAAGTCATTCACTCTCAAATTCCAACAAAGCAACAAATGCTTATGGGGGAATAAGAGAGGAAGAACAAAGGAGGAGAAACACCAAGAATTCCAAGATCTAGATACACTAAGTTTCCCTCACTTAGAAGAGAGATGGATTGGTGGAATGGTCGATCTAGATCTCCTCTCTCTTTCCCTCTAATTTGAGGCAAGAATCACGGAGGAATAGAGAGAAAACCAAGCTCAAGAAGGTCAACAATGGGGGCTTTTTCGTGCTCAAGAGCTAGGAAAACCGTTGGGGAAGAAGACCTATTTATAGGTCAAGATAAGATCTGCCCGTTACACAGTTTTCGCACTTTCCGGTACCAGATCCGGAAAATTCCAGACCCAATTCCGGGTTAAGAAAATGCTACTGGATCCGCTTGGAAACACCCGGTTCTAACCCGGAAATATTTCCGGACCGACCCGGTGCCAGATCCGGAAAGAATTCCGGATTTTAAACTGAGGCAAAACAGGAAAACTACTCAAAACGAAAACTGCAATAAGTTTTGCATCCGGACTCCGTTTTCGATGATCTTGGGCTCGTTGAAATCGCAACGAAGAGCCCTTCAAGATTATGCAGAGAAACATCATAGTCCATCATGTGAGGATAAAACCAAATATAGAAAGGTAAACCTTCTCTAAAAAATAACAACCGGTAAATCCTGAAATGCAATAACTTTCTCGTCTGATCTCCAAAACAGGTGAATCCAATTTTATTGGAAAGGTAACGACAAGAGCTTTCCTTAAAAACAGAACGACTACTGTAGCACCGCACTGCAGCGCGGGTACTGTACACGCTACAGTGCGACCTACAGTGTTCCGATGCCTGAGAGGCCGCGAAACGGTCCGGCTGTTATATATAGTTAGTACTACGCCGCGCACTTTAGGTTAATTTGCCCGGTGAAAATCATTGTTTGGTACCGTTAAAAATATCCTTTTTTTGGTTAACTAATCTTGAAGATTAATGAAATTTTGAAATCTGTCAGAATCTGTCTTTTTTGCACGGTCTAAAATACAACGAATTTGAAGTTTGAAGAGAAATATATATATGTATGTCCGTCGAAATAAAAAATTTAAAACATAAAAATTGTTTGGAAGGATGATGTCCATCTGATCGTGAAAGAAAAATTCAAACGTATGTCTAATTGCGACGAATTTGATAAAATTCAGTGTGACGCTATAGTGTCCGGGCGCCTGAGAGGCAGCGAATCCTTCGCGCCATTATATATAGTAGTATAGTATGGCAAAGATAAGCAATCCATCCTCCACAGAGATGATGCATTGGTGATCGATCTCACCCACAACTAATTCCGGACTCATTTTTTGCACTGCGACATGCATATATATGGCCGGCCATTCCTGGTGCCTGCAGTCTGTGAACTCTGAAGAAGAGTTTCTCGATCTTTTATTTTTTGGCGGGAACAGTCTCTCCATTTGCGTACTCTTTTTCCTACAGACATATGTACTGACACACGCATACATACATACATACATACATACATACATACATGGCGCGTAAGGTTTCGCTTCGCTTGGTCCCACCCGAGATGGTTCTGATTTGGTGCAACGACGTTCGGCCGGCGAATGATCGAGCAGATTACATATGATGTGAGTTTTGTCTTGTTACATGCTGGATGGTTGGTGGCCATGGGTGGCGCCATGTACGGCTATGTCATGCGATTTGTGTTTATGCTATGACGACGTGGTAGTTTATAATAGTATTATGGATGGTTGACCAAACGGAGGCTTACGGCCAACCGCGAATCAATTAAATAGTACTCTCTCTGTTCACTGGTGCAAGATATTTTATTTTTTCTTAATTCTAATGTGTCTAGACTTATTTTACACATATGTTTACTTATTTGAAAATGCATGTAGTCAATATCGACATATTAGGTAGAATGATTTACATTAGTGAGCTGAGGGAGCACCTTTTTAACGGGAATTTTTAGGCCTGTAGTCAGAAATTTGTGCCCCCCCCCCCCCCCCCCCCCCCGCCCCCGATTTTAATAAGTTAACTATGCGAAAAAATCAAGTCTGTTTAAATCTTTGCAATTTGAGTTCCAGTCTCATTCGATATTCAAAGACTTCGAACGATTAGCGCGGTAGTTTTTTTCTGCGGAAGGTAAATGCTCAAGAGATGTATTGATTTGATGAGTTTGGGGCTCGTAATAGTTTTTTAATGTGTTTAAGCTAAAATCATGTAGATTTTGTTACCTACGGATTAATTCGAATCCTTTTGGCATTGAGTTTTTTTTTACAGGTAGAGTTAGTCAGGGCTCGAGAGGGGTGTTTAATCTTTGCTCTCACGTGTATACCTCTTAAATGTTTGTGCTAAGAAGGTGAGTAATGGGTAGTCGATTGAGAATTAACCTTGTCAGATGACATCACAAATACTTAATTCTCCGTCAGATGACATCATAAATCTTCAATATAACTCGTATTTTAACCGGAAAATCTCAGTTGTAACAGTATGCACGAACAATGTAGGTGTTAGAATAGCATGAATCATGAAGCAAGCTGAACGATTTCTGAGACTCTCTCTCGTTCTTTTTCCGACTAAAGCAAAATTATATTATTGCTTAAATCGCTGCGTTTCACGCGGGTTGAACGGAACCAGAGATTCGACCCGACATACAACTGCAGCATGTATCGACCGCTGCCGGTGTCGCCAGCCATGCTGATCAGCTGATGGCACATGCCGATGCCGGCGCGGTGGAGGAAGCCGGTTACTTCCCGGTGGGAATCGGGAAACAAGGAGGCGGCGGCCGGCCGTCCGTGCGGGCACCGGCAGGAAGCGACAAGCGCCGACGCGCTTCTACCATGTGCCCTCTCCTCCACCGCCTGCTGGCGACATTCAACTCGGCGTGCGACCTTTCTTTTCCCATCCCGGCCCACCACACCCCACTCGTTGTGGTGGGCCCCACCGAAGGCAGTGACCCCAGCAAAACGGTGTCGTCCCGGAGAAAAGAAAAGAAAAACAAAACAAAACCATCGAGCAGCGCAAAAGAGCCCACTCCGCCACCTCCCTCTGTCTGTCGCCTCCGCCCAAACCCAAACCCCTACCTGGTCTCCCTGCTCCGTCCCACCCAGCCGGCCGTCTGCGGCTGCGGGGCTGTCAGGGGACGGTGGAGCCCTAGCGCGTGGGCAGGTGGCCGTCTGCAGCGGGCCATGGACGCGCCGCGGAGAGAGCGGAGGCACCACCGGAAGCCCGCGGCGGCGGCGGCGCGGGCGGGGTACGGGGACGTGTTCGGGGCCCGCCGCGGTTCGGCGCCGCGGGGCCGCCGCCGCTCGACTACGCGAGGTCTTCGGGGGCCTCGCCGGCGCCTGCTCCATCCCCTACCTCGACCTGCCGCCCGTCGCCGTCGACGGCGGCGGCGAAGACGGGGTCTTTCCCGGCCGTGGCCGTGGCCGAGGCGGCGGCGCGGGCGACTACGGGGAGATCTTCGGCCGGTTCAACTTCGCGGACTTCGCGGCGCCCTACGAGGAGCTCTTTCGGCCGCGTAAGGCGAGGGACGCGCCGCCGCCCCCCGCGCCGGCGGAGGAGAGGAGATCGCCTCGTGCAGCGGCAGCTCCTCCAGGTTCGTTCCGTCGCGCCCCTTCCCGCCCCGCCGCCCGCTCATCTATCTGCGCCTGTTTTTTTTCCCCTGGCTGGAATGTTCTTTCTCCCACGCGTATGGGCCGCCATCCGTGGCTCTCTCTTCAGCTCGAAATTTTCTCGTTCCGGACATGGGATTGGACGATAGAAAACCACAGCGATTTGCGATTCCATTAGTCTGCTAGTGCGAAGATTTCTCAACTTTTTTGCTTCCCTTCATCCTTTTTCCACTCGTATAAAGGCGTCCACATTTTTATTCTGAACTTTGCGCATCATTCTGAGCTTTAGAGCTCCAGCTGGAGGATGCCACTAATGGAGCATCAAGAATCCCCCAAAGTGCCGCGACGTTTCTTGATTCGTAAAGGCGGCTGAAGTACGCCTTTGCTTGGGCGCGGCTTGGCTGACGTTGTGATGCAAAGTCACTCGCTGCGTTCGCTTCTGAACGCTCAGATCGATATCCGACGGGTCTACATCGGGATCAGCCTGTTCACAGATCCCTGTTCATCGAGCACTATTCAGCGCACGCTTCACATTGGCCTCGAACTGGTGAGCTGTATGTGGGTACGGTGCGTTACAGACTGGCGTGCGCGTCTAGGGTAAACAGGGTATGTGTTGATGTTGGAATTAAGATGCTGCCTGTTTGGTTGGGTATGCGTGAATCGTGTGTCCTGGTCTTGTTAGTTAGGTGAGGCTTTCTTAATGGATGCTCTCGTGCCGTGTCAG
Source organism: Poa pratensis (assembly GCA_947311845.1). Lineage (NCBI taxonomy): Eukaryota > Viridiplantae > Streptophyta > Magnoliopsida > Poales > Poaceae > Poa > Poa pratensis. The sequence continues at coordinate 47,411,762 of CAMZMU010000067.1, forward strand.
GATTTTACTTGCGTTATTTGTGTACATGGGTAAAAAAGCTGGATTGTGAGGATGAGTTGAAAGAGAAATGTTGTGTGGGATGACATTGATAGGATTAGAACTTGGGAAGGTAAATAGGGAGCTGGCTTGTTGCCGATAATCGGAGTCTCTGCTTATGAAACTGTGTGTTTCATATTGCTGTCCCCTGCCATGTAGTCATGGAACAAGTGTACCTTCAGACTGGTTTCCGCCTGCTGCGTAGTGGTGGAACATGTGTATGCCATAGACTGTGTCAACCCTGTAGCGTAGTCCTCAAATTTAAGAACCACTTAGTCAAGATGGTGGAAGCTTGCGAGCGCAGCTGACGTGGAATGCGGTTGGATGCACATATAGTTATATCCATATGTGACGTTGTTGGACGTGCTTCCAT